>JAVJGJ010000001.1:121528077-121643320 GCA_035590215.1 Microhierax caerulescens
GGCTGTTGGCATCCCAGGCCTCTGAAGATCTCCAATGAAGGGGAGCAAGACAGCAGCAGCTAGAAGCTGTAACAGTTTGGAAGTTACCTAACAAACTTCTAATTTTTCTGTCCAGCCCAGGCTCATCTTCCACTGCCTTGATACAGCAGCCATACAGCTTTGACCCATACAAGGCCAGCCACAGCTCCACTGACACTGTGCCAAGGTCCCCACCTTGGGCTCCCCTTCAGGTAAGCAGGATTTAGATCCCGACCAGTCCAGCACTAAGCCTCAGCACACTGGGGTGATCTCCTCTCTAGGTCTTTTAGTCTGGTGCTAATCCTGAGCACTTGTGTGAGTGGGACAGAAAACGAGGCATGTCCAAGCAAGAACACGCCTGGCTGAGTCCTTAGCAACTTGCTCCAAACTCCCAATTAACATCACAAGTGAAGGGAGGACAAGTGTCTCCCATTTGTCTACTAGAAATCTTTCCTCTCTGCAGAAGTGGCAGTTAAAACAATCCTTTCCACATGAGGCCAAAAAACCACCAAATACAAAACTGTGTTGGGCATTTCTTCCTCTCCAGTACCTTAGAAAACATCTTTATAACACAAGCCCAGGATCTCAGCTAACTTCATGGCCACCCCACCCAGAAGCTGAACACTGCTGCAGAGCTCCCAAGGACACAACAGCCCTTTCTTCACATCATCTGCACTGAACAGCTTCAGGATTTGATTTCTAGAGGTCATTTCAGTTAGCTCTTGCAAAGGCACGGGCAGGGGGAGGGACAGACACCACACGACCAAAGAGCAACTCTCTCCATGAATGACAAAAAAGAACTTTGCATTAACAGCCTTTCTTGCCTAGAGTACCCAGTGATACCAAAGCAGCCTTTCACACTGCCAGCCTCAGGGTCCCTGGCTGCCAAGGCATTGCAGAGACTGTTTCCATCTTACAGGTCAGGTGCACTCCCCACTTAAGAATAAAGCAAGAGAAGTATCCACAACACCTGACATTGAAGCCTTCAGCCAGAGTACACAGCTGGCCTGATTCTTCCCATCCCTGAAAAGAGACTTGCAGGAGTGTTTCAAACCCACCCCACGTTTCTGGGTGCCCACTGTGTTGTGCCATTCTACATGCTGCGGTGAGTCCCACTTTACCCTCTCCAAGTATCACTTGGAAGACAAAGTTAGTTGCAAGTAAAAACCTGCACCTGCAAAAGCTGAGGAGGCCTGCTTCAAAAAAATTTGACTAAAAAATACACTTAGACACATGAATATAGCAGCCAAATCTCAGCTTAAATCTTCCATATGAGGTGTAAGGAATCAAATAATCATCCAGAAAAGATGTCTGCAAAATAACTTGGCTCATAATATTTTCATTTGGGTTAAATTAAAATCATTGTAAATCTTCAGTGCACAGCACGAGAGCTTCGTTCTGTGTACCACCGTACGTATCCCATTAAGCTTTATACTCAGTTCAGTCCTACAAAAATACTTCGAAAACCAGACCGAGTTGCCTTTCCTTGGGCAACCAATTTCAAAAACTGCATGAAATAAGCTCTGTGAGTGAACTTCCTCCACTGCAGTTAACCAGAGCTAAAAGAGGCAGGGGAACAGGAGGGGCAGAAGAAACATTCCTTGGAACGAAGTGGAAAAGCATTATTACACACTGATCTCTTGAAGCTGTGTTAAGCCTCAGCTGTGCATGAATTAGAAGCTAGTGCCAAGTTGACTATCTCACATATAAACATGGTTTATCTAATGATCCATTCATAATGACTTCCAAGTTGTGACTTCCTGGGCATCCTGGAGATTTCAGGAAAGAAGGTATCTGGCCTTGAAGGCTCCTCACACACAAAGCACTGAGCCCTGCTAGCTGCAGCTCAGCTCTGTGGGGAGCAAGGAACTTTGGACATCATTTGCCAGGCTTTTTGCTAAATTCAAAAGACCAAGAAAAGCAAAGGAGGTGAAAAATCATCTCCATTCACAACCCTGTTAAATCATTGCTCATCACTGCAGATCATGCTTTGATAATGTGATCAGAAAGCTCAATTCACACATTGGAATGGGAATTTACAGCACAACACGTGCAGTTGCCTGTGAAAACCATCCTAATTCCTGCTGTTCCTCCCCTCATTATGTATCATTTTGCCTCCACCACCCTGTCTTGACAACCCAGACCCCTAAGGGTATTCACATAGCTGGTGTGAGCAAAGCATGGGAAGAAGGGTGTTTGCACACCCTGCCTTCACTACCCAGGCCCAAGGATGGTCCCAGCTGGGTCAAACACAGGCATGTGATGAGACTGCTTGGCCCCTTCCCATACACAGCACGATTGCATCTGAACCCATGGGATGAATCCACAATGCAGATGCAAAGGCATTGCCCACGTGGTACTTCTGGACCACCACCAAATCACCTGAGCTCTGGTCTCCACCCAGTACAGGAGCTGTCACGGTGGCCAACATATACTCTGCCCTGCGTAACATGGAAAACTCCTGCAGGCTCACTGCAGTGTACTGTTCTCGGATGCTCCCACTGCATGGGGAGATGCATGAAGCTCTGACAGTGAAACATGCTGGTATTCCCTGCTTCACTCCCAAGCATCAATCTGAGTGCTCCTGGAACCCCTCAACTCCTCCTTTCCACAGCACTGCATTTTGTAGTAACTCAGCCCTACACACATGGAACAGCAGAGCTATCACTCATGCCAGGGTCCTACTGAAGCTCTCACTTACTTGCGAGGCTTGGAATAAATCACTCAATTTCTCCAGTCCAGCTGTAAACAGAGTATTAAAATTCCCACCCCACAGTTGTATTGGCACCAAGTGCCAACCTTAAAGAGGGTTTAAAAATCTTTGCTAAAGGTGGCACAGAAAGGCAAAGGTTAATTATTAATTGGCACAGTTCTGCTCATTAGTTCTTGTAGAGGAAGAGTTCAGAGTAAGTTAAACCCCAACACATGAATTTATTTCCAGAGCTCTTTCTGAAATTGCTCCTTTATATTGGTGTTAATAAATCTTACATTCCAGCCATGCTTCTCTAATAGATACAGGCATAAATTCTTATTTCTATTTGGCCAGATTCACACCAAAGAAAAAGGAAGAATAAAGCAAAAGCTGCAGCTAGCATTTATCTATCTCTATCCTGCAGCCTTCTCTCCCATTACTCCTGCAGATCTCCTATTTAGAGGCAGCCAGGCTCCCCACATGCAGTTTTAATGGAACACCTATTTCCCAGCATCCAACTGCAGTGTTCAGCTGGGACCACAGCTGCAAATAAAAGCCATTGTACATGTCCTGAACAAACACAGCAATAGTAGCACAGATAATACCTTGTACTGCTGAAACAAGAGCTAGTCAAAGATTTCAAAGTGCTTTACAGGCATTCATAATTTAAAGCGATCCACATCCTTCTAAAGGTGATACTGGATCCTCACTTCGGAGACAAAGAACGGAGGTATTAAAAGATTAAGGGATTGAGGGGCATGGAAAAGTAAGGCAGCAACTGAACAAGGTCCTGCTCACAAATGCATACATCACAGCAGCTGGACTTTGTGATGTTTTCTGCAGGCACTGTAAGCATTGCTGTATGCTTCTGAAGTTTACTTTATCAATTTCTCTGTTTTATTTCCTAAACTAAACTCTTGGATATTGCTATCCCTATTACCCTCATCTTCTTCTCTGATCTGAACCCTATTGTTTCATACCAGTACCAATTCCACAGTCCGTATTACACTGTCTGGTACTCAGCAGTGCCGCTGGAAAACAAGGGCATCTGCTGTTTCCACATCATTCAGACATGACCTGCTTTGGAGAAAGAACTACGATATTTTATCTCTTTTCTATATATTAAATATTACTAATAACTTATTAAATATACCCTACTTTTACTGACTTTCCTGTCCAGGCTGTATACTTTCTGAAACTGTACAAGCTATGGCTTTAATGAGATGAGCTACCCTTTCCAGAAGGAATCTGGGGTAACCAGTCTTGTTAACCAGGATCTGTTCTAGCCTAGGGTTTTCATTCAGCAGAGGTTCTGTTTACTGAATAACCCTCAAACTTTCAGACTCCGATTTAAAAGTTTTAATTGATGCACACTAAATGTTAGATGAGGCACTGTCTCTCCTGATGGACCTCTCCCCGCAGATCATGAGACTGTAGAGTACAAAAGCAAAGATTTTGCTCTTCCACTTCACTGCCATAAAACATCCATTCTCACTCTATAATTAATCCCAGTGAAATGAAACAAAGCAGCCTAACAGATTCACTTGTTGTGGTGCAAAGAGCAAAAAGGCTGACTGAATATACACCTTCAGAGGTGCAGTTCGACTTTTCTAATGTACCTCATTAATGAGCATCTTGTACATGAACATCACAGAACACAGGACAGGCCAGAGAGATGATGACAACAAAAAGCTTCTACAACACTAGACAGAAGTGAAACAGTGCTGCAGTATGCTGAATTATAAATGAGAAAAGCAAATGTAAAGATAGTCTGTCTCACAAAAAGCCAAAACCAAATACAAGGCTTACTCCAGCCAAAGTACAAACTGAACACAGAGAATCCGGTTTGCTTCTAAGCTGGCTTGAAACAAAAGGCTAAACTCACACCTAAGGAAGAATGCTGGAAGAGAAACCAAACCTAGAAAATACCAGGGAATACAGTGGTATTCTTGCTAAGTGCAATGGTTTTCCTTGCTCCAAGTTGTAGGTGTATCCAGCTGTAGTTGTGCCGAGAAGGGAGGGACATGATCCCTGCTGCAGTGGTTTCATTTGCTGTGTGTATGGTTCCACCTTTGGGAAGAAGTCCTGGGTACAGTTAATACATCGTCTGTGGTCCTTTCCAGTTCTGTGATGCTGAAGCTGTCACTGGTAACTTTTAAAATTGGATACTTAAAAAGGCTGCTGGAGGACTATCAAGGGTGCAGGCAGAACAGCTTCATGAAAGAATGATCATTACAGCTACTTATTTAAGCTTTCCACTGAGTGTAAATAGGTGTAAATCACAGCAGGCAGACAACCACTGCACCTCTAAGCCAGCTGCTGGCCACCTTTCCCCCTTTCTACCCTTCCATGGTCAACAGCTGAAGGCAGGCAGGCAGAATCAAGCTTTGCCTTTCCCCACCAGTTCACCATAGGAATAACCCCTGCACAGGGATTGTTCTAGTTAAAATGTCAGGCCCATGACTCTGGCTGAACAATGGAAGTGATGTAGTCCTGGTACAAGGCCGTGAAGGCACAGCCTATCCCCTGTCTAGGAATGTCCAACTTCTAACTTGTAGGCCAAGACAAGGGCACAACCAAGCATACACACCAAGGACTAGAGGAACAAAGCAACGTGTGGTGCTGAGACTAGGGACATGTGTTTTTACCTGCACCTTCAGGTGCCTCTCTCGAGCAATTCCAAGAGTGCCCTATGAAATACCTGCTGGTGTCTGGTCTTATCCGAAATATATCTTCAGATTCTAGTTTCTTTAAGAGAGAACAGTACCTGAGACCAAACAGGAATCAGTTAGAAGTTCATGGAGCTTGAGAGCAGGGAGATCCTAAAAAGACAGAAATTTCCCCACCAGAAATTAAGAAAAACAACTCCCTCAAGGTTACATAGCACTGTGCTCACCAGGTAAGCCACAGGCTGACAGCTCAAATTCAAGTGCAATACTTAAAGACTTAGTTCTTGATAAATATACACATAAAAATGATAATACTGGTATTATTTGGTAACGATGCTGGTAAATAGCTGTGCAGTATGATTGAGAAGAGACAAAAGATAAACAGTATTACGCAGATGTGGAGATGAAATAATGATATTTTATACTTCAAAAGAATATGATACAAAGCTGAGATTTTACTGATGGACTTTAGTTAAGGAATTAGTCATCATTATACAATAGCAATTTTAATATCCTAGCACAGCACGTCACAAGAAAAGTCATTCAAAATTTGGCTGCGTTTTAGTTGTATCAAGTTGTATAACACAGTACAACATCGGATAGCAAAATTTACTCCAAGCAAGTATTTATATAGTGCTATTAAAAGACAAAGATTTGGTTTAATTGGTAAGTAAATGGAGCTGGAGCTTGCTAAACTAGACTCTAGCAACCAAGAGGATCACTGGGGCAGAACAAATTGTTTTACTCTGATTTGTGTCTGATTTTAAGCCTTCCAGACCTTATAGTAAATGTAATAATATTGCATAATGAAGATAAGTTGAAATAATGAGTTTGGGGTGAGAGGGTGAAACAGTGACTGCTATAGCAGTATTTCAGCAAAAAAGGTAGAGAGAAGCTGTTAGAGTTTCTGCCTGGAAAGGGGTAAGAAAAGTGGAGACACTGCAACAAACTACTGGAAATCCCCCAGAAACAAAGGTGGCACTTTAGGTATGTAGGACAGCTTTACCCAAACTCAGTACCAAGAAAGATTAGTGGTACTGTTGGCAAGAGTCAAAGCTTTAGGAGATGGTGGAAAAGGTTTGGAAAGCACAGACAAACAAATCCACGTTTTTCATAAACTTCCATGCAGCACTCACGTGAATGGACAAGGCACTGCAGCACCACCCTTTCCAACAGAGCCTGACTCAGAGACAAGATCAAGAGACAGCTCTGGCAACATAAACACCTCCTCACAAATACTGAGCACTTCCCTCAGCATCTCTGTTAGCAAAGCTACACTCCTCCATGTCTCCAAAAGAAGCTGCAAACACCATCTGAACAGATCTATGGGCCAGGATAATTTAGACCAGCTGGAAATCTGACCCACCTATTTAATGCAATGGAATAGGCATGACTTCTTTCCTGCTGCATTGGCTAATACCTCCCCAATCCTACTAGAAAGAGAGAACTCCAGGCATTGGGATATCAACCACAGAAATGAGTGGAAATCCTCAGCCAGGAATAAAACATATGTTTAATAAATGGTTCTTCAGAAAACACACACACACACAAAAAAAGAAAGAAAGAAAGAAAGAAAGAAAGAAAGAAAGAAAGAAAGAGGGGGAGGAGGAAGAAAGGAAAAGGTTTGTAGTTGTGAGATCATGAGTCCAACCATGTAAGTGATGACTAAGTGTAATCTTGTGTATCAAGATGAAGAAAAACACGTTTCTTGAACTGTTGAGTGTGGTGCTCCCAGCCAACAGATATTCTGTTATTGGCCTGTGAGTGACCCTTTCAACTTGGGCTTTCCTCCAGCCTGTGGGTCCACAGCAATGATTAGAGAGTAGAAAATCCCTGCTACTGGCCAGCTGTGCTCCAAATTACCTTACTCAACCGTGCCTATAAACGTAATTGCTTGTTTCCATAGAATTGCGTCAGAATGACCTGCTCACCCCTCGCATAATTCATGTGTCTGCGACCTCTGTCTGTGATAAAAATCTTTCTTCTGCACATGTATGAAAGCACTGTGAGGACAGAGTCAATTCTTCATTAACCAGGGAAATGGAGGGAACAAACAACCCAGACACAGCAAAACTGTGAAGAGTGCAAAACACAGGTAAATGACATCCTAAAACGTACAATAAGAATATGGAAATAGGGAAGAGTTTAGTGCTGCTGCTGACTATAGACCACGTATCAACATAAACCAGCAGGTCTACACCAGAGAGCACAGCCCATATGGCTGTGGCGCATTGAGCACAGCTCAACATCTCCAGTAGTTAATTACCATGGGGACAGTCTGTCTAGGGATAACTGCAGTTCATGCTGGTGGTGTACACAGTGTGGACAAACACCGAAAAAACCCAAGTCCCCGTTCAGGTGAGAGTAGGACCTGTGGACTCGCAAGAAGTGTCTTCCAAACTAACTGAGCACTCTCTGCTCCTCAACTCAGCCCCTCCTTCCCAGACTCAGCATTCCCTCCTTCCCATGTCTCTCTTCTCCTCCCTGGCTCTTCTACTACAGGTTGAAGGAATTTGTATTTGTCATTTCTATTCTAAATAAGTGCTGTTCCATCCCACAGCAGATCAGGCTTTCCTGTGGCCCAAGCAAAGGGGAAAGTCAAGTACAAGCAGAGGCATAGGAGGAGGTTTTGGTGACTCCTATAAGAGAAGAGTGCCCTTGTGCAAACTGCAATTTGGGCCACAGCGTGGTAGGGAAAAACTCCATATCTTCAGATGGCTAGAGGACAGTTGGCAAGAGCCTAGGTGACCTAGGTAGAGAACGTTGGATCTAAGACAAAGGATCAAGGTATGGTAAGCTTCTAAGACATAGTTTAGTTTCAAGATGAGTCAGGTCAGCCATGAAGAGAGATACAGACGGAGAGGAGGAGAGGTGAGAATTCACCTCCTTTCCTTTTGAAGAAAAGCCAGAGAAGAGGAAAATCAACTAGATTAACAGCCAGTGAAATTCGTAAAACATCTGGGAGGCTAGTTTCTTAGTAGAGAGATAATGTAAGTAGACCTTTGTATTAGGACATAAATGCCACTTCCACAAAGATGTAAGTGAAATCCCTTCGTTCAAAGGCTGCTGGAGGGTGGACAGTTTCATGGCACTCCCTCCGTGCCCCACTGGACCCATCACCAGTTCCTGTCAGGCCCTTCACACGGCAGGACAGTCCCGCTCCTGACAATGACTGAGGCTCAGGACTATTGTAATCAAAAAATAAAATATGTTCCCATTAAAAAATGTGGGTGATAGCAATTAATTCCACATTTTTGTGAATAAATATAATGTGTTTTGTGCCAGAACAATTTGGCTTGTTCACAGAAGCTAACAGTGACACATAAATCTAGTTTCCCTGTTGCTCAACAGACCAGCTCACTCTGCTGACCGGATTTTGCAGCAGAAGAGCTTTTTCTTTCCATCTTTTGGTCAGCACCTCAAACGGTACTTGCTACCCATCTTCATGCCAACCTCTGGGTTACAAAACTCACTCAAAGGTACTGGAATCAAGGCTGTCCTGTGCCTGCCTGGGGTTTTCACCAGCCACTGACAGTGGTTATTTTGTTTTCAAGAGCTGCCCCACCGTGTCCCAGGAGTGATTCAACTGGAGTCAATGACCAGGATCCCTCCCCTCTCCTGCAGCCAAACACAGCAGAATGGATGTGCCATGAGCATCCCTGCCACCACAGCTATGCTAAATGATCCATCCTGCTCTTCCTGTCACACAGCTAGGGAACAGCTCTCCCCAAGCACCCGTGAGCACCTGTGAGCCTGGGTTAGCAGCAAGGAAGGATCAACAACTGAGCAGAGAACGGTCAAACAATTGAGAAGAAAAGCTAATACACCCCTGTCTTTTCCCAGCTGTATTTACTTTGTTTTACTTCAATTACTTCAGCGTATTGAATTGTAGAAGTGTAAAACCAAAGTAAAGCTGTATGGATTCTGGCTGTTTTGAAGCTTCACAGATGTTTGCTGGCCTTACGTGGGAGAAGCATCGCTGGTTTATTGACCAAAGTCTTTTTTGTTTTAATATGGAAAATCTCAGTGGCACTTCACTCCATTTGTCTTTTTTTTTCTTCTTTAGTCATATGATAATGTACACTTATAACCGGTGAATCATCCCCCCCAAAAAGTCATAAAGAGAAAAATAGCTCGTATGTATGCCTCAGCGGTCAATGAATCACTGACGACAGGTATAATGGGAATAATTATATACTGCTGAGAAACTTTACCCAAAGCCCAGCTCAGAAGGCTAGTTTCAAAACTTCTGAGTTATGCAGTTGGATCCAAGGTTGCGAGTGCCAGGTTAGGAAATAGCCAGAAGAAAAGAGGAAAAATATCCTCTCCAAGCGTCTGTTATGTGTTGACAAATTGTTTATACTTAACCAAGCAATAATAATGAACAGTCTAAATAGACATTGATTTTTAGGTTTTTAATTCACTTTTAGTGGGAAAATATCCTGGCAACAGAAATATGGATGTCAAGCTTTGGATGCCAGCCACTGCTTTATAACTATGCTATTTTAAGCAGTAATATGTATTATTTGATATAACAACATATATTTTTAGGGTCTAATCCTGGAAGTTCCTACTCCAATGAGCTCCAGTCTTCCAATCAAAGTTTCTAGGATTACACATATGAATACACATATTTGTAGCAGACACTGTCCAGACAAAAAAACATTTCAGTCTCAATGCAGTTTGCCTGCTGCCTCCTAGAAGTAATCAAAATACAAATGTGAGGCAATTGCTCCAGAACACGTGAAAAACTCTTCCCTAAGCCAGCTCAAAGAAATGTAGCAACTACAAGAAGACATGTCCATTGCATGAAGTCCAGCTATACAAGGCGGCTTTGATATCCCAGTGCAAGTGACCATTCTGAAGACTGTGTATTACACAGCGCAGGCAGACTGCGCAGGCTGCTGACTCCACTTTCCAGCTGGATTTGTAACCTGGGCTGAGCTCAGCCCAGCACCAACTCTGGCAGCCCCCAAGCTTTTGCACATCAGTGTGGAGCCAGGTCCCACAATCACCCTTTGAGGGCTAAGATAGCAACTATTTTGTTTTCAGATCTGCTGATGTCTGTTAGAGAGAAAAGATGCACAAGTGTGCTCCCTCACAGTACTCTACCTGTGTCCACTCTCATCAGTGTATGGTATTAATTCTTTTAAAGTGCAGAATTCCTCACACAAGGAAAACTAACAAAATGGATTATGGATCTGCTGTGTGCAACGTGAGCCCTGCCATATGTCAATGACAAACAGAAGTCCCTATGCACCAAATATCCCCATGGTGCAAAAAAATGGTGATCAGCACCATCCTGCTGATGCCACAGCAGTACAGAGCGGTACACCAGCATTAAGTCAGCGAAGCTATAATCACCCATACCTGGAAATCAGCACCATCCTGCTGATGCCACAGCAGTATAGAGCAGTACACCAGCATTAAGTCAGCGAAGCTATAATCACCCATACCTGGAAGGAGAAAGTAGTTACAGGAAGCCCTTCCTTCACTGGAGAGAAACAGGCACCTTCTGAGAGCAATTAATCTGACCCATCTTAGACATCTGTCTTAGCATAAGCTGAATTCACCCTCTGGAGGTTCCCATTTCTCTTTGTCAACTGGAAAGGGAGCATGGCTCCAGCCACAACCAGCTCAAACATAAATGTCTGACTTCTGGATGCC
The DNA here is from genome assembly GCA_035590215.1 of Microhierax caerulescens. Classification (NCBI taxonomy): domain Eukaryota; kingdom Metazoa; phylum Chordata; class Aves; order Falconiformes; family Falconidae; genus Microhierax; species Microhierax caerulescens. The sequence goes on from JAVJGJ010000001.1 coordinate 121,539,124, forward strand.
TTGAGAGAGAGCAGAAATATCTCACCCTTAGCTGGTAAAGCAGTTGAGAAGAGATGAGTGGCTGCTGTTGCATTTCTGGGAAATGTGAGATATTATATGACCTGTTAATTTATTCCAGAGTTCCCCTTTATGCTTTAACAATACTGTTCAGTATTCAATTCAAGCCATAACATTTAATGGTTTGTGGTCAGTTAAGCTTATCCTGCATTTCTGTGCCAGCTTAAAAAATAAACAAAGCTGTGTCTACTGAATGGCACAATTAGAGGGATTTATCCTGCTTCTACCCCAAAACCCATACCAGAACATACAAATACTATTTCAGTTCAATTCAGTGAAGATGGTAAAGTCCTTTACATCCCGTTGTGGGAGGCTGTGAGAGTTGAACAGTTTGTTGAGATAAGAACATCACTATTTAGGGGATCCAAACACTGGGGACAGCTTCAAATTAACACTACTTCCACCTGAAAAATGTCTACTGACATCAGAAAAGACTGGAGATTCCATGTGTTAGGGGCTGCACAGTTACTCAGGACTTGTTTCCACCGCTGAGTTAACTTAGCTAATAACATGAGTCGTCTTCTCGCTTAAAATACCATTTTGAGTTTGGAGGGTGCTTTTAATAGAGGCTAGCTGTCCTATGTAGGAGCAATGTGGCATCATTACATATGAACTGCCCCTCTCCCTCTGTCAGTTCCCTGTACAGCGCACTGAAGAAGAGTTAACTCCACTGCAGAGTTAATTCCATGCTGCAAATAACCACTCTAGTAAAAGATAATCCCTCTCCTGAAGAATATACAGCCAAAACCCCCATACAAGGTGTGGCAGGAGGCACAAAGACAGAAAGAGGAACAGCAGCTCTTACAAAAGCACATTGGTTGCACAGCCAGAACAGTATTTAAGACTTAGCTTGTTAAAAAAGTAAAACAACCAACCCCCAAAAACACAACAACTTGCCAAAGATGATCCATATCTTGGGCAATGGGATCAAAAAAGCCTCTTCAGCCTAGAGATATTTTTCTCTCTCTCAGTGTTGCCACTTCTTAAGCAAAATTGAGATTACAAGATTGTTTGAAAGTAAGGCCTGAGGTTGACAAGGTTTACTCTGAGGTTTACTCCTAACTCCCTCGGTTTCTCTTGCAGGCCTCTTCTACTATGCCCAGTTTCAGGTGTCAGTGGAACAGACCCTTCTCATACTCAGCTGGGTCACTGAGTAGTCATCCTGTACTGAGACGCCGCCTGAGTATTAGCTTGAGTGTCAGTAACACAGCCAAACCTCAAGCTCTACGGAAGTCTGAAGATGTGAGGACCAGCCGCTGCAGGTGCCAACAACATATGGAGCTCTCCCACACACACAGTGTAAAATCTTGACAAAGTATGGTCCATGCCAAGCTTCTCTGGGTAAGCTCCCCAGTAAGCCTTCCTCCTTGGCTTCTGTATCACCACACTCAGAGAGTCTATGCACACTCAGCTGCTTCCATCACAATTGATAAAGGTAGACAGTAATTTCTTGGCCCCAAAACAGTTCTCTAGACATACCCAGTCTATGAATTGGCTGCATGGACCTTCTCCATGTACTCAGCTTCCTGGTTTAAAAGCCATCAACCAACTTAGATGACTCGATTTCTTTAAAATCCTATTTTCATTTAATTTCAGCAAATAGGACTGTAACTATTTAAAGCTGTTTTGTGGGTTGTTGCTTTGAAGAAGAAACCTTTGCAAGAGACTTTAGAAAATCTCCACTTATCCTCTACTGTTTCTCTGCCCTTATGCACCTTTCCCACCAGCCACTGGAATGCTGCCTGCCATCCCACCTCCTCCCGCTCCCACATTCCACATTCAATGGGCTTCTCTGCAGTCAAAAGCTATCTCCTACCTTGTGGTGCCTTTATGAAACACAAACAATATGTTTGTTACATTCAAAAGGGAATTGCTTGGCCCTTTTAAAAGGTACAGCATATTTACAGAGCCTATCTATCTTTTTTACCCTTTGCTTAGAAATCTGTACAATTATGATCTTAGAATGAAAGTGCATTTTTTAGTAGATCATGCAGTGAGACAGGCCATTTTATCATAACCGTCTGTACGGAACCTTGAGTGGTTTCTTAAATCTATCATAATAAAAGCACAGAACAAAACTATGAGGCCATGTCCAAAAATTCAAACTTTTTCCCCATCTAAAAGAAACTCTGTTTCTGCTAAGCAGAATGGAGTTGGCTGATTTGCAGGCAAGAGGGTGAGCAAGAGAGGAAATATCTTAAAATATATTCTACATACCCTTCCATATACTAAGCTATATAGTTCAGGTTTCACCCAAATGGAGGCACTTCCCATTACATGCTATCCTCTTTCCTTCCTGTTCCGTGAAAAGCAGTAGTTAACTACTGAGTCCTTTGCTTCCTCCTCTAAATGTCTTCAGCACTACAGTTCCTGCAGTTACATCCTTGTAATCTCCAGATTCACATCTAATAATATCTAAGTTTTTCTGTAGCATCTTTTGAAGCAGGATTTCCAAGCTGTGCAGTGAATATACATTAATTTGCAAATGAAAAGTGCCATTATTATTGCATTAAAAATCAACTTGGTCAATACTACACAATGTAGATTCAGCACAACCTTCACATCCAGCCCTATGAAAGTCACCAGGTGAATAACTCCATTTCATAGAGGGGGCTCTGAAACTCCTCAGTGACTCCTGCTAACCTACCAGCATCGCTGCCTTGTTATGGGGACTGGATGACACACTCCAGTTCTGTCCCATGACCAGTACGTCCAAAGGGAAAAAAAAAAAAAATAATAAAAAAAAAAGCCTGTGGAAGGGCTCTTGCTCAAATATTGGAAGAACAATCTTTCTTCTCTTCTGGAGGAAAATGTGGTGCTCAGAGCCTGTGGTAAAGGTGTCACACAAGCACAGGAGGTAAGTGGGGGCATCTAGCAGCAGTGTCTGATATGACAACATAAACCCAGGTGCTGCTGGCACAGCCCCTGGACTGCACCGCTGCCAAGGCAGCAGCACCAACAGTAGCAAACACAGTTACCAGCCTTCTCTTACACCTCCACAAAGGTGCAAAAATGTGATGAGTTTTGTCAGAAGACCCTCCGTGCGAGAGACCCCCTTTACCAGGGGGGCAAAATCCCAACCAGCCTTTGCTCATGTTTCCTGATGGCTGCTAAAATTAAGGGTTAATCCTGTCAAAAGCTTTCTTCACGCACTGGCAATGGTGCACACACAAATCTGCTTGGTGCTAGCAACCACCATAAACACACATGCAGGAGAAGCAGTCTTTTTTAGCACGGCTCTGCTTTCAGGTTACCCTGCTGGGTTATGTTACATACCCAGTCACAACATACTGAAATCCAATATCACACTAGAACAGATACACAACAAATTCTCCTTCAACCACCCAGTAAGTGCCTTATCCCCATTCTGGTCCAAAAGACAGTGCTGCAGTGCTCCCCCAGCCACCCCAGGGGCACAGCCACACAGGCACGACGTGAGCTTGAGGGGAGGATGGCACTCCAGAAATTGGGTAGGAGGAAGAGAAAAAAAATAATCCTCTTGTTTATCCAAGTTTCACCTGCATGCACTGTTTGGTTGTGAGGAATTCCACTTCCTTAAAAAAAATGGACCAAGCACTAAGCACCTGCCAAGGAGGGTGGCTACGGTGTGCAGCAGGAAGAGGAAAGGATGGGAGCACCACAAGCATCCTACCGCACACTCCACAGCTGCTAGTAGATTAGAAGCTGTAACAAATTTGCTTCGCAACACCTATTGCTTTAAAATAGAAGAAAGGCAAGGGGCTAGAGATGGAGGAAGGATGTCGTTAAATTCCAATGACATGCACAGAGGCAGAAAAGTGAACAGGTTTCATCACTGAGAGTCAAGGGTTTTACTCTGAAATACTGGCTCCATGCACCAGGTTGCTGGAATTCCTCGGCTTGCCATTGACAGCTGTGTGGCTACAGGGCAGGCAAACCTCTGTGACTCAGTTTCCAAATCTGCAAAGGTGGGAATATGAGCACTTCTCCTGCTTCAGCAGGGCTTGTTGAGGCTTGGAGGTTTGCAGTATGCTGCAAGATCAAAGGATCAGAATAATAATACATATTCAGTACAGGTCCATGCACTATTTGCAACGTCTAGAGGCGTGGCAGGTTGCTTACCTTGCAAAGGAAAGCAGGGAAACAGAGTTTTCACAACCCCTTATATTGCAATTACTTCTGCCGGAATTGGTCCTCTATGAGATGGGCATGTAAGGCTGTAAGCTCCCAAAAAGCACTTACCTCAGAGGTACCAAAGTTTCCAGATTTGCCTAATAGTACTCCTAGAAGGGAAGAGACAGAGCTGATTCTTCCCTTTGTGAAAACACAGGGGTTTTCTGAAGTTTGCGAGTTCCCTCTGAACCTTCCCTCTGAAATTTGCCCCTGCAAATTTCTCTCTCTTTTTCCGTGGCCCTTCAGTTTGTTGGGAAACATAATATAAATCCTGGCATTCACAACACTGCGACAGATTGTGGTACTCTTGAAAGGTCTCATATTTCTGGAGAAGTAACAACTCTTTTGCTTGTCACAGTAAGCCAAAGTCTTTCTTACAGCAGACACAAATGCAGAAGAAAATAAATGTATTCCAGGAAAGCACAGTGAGTTCACAATTACAAATGGGAATCAGCGTTTTTGTAAACACAGACAAAAATATATGACATAGATCTCTTGTTCCAGCTACCACAAAAGGTCACAAGTTAGAAGACTTGACTGGGGACCTGTGATAGCAGATGGACTCTGTTCTTCTCCCTCTTCTGCCTTCAGAAAGGCATGCTGCTGCCAGTACACCCACAGCGGGTGGGCTCTGTCCTCCCCGGGGTCCTTCAACCTGCAGTCCCCCAAGCTCCTGCCTCCCAGTCAAATTAGGGGTTTGCTGTTCGCAATAGTTTGAGGATTTTTGTATTTCCTAACTTGTCTATCACAAGTGCTCATAGTGCACACATCTATCTTGCTAAAACAAATCTGCTTGTTTTAAATTCTTCCTACCCACCATTCATGATGTACAACAAATGCAAAAGGCAGCACTTCCATTCCCACAGACACACACGTATGTCCTCAGATCTTTGGTCCATCTAAGGAGGTCCAGCTGCCACACCTCTCTCCTTTTAAGTATCTTAAAATGTTTGGCAGTAAAGTGTTTGCCAAAGAGTGACTGTTGATCCAGTGTTCAACAAAATCAATGAGAGCCATTCCATTGACATCAGCAAGCTTCACAGGATTGGGCCTCGAATGCCTCGCACAGCTCTGAACACACACAGGTCACGTGGACTCCAGCCGCAGCATTCAGCACTTGGCAGGCTCAAAACCTGGTCCTGCCAATGCAAGCAACTAGGACAAAATGGAAGCAAAATCGGGACAGGTATTCTTTTATAATTTACCTAGGCTCCTGATTTAGGGCTGAGACACAAAGAGAAAAATTTGTAAAAGGTGCAGAAAATGCAATGAAACAGAACTCCAAAATGCAGCTGCCAGGAAAAGCTGGGTTTGGTTCTTTAGAAAAAAGCACATTATCAGAAAATATGTGCGAATTGTGGAAATCTGTGGAGGGAACCTGAGATGGTAGAAATGAGTAAAACTTTTACATGAGTAGTGCAAGAATACAAAGCCTTACATGAAGAAAAAAAAAAGCAAAAAAGAAATTTCTTGCTTGCAAAATCTTGGAAAAGTAGTCAAATAAAAGCACATATTAATGCCAGCATTACCTGAGACCCTTATCACAGAAACAATGCTCGTGAGCAGACAACAGCAATCCTGGACTACACTCAACAGCAAGGACAGCCAAGATTTTATAAAAAAGTTTCTCAGCTGATGTAGACAGCAAATGAGCTTTTTGGGAATGATGCCAAATGCAAGAGGAAGGACGATAAAAACAGATCCAAAAACCAGGAAAAAAGTTTACATGGATAGTGCCTGCAAGTGCAACAACAGGACTGAAAAGCAACACCTTGCACCCCACACACACGCAAAAAACCATAGGTAGTTCCACATGCCATAGGTAGTTCCACATGCCATGACCTGAACTGGTCATCTCCTTGCTGGAATGACACTGGAAGGTTTCCCCTCAAGGGGCCCCAAATGGAACAAGCTACATGGTGTCTTAATCTGCTACCTTAGCTTAGTCAAGCAAAAACAGCTCAGTGACTGCAAACTGAATCAAAAACTACTGAGACATGAAATAATGCAGAAGCTCTTCACACTAATTAACAATTGTATATGCATGCTGTGGGACATGGTGGCTGGTCCCTCACCTGGAGTCTTTCAAGTTGAAGTACTCCAAGGCTCCTGTGCATATCTGGAATATTGGAAACTCATTTCCTTCTAACTCTGTGAGGTCCTTTTTGATAAAAGAAGCTTAAATTGAGATTGGATGTTGTTCTCAGAGATATGTTCCAGTGCAGCCACATGTTAATGGCTGTAATACAGAAAACACTGGATGAAATGCCACAGGCTGTAATTTGCAGGTGTTCAGGCAAAAGAATCACAAGGGTCCCTATGGGCCTTGAAATCATTGAACTGTGCAGAGAGCAATTAAACACTCTCACAACTGGAGATGACTTTGGTTTCCTTTGTTGAAAGCCTCAGCGTGCAGCTGGTCACCTCTTACTCTGAAGTTTTGCTCAGCACCCTGAGCATGAAAACAGAACACAATATGACGTATATATGCATATATATCTACACACATGTATACATATGGCCCTTTTGCATGACAGCATGGAGTAAAACAAGTGAAAAAGGATCAGAGAGATAAAGAAGATCTCATGGAGCATTTGCAGTGGTGTACCACAGCACAGTGATTTACCAATGCCATGCTCTGTGGTGATGCTTAAGTCAGACCTTCAGCTTCACAGCCAAGTAACAGCTGAAGAGAAACTACTGGTCAAGTAAAGTGAGCCTTGAGACTCCAGGAGCTCTCTGCATCCCTGCTACCTGGCTGTTACTGGTAAGTAGTTATACCAACTAAATCAGCTGAGCCAGCAGTCCAAACAGAATGTGTCCTTGTTCCCAGTGACTAAAGAAATGGAGCTCTGCTTGGTAGCCTGTACGTAAGTATTGTTCCAGTTTGGGAAAACATCTCTATTCACAAAAGCACCCAGACACATGCTTAAAATTACACTGTGTTTACATGCCACCCTGAATAATGAAGGTCTTAAGCATATACTTAAGAGCTTTCTTATGCTGGGTATTCGGACTTATACTGGGGAGCCAAGGAGAAAAGGAATATGCTTGTGCTCCTGCCAGGTCTTTTAAGGAACACCAAAAAAAAACCCCAGACATCATTAAATAGTAATATCATGCTGTGAACATGAACTAAAAAAAAAGCACCAATAGAAGACTGAAGCACCAAGATTTACAAAATTATATGCTCAAATGAGGGACAAAAAGAACACTGCCTAAAGTCTAATGAGTACAAAGGAATGTATCTTGACAAAGCACTGCATCTGTACAGCATTTCTCACCCTAACATTGTGAGAAACTGGTATCCTCATCTTCCAGAGAGAGAAACTGAGGCAAAGAATGGTTATATGACTTGCAAAATGCCGTATCAGATCTGGAAAGGCATTCTGCTAGGCTGACTCATTGATCTCTACACCAACACACCACAAGAGGAATTGTTTCTAAGCCAACACCCCAGGTCATTGAAGCTGATAAGGAGCCAGTCCAGGGACGCCACTGTTTGCTGTGATCGCAAGCATGTGTTCAACTATTGCAGATACCTGTTTTAGTACAGAGGGTGACTATTTCTGATAAAAAGTTTAGAGTATAGTACAGCAAGGCCACACATCTTACAGATCCCAAAGTCTCATCTGGAACGAATCAGTATCAATTCAGACTTTATTTAAACATATTGTTTAAATACAGTTTATCTCTCTTGATGCTGGGTTGAGAAGTTCAGTCTTTCAAGTATACCCTTCCTTACACTGAAATTATCTTCTATTTAAGAACAACTTGAAAACACATGAACGCAGAATTAAGTGCTCAGATACCTTAATCCTATTATCAATAATCTGTGATGCTTTTCACAGGACATTAGACTGACATATCTGTGGGACTGTACACACCATGCCACAGCAAGTACAGCGGTGTCTGGGAACAGCTACAACAGCAACTGTAGCAGCTAACAACATACTGTGCCACATGCACAATATACATAGCTTCGTATCTGGAAAGAGCTTTCTTTCTTCCCAAACTTCCAGAGCCAAAAAAAATAAAAGCAAAATGTATAGCTCAGCTATATATTTTCATTTTTATAACATTCTGTGACAAACAAGTGTCTTCCTAGAAATTCACAGTTCAACTTCATATAAGTTTATCCTCTGAACAATGTTATTTGCCATTTCTCCTCAAAATCATCTCCCATTGTTCCCTACATTAATTCCTTCTTGGTAAAATACCTAGTATGGTCAAATGAACAACGAATGGCAAACTTTCTAAATCTGAACATAAACTTGTCCAGGAGTAAACCTTTTAAGGACACTTTAAAGAGATAGAAGCTTAAATCCCATTTTCAATAGTAATCTGGGGCCAGATTGTAATGCTGCATTGGCATCTAAAGATTTACAGCAGTTCCTATTTTTATCCTAAATGGCTATATACCCTTCAAAATTCCGTCTGCTACAAACCAAAGACTGTGTTTACCCTGACTGAGAGGGGAGGGCACAGAGATCTCAGAAATAGCTACACAGCCCAATCTATCCACATGCTGAAGGAAAAAAAACATACAGGACTAGAGGCTCAGGCCTTGCAAGCCGCACAGCCGCACTAGAGGGGCTTTAAGAACCCAGGACAACTGCTCAGCGCCACAACTTTGCTTTCCTGAGTTGGGCCGGCTGGTGCTGTGCTTCACTGGCCCCAAACCCTTCTGAAATGGGCTGTCAAAATCTCACACCACACCCATCAACTTTCTCTACTTAGTACAGCTGAGGGTCATATCTTTTATTAAAAGGTATCTAATAAACAGTTAATAGAGGGTTTACACATATTTATCAGCTGTTAAGAACATTTACAGGTGTGAGCTGTGTGCTGCAGAATCTCATCATCAGTAGATGATTTACTATAAACTTACTTTTTAAAGGGATGACAGAGGACTGTGGACACTACCAGTTTCAGTGGTGTGACAGGTCCCAGAGAGGAAATACTGTGTGTGGGGCTCTGCTGAACAAGGGTTTTAGAGGTGTTCCTGTCCTTTGTAGAAGCCAGTATCGGACAACGCAGGTGTTGCTGTGCCCACGGGCACTCACTTCTCCTGCAGCTCCCTTGAGTGCCAGTGTAAAAATGCTGGTTGTACTGATGGCGCAGGATGCTCAGCCTGAGACAGAAAACCCTTTAATCAAATGCATTTACGCCTTATCCAGAGAAGACATCATGAATGAAGGACCTGGTTGCCCAGCTTGAGGGTCAGCACATCATGCAATTCCGTTTGTCCCCACTCAGCAAAGCAAACACACAAATACTGAACAGCAATAAGAGTAATAAGCCCATGCCTCAAATTAACCATGTGCTTCAGTATTTCCAGATTGAATCTGGACTGCAGCCTGAGGATCAGAGTGCCTTATGCCACCTCCCAAGCACACAGAAAAGTACCTGGCTCTGAAAAGCAAGTACCTCTACTGATTTCCACAGCACTCTTCCTCTTGGTAAGCATTGGCAAAATCCAGCTCAAGAGTACCACCTAGCCTTCCTACAACATTTTACAAACACTATCCAGTGAGTTCAACATCACCAAATTAGGTAGTTACTAACTCTTGCACCTGTCCTACAAAAAACAGATTTAAAAGACTGACTGATGACTAGGGCAGGTCTAGCTCTACCACAGCATTCAGGAGTGCAAGAAATACAGATGTCCCATGTAGCCTTTGCTTACAAGGCAAACTCCCCCCTCCTCCCTCCTCTCTACAGGAACTCTGCCACATGCATTCCCTCTGAAGAGCCATGCTGGAGCTGAGCTAATGTGATTGACTAGGTCAGCAAGGGATGCTCAAGCCTTTGCTTGGTGTGAGATACACCAACACCAGTCCCAAGGCAGCGGCACGCCTTGGAAAGTGGACAGCTAGCTACAACGCTTTTCCCCCACAACAATAGACTGGAGAAGGTTTGCACGTTTCAGGAATAATCACAGTATAGGGTAACAGCTTACACTTATTATTTTACAACCCCCAAACCCCTTTGATTCATACACACTCGGAGTGATACCCAGCCTCTGCAAAGGCTCACTATGCCCATCAGCAACTGCAGTCACTTCTGAGCTGAAGCAGAACAATGGAAAACATCAAACAACAGTCTCTTCTTATAGTTTAGCCTAGGAAATAGAGGATATGAGCCCACTTCAGGAAATACAGGGCATGTCCAACACTACTGGGTACCTACAGCCTAAATACACAGTCTTCCCACATAGCCTGGTAAGTGGGAAGTACAATATAAAAGCACCTACATGGTTGCTGCAATTGCTGCATCATGCTGGCCAGAGGCGGGTCAAACTGCCTGGCAGCCACGTAGCTGCCCTTGTAACAGCATGGTCACAAAGCAGAAGCAGCCAGGCGACTCCTGGGCATGAGTTAGGAGGCCTGAGCAATGCTGGTTTTGTGCCCTCTGGACTTACTACTGGCTGTAACCTCTGATCTCTCAGGAAACCTTATTCCAATGCACAACGTAAACACTCAGAGTTATCCAATGCAGAATCATGCCAGACCTCTGGCATGAAGTCTCTTACTTGATAGGAGGGGGGGATTTAAAAAAATTAACATGATCTGAGTGAACAAGAAGGGACTCGTTGCAAAGGCAACCACAGGAGATTTGAGTTTTGCTCTTAGCTCCACCCAACCCTGGTGATGACAATCTTTTGTTTGCCTTTTTTCTCTGCCTAGATTGTAAGTTCTTAGAGACAGTCTCTTGGTATTTGTTTATATAGCATTTATGTATCAGTCCCAGGGATTACACTGCAGTGATTAGAATAATCTTAAATGACCACAAATCACTGTGATCCCTGCTTTATGAATCCTCTAAGGACATGCATGTCAAATAGGTGTTCAAAAAGAGGCTCTGAACTAATTATAAAGTATAAGATACAAACTACAATATTTCTCCATGCTAGTTGCTGACCAGTATATCCAGCTAGGAATCAAATCCCTGCATTATTTGCTGTAACCTACTTTTTAGAGGAAACTAGCAAATGAGCCTTAGCCTGATTGGGAACTCTGTGCCTTTCCTCCAGCAGCCTCATACTTGACAGAGAATTAAGAAAAGTCACTTCTCTTTTTACCCTATTAAAAAAAAATCCAACAACAAAACACCCACACCCACCCAACCCCAAAACTAAACCAAAAAAAGCCCTACAACTAGAGACTGAGATTCAACAACACTTCAGAGGAACTACGATAGACAGAACCCTCTTGTAACTGGGAGCTTTAAAATAAAAGTAGGGAGTCCAAGGCAGGGTTGCTGACTTTAAATGTCTACCTGGGTCACAGACAGGAGGAAAACCAGTAAGGTTCCAGGAGTGGGAGGGACTCACTGATTGGCATCTGTTAAATCCAGAGCTGCATTTTGAATTTGCTTTTCATTTCTGAGTCGCTGAATCAAGAGGAAGTGCCAAGGGATGGGGAGGAGAGGAAACAAGCAGCAAACTGTCTCTCAATCCGGCAAACCCAGACTCCGGAATGAGCCTTTTTGCCAGATTTGTTTCTCCAGGACAGCGTGCCTTTCTCCAATAGCTGACCACAGCTCCTCCAGCTTAATTCATCTGCTACAGATTACTTTAGCATAGTCCTAGAGCCAGAATGTATTAATAACTGAATTCCCTAGTTACAAGTTTTTTCTAACCGAAAAAAACCTGGCTCAGAGAAGTTTCCACCCTGTATGTTCTCCAGGAGAAGTGGCATCATGAACACTGCAAGCCCTGTTTTTGAAGGAAGTTTGATTCCTTGCAGTCACTAGCTGACCTCTCTTCAGTAACTATCACCTGGTTATGGGTGGCAAATCCTTCAGCATATCCAGCCCATTGCTGCTCAGTCAAAGGCTGTTGGGCATCACCAAAAAGGTTTTCATTCCCTTTTTGCAGGCTTTGGCTCAGGCCATGGAGATGCAGCTTTTTTGCCCTAATGACTTGTGACACCTATTTCAGCTGCTTCTCATACATCTGTGGTGCTACCCTTCCCCTCACACAGCGCAGTCCTGCTGCTGCACCAGTTCCTGGGGAAGCAGAATCAAATCCAAACAGCGCTGTTCTGAGATAGCACAGATGAAATACCGATTTGCCTGTGTGCAGACTGTGGATCCAGGATTTGTTTAGAAAAAGGACTCTGGTTTACTTCATGTGTCCATCCCTATATGCTCTTCTTCAATTGAAATAATTAATGTTCTTGAGGAAGTATTGATTGGTGCCTAATATTCATTCAGCCCTGTAGAATGAGGCTCATTTTGGTTCTGAAGTCAGTCCTGTTCAAGTAAAGTATTTGTTTGCATTTAAGATCTTACTGGATGTTAAGATGAATCAAGGTGCTTGGGGCTGTCAAGTTGAAAGCTTAATATCTTCAAATTGCTGCCCAGGTTACTTTGAAATATTTATGTAATGTACCTTTCTTTTCTGGCAAATTACCATTAATGGGAAAGGAGCTTAGAGAAGCTCCAAAGTCCCTTTAATGGAAACAACTACTCATTCTTCCTGTAGTACCTTAAAAATACCTGCAATTCCAGCAAAATGTTTTATGTTAATCTAAACTCTGATTCCATCTTAGTCATTTTTCTCAAAGCTGCTGCCTTGAGGAACCAGACAAAGCAATAGATAAACACTGATTTCACTCTTCTGAGTACGTGTTTGATTTGAAAAACCCTTTTACTAATGTGAGTTGTTTTTAAAAAGGCTGAAACCACTTCAGTTGGAAAGCATACTATCATGGTTTCAATCCAAGACCTATTGAAGCCAATTAGAAAAATTCCAAAAAGTACTCCTCAAAAGGGTTAATAAGTCAACAGCAGATATTTTCATAAGGAGTTACTCAATTCTAAACAATTATCATAGAAAGGTCAACAGGTTTTCTCTTAGCTACCTAAAATACTCAATAACATGTTTATTCAAAGATCAGTTTGTTAAAAAAAAAAAAGCATCCATTTGAACAAAATAATGAGTTTTCAGTGAAATAATGAAGAACAAGATATTTCCATGCTGAAATACCTACACAATGCCTCATCTCCTCCTAAAGGGGCAAAGTCTCCTATTGAAACTCATTTAATAGAACTGCAGGAAACTGGGAAATCTAAATTATAACGAAGAGGAAGGGTGGTTTGGGACTGTGCCAACAGGCAGGACATTCATAAGATCTGGGTTAATTTCCCAACATTGCTGCAGACTTCCCGCATGAGCTTGGGTGAGCTGCTTACCCCCTGCATGGTATCCACCCATAACACAGACATATCATCACCTCTCCCCTGCTCCAGCCCTCTTCAGACTTCCATTTCTTTGGAGCAAAGACTCCCTCAAAACGTATCAGCACAGTATTTTTTAGCACAAAAAGGTTTTATTTTGGAATGGGAAGCTGGTGGCCACTGTAGTTCAAACAACAGCTGCTAAATGCAGTGCAAGTCACTGCCCTGGTGTGAGTGGTGCAGCAAAGCCAGAGAACAGCAGAGCTCTGAATGGCAACAGTTCTGCCACGTTATCAGCTCAAAGCAATTCAACTAGTATTTTTTTTCTGATGTCCCCTAGGCAATTTTTGCAAGGCCTACTAATTCAAATTGTGGCCATAGAGTAACTTTAGCAGAAGCAATGAGACAGACCCAGTTCTCCTGGACTAACCAGCCCCACGCCAGACTGACACCATGGCATAGCACAGCAGATGCTCCCTGAGGGACTGGGACCAAAGTAAGAAAATATCATCTCCTGTGGGAGTTCAGCAGGTAGCACATGGGTGATGCTGCTTGAACCAAGTGCAACACTGAATTGCATTCAGTTGGTATGTTTGAATCTCTGATCTATGGAGTTCTTCATTTGCCCTGATTTAAGGCCTCCCATGCTATGGAAAGTCTATAAAATTGCTAGGTCCTAATATTGAAGTTGATGAAGCTACAGGAGAGGTGTGGAAGCCAAAGGGACAAATCTCTATTTGTTGCCATGCGATGCACTGTTTACTGTTGTCTTGATATTTTGCGAAAGCATCAGGTTGGGGCTTTTCTGATTCAGTCCAAAACAAGAGGAAAAAGCTGCCTGTAAGTTACTTGCCACTGCTGAGCTGGAGAGTATTACAGAGAAAATGGAGACCTAAAAGGATAAAGTCTCATCACTGAAGGGTTGCTTGAGAGAAACATAGGCAATTCAGGTGTACAAGTTCCAGGGACAAAACAAGCTCTTGCACACATGGATGTGAAAGCTAGTATTACTATCCTCTAGGACAGTAAAAAAAAAAATAAAATGTTAAGACAGAAGAAAACAGAATAAAGTTTTTTGGGAAAATGCTAAGCACTGCAACTGTTACAGGCACATTGTAAATAATCAGGCAAACAGCCAGCTCAATACATGCTCTACTTTCTTCCTTAAGCTGATTGCAATGAATAGTAGGATGCTAAAATGGTATTTTCATATGAGAACAAAACAAAATAAAACCAACAAAAAATTGCACCCCTCCCAGGAAATGCTGCCTGTTTATAAAAAACAGATCCATTAAGGCTCTTGGAGAAATGGAATATTCCAGTCCCAGCAATAGTGAGCAGGTAAGTAGGAGGTGAGCTCTAAAAGCTATGTAGGACTCTGCAGCAGAGCTGCAGCTCTTTCAGTCGAGCATAAGTACTTACCTTTCCCAGTTATTGGTTTCAAATCAATCTCACATGCCCTATATTTACCCATCTGTACTTGTGCTCTGGCCTCTCTCAGACTGCAGGAGAGAAAGACTTTTTTTTTTTTTTTTTTTTTAAATAGATGTCTAGACAGTTGTCTTCACATCAGACAAAGTGGTCACACAGGAAATTCAAAGGAAAATTGATGCTGGCTGCTGCAAAATAGAGGTATTCAGGATGAAGATGGCAACTCTGTTCCCTGTCAAGGCTCCCAACGTAGAGTGGGTGGCCCACCTGCAAACTCCGACCACCTACCACCACCCCTGGCTTTGCCCCCACAATGAAGAAAGTCAAAGGAATCATTCAATTCTCATCTGAGCTCCACCAAAACCACTGAGAGATGCCCCATATAAACCACCGCTATTGACACTAAAGATCACAATTACCCACATGGGTCTCAAATCAATACTAAAAGAGCGAATCAAATGGAAGTAAGTGTAATTTCCATCAATTGGTAGTGAGTTGAACACAGACACCAAACTGAGCTTCTGCTCTTTCCCTCTCTTAAACATAGTGTGTACTAACAAAACAGATCTTTGAATCATCTTATGATTCATCATAGCATAATACGAAGTATTAAGTTACCTATCTGGTTACATGGGCAGGTGACATGACTGGAGCAAAGTTTCAAGACCAAAGAAAGAATCTGGCTATATAAATAAAGCAGGTGTGAGCTCGATTCATTTGTTTTCATAGTAACCATACCTCTATTTGAACTAACAAAAAATAAGAATTTTAAAGTATTTTAGATCTTTTTGGAGCTACATAAATAAAACAAGAGCAGCTCTGATACATATTTTATGTTCTGATTTTTTGTTTTCTGCCTCAATGTATTACAGTTAGGACGGGCAAAAATCTGAGACCATCTAATCAAAAATAGTCAAAGTTGTCCAGTGTATAAAATGGACAGATTTTTCAGTTTTTCATTGCTCTTCTTTAAATTTATACATTATTTTAAAATGTTAATGGTATTTCTTTGTAATGGAAGCTATCTATAGACTTTGGTGACATTTTAAATGAAAACTTAAACTGCAGTCAATATAAACCACCCAGTTTTGAAGAAAAATGCATTTTAGTGATTTCTTTGTTTGTTTCAGATAAAATATTGTTTCTTAATGAAAATCTTACCCAAAGAAAAACTCTGTGTTATGCTTTCAAAATTCTAAAAATCACTTAGGAAACATGAGTGGAACGAATCAAGGAGAAAGAGGTTCGTCCAGAAAGTGGGCCCCCTCCTCTTTAAAAACCTTTAACTATTTCTCTCAATTTCTAAAGCCAGTCTAATTTACAGTGGAGGCCTTAAAGACATAAAATTCATCTTCAAACATAACCTTAATTAACTATGGAGCATTTGCAAATAATAATTAAGTGCTTAAATCCCGCAAGAAAGTCCTATTGTATTAACAGAAGCACCAAATTAATATGACCATTTTAAGGCAAAAATGATTACTGAATTACTGCTGTCACCCAAATGACAGTATTTTAAGAGACTCTAGGAATAACTCTTCCAGAAGCAATTGCTTCATCTTCTGTAAAAAGTCGAGCAAGGCATTCAGTAGGGCAGTATTCATATCAGAGCAGCTGAAAGCAAACACGAAATGAGGATTCTTCACGAACCTTTTAATGATCCCGTAACATTTTTTCTTGCTTTTTTTGGTTTTCAAATAATATACATCATTTTTTACTGCCAATAAAGTTTACTGGTATTTTCAGGGCTAACGGTAACTCATAGTGGAAATCAAAGCCAGGGATTAAAGAGGATGCTATTTTTATAGTTCTTCTGGCAGAAATTGCTTCTCCTTCATCCAAGTGAGCCGTGGCTGGCATGCTCTCCTGCAACAGGTAAAGCCTGACTACAGGGGACAAAACCAGAAAGCTTGGAGGGAGACTTAGGTTTGGATGTTGCTTTTTATTAACCATGGTGTGCCACACAGGGTGAAATTCATCCTTTTAACAAGAAACAAGCAAAAAAAAATTTATTTTTTTTTTTTTAGTTTGACTTGAGTCAAACTCAATTAATAAAAGAACTGCAATATCAGAGCAGTGGGCAGAAAATCCTCATTTCCTTGCGATAACTCCAACAGGGGCAGGCAGGGCAGCAGTGCAGCAGTCCTGCTGCCAGTCCCATGGGTGCTCCACATCGGGGGTGCTAATTATTTGTTCATTCAAAAAGTAAAGTAAAAAAGACTTCTGTTGGAAACGATCATGCTTGGAAGTCTCTAACTAAGCAGTGACGTGATCACACCTGTGCTCCCACGTAGCTTTGTCATTTTCCTTTCCTTTTCTTTGTCATACATTGCTACACTTTCTCAGTCTTTTGCAGCTGTGGCTGTTTCTAATTCCTCAGCCAGCAGACTCCTGCCCAGGTCACTGTCTTGGTAGCAGCAGCAATAAAGACAAACCCCATCCAATTATCTCAGGAGAAGTATTAAATGCTCTGGTGTTTAACGAATGTGAAATATAAAGATTTGAAATACAAAACATATGGTACTAACAGTGCATAAACCAAGGAATCACGATCAAGCATGAAGGCAAGAACCACAAGCTGTATCCAAGCCCCCAGCCTGCCATCGCCTTGCAGTGGGACAGAGCCCAGGCGGGTGACCGTCAGTGCTTTGCCAGGCCCTTTATCCTCTGGTGCCTCAGTTTCCTTGGCAGGACAAACGCTTGCCTTGCATCTGGCCACGTGGGGAGTCTTGGTCAACACTGGGAGGCAGAAAGGAGTTGGGGTAGGAAATAGGTGGAATTCCTGAGCCTGTCGGAAAGGCTGGTGGCAACAATCCCACAGACTGCATGGAAACAGGCATGTTGCTTTGTTTACCTCAAGCTTTATTTTTTAAAGCACCATGACAGCTCTGAGACTCGTTCTGTCTCAGACTAATCTATTTTCCCCTCAACACCTTGCAACAAGCCGTCTGCCAGCTTCCTGTCCAGACCAGGGGTCAGAATCTCCCACAGGGATGTACCCGGCTGCTGAGCACTGGATGAGCGGTATGGGAGCAGCAGGAGCAGCACAATCTGACCCTCTGGTACCACCTCTCAGCATTCAGGAGCTCCCCAAATCTCAGGCTCAGTACTTGGCAGATTCCAAAACGCAACGTACAGAAGTCCCACCTCCTCTGCAAGCAAGGTTTTGAGAAACAAAATCAGCTGAAATGAAATTCTGCCTTGTTTGCTGGCACTTCACTTTTTTACAGGTTTGAAACAGGAATCTCCTATTTCTGCATTACACTGTACAAAATAAACTAACGCAGAACAATGAAAATCCTATTATGCAACAAGGATTTATGAGCCTCGTGTTAGGCTGGATATATCTCATGAGCATTTTACCAATATTTCTAACACTAGGCAGTAAAAAAGTTGTTCTTAAAATCACAAATTGGGAGTTTTTCCAACATCTCAGTCATGTTTTCAAGCTCCTTCAAAAACCACAGACAAGAAACTTGCTTTTTTTTATGTGAAAGCTGAGTCTCCAGCAACATCTTAACTCTAGGTGCTGGGACTTTCCAAGTAATATTAATTAATGCAGCACTCATGATAAGATCCTGAGAACTGATCCTATTTCTGTAGGATAAACAAGAATAAAATTAATCATTACTATAATTATAAATAGATGTGGGGCTTCAGATATTTTAAAAAAAAATCACTCATAAATGGGAATCCTTTTCCCAACTTCTGCTTAATCCCAGTTTGTTTTCTGTTTACATGGTAAACTTGCTTGGGCTGAATCTTCCCCTACTGTTTATACAGCATCTGGCAAACAGGGGTAGTGAACCTGTTGGGAACTTCTGAACATTGACATAAATCAAAAAATATCAGTGTGCAGGGAATTTTATTCTGGATCTCAAAATATGGATGGAAGTTCCCTGTTGAGAACTATCAAGGAGTTATTGTGCACATTCAATTTTTTTTATTAAAGCAACTTTCTTTTTCTGGAGGTTTTGGATTTATCAGAATACAGCCAAGAAAAAAATCTTTCACTGCAAACAAACAGATCAAACAAAACAAATGTCTGCCACTTGGGATTTTACAGACAACAAGCTAGAAAAATGTGCTTGAAGCAAAATAATTTTCTAGGTGCTTACAGCTCTTCTTGAACAGCTGCCCCCGTTTCATGCAAACAAGTTTAAAAAGTACCATCTAACTTGTGACAGGGACCTCTAAATATTAGCACACTTAACAATACCCAAAATGTGATAACTGAGCTTTATTGGCATAGTGCTGGCATAGGTTGAACGCTAATTATGTCATTAGAGGAGGAATGACTAAGTAGATTTGAGCTGCAGGACTTTGGCAAAGGCTGGGAGGAGGTGCAGAGTCTGACATGGCCATGGCAAGCAGGCGCCGGAGATCGTCTGTGCTCAGAAGAGTGCCAGAGCTGCCCTGCTTTTGCCAAGGCACATGTTGGCCCTCCTAGACGCACCTCCCTGCCAGACAGAAACAACACAACAAATACAGCTTCTTTCCCCTTTCCATTTGGCTGGGCAGAACTGATCCTTCACCATTTCTATGATGTGGCACCATGAACTGTCTATGGAGCACACACAGTTAGCAGCTCAAGTTAACAGTTTAACCTGAAAAATCCTAACATTTCTCAGCGATGGATGCAATGCAGACAGCAGGGCTTGCTACTTAGGTCATTCTTTACTGGACTTAAATTTGAGTGGTGTTTTGGGTTCTCTTAAAACTGCTGCTTAATGAAGCAATTAATTAGTATACTTTCATCACTTAGAAAGATCATTATTTCATATACAGGATTAACAAAATCTAAATTTATATCAAATAATTTTCTCTAACAGCCACATAATCTCAAAGCAGTGAAGCTCAAAGACCAGCTTCCTGCTCAAATTCAAAGTTATATACCAGTATAAAAGGTAAAAAAATCAAGCTGGCAGCTCACGCCATCAACATCCTCTTCTGCTACAGCAGCCCAAAAGGGATCAAGCCCAAGAGAGATCAGAGTAGGAAGGAAAAGATCAGTACCATTTAGGGGACAGAAAAGCCTATGAATGAAGTAAGGAGCATGCCAGGTCCTCAGTAGGACTGGTACCAGGGCCGCTACCGATGACATCCAGTGAGAGTCCCTGCTCTGGCTCCTCTCAAAGCCTGCATTTCATCTGGGAGAATTCAGCGCATTTCCATCCCTCTCCAATATACATCTGTGTTTATTATTTTTTTGCCTGCACGACTGACAACAAGCAACCCTGTTCACATATTTTCTAAAAGGGAGCACAGTTTGTTTATCTGTCAGCTATAGGTGCCAGTACTTAATATGTCTGGGGTGACAAGAAAATAAATGGACTTACTATGCCATATTTAGAACCCCTTCCCATCCCTCACTAGTCCCCCAATGTGTTTGTCTCCTTTTTGCTCTCACAGGGGACTTGCAGCACACACTGTGCCCTCTCCTGTATTCACTTTGATGGTCAGAGGACATTTTTTAAAGTATGGTATATTTTTTCAGGGACTTGACTATTTATCATCCCAAAGGAAAAAGTTCTCTGTGATTTCATGAGGATTGGCCCTTCGTCAATGACTGAAACAGCTTTCACAGACAGACCAGATTCTGCCACTTCAACCACTTCCTCACACAGAAGCAACGGAAGAATTTCATCAGATTTAAGGCCTGAAGCGATTTTTCTTCCTGGCATAGGAACCAGCCTGAAGGGAGGTGAAGGTCCCCAAGGTGTACTTACAGAACAGCTCAGACTTTTTTCTGAGCATTCAATTCTTAGACCTGTAGCCTAAAGCTTGACAGGAGTGCATTTTTCCTCAAATGATTTTTTTTTTTTTTTTTTTTACACGTAAAATATGAAGAACTCTAAAAATTAAAATTCCAAGTCAGAAAGCATCACGTCAAAAAACTGCCCCTGGCTGCAGGTTTGCACTACATGCTCCCCATGCATTGGGGCTCTTCTACTTTGGTGTTTTATAGGGACTGGCCTGAGCCGAGGAGTGCAGGACCTGCCCCAGTCCTCCCAACAGCCTGTGGCAGGGAGGGATGCCTGGAGCAGAGTCAGAAATGCCTGCTGCATGGATATTCAGCTAAAGGAGAATTAAATGTGTCAAATACTCTATTTTCCCATCCTTAAAGAAGTGTTCTAAAGGTCTGCCAGTCACATCCCTCTAGATTAAACTCAATTAAGCACTTAGATGCCCACTCTTCCTTTGTACTAACATAGGCAGTAAGCCTAGTGTCAACCTACAGGCTAACACCAACGTGAACATGATAAAAGAAAAATGCTCTGAATCAGTTTTTGAAAGTTACTTACAAGACCCAGAGTCCAGGGGGGACGCAAATTCAACAGGCAAAATTAATAAAAACATTCCCAAACTACCAGCTTAATTAGCTTCAGCACAATATTTAATGTGGTTGAACAGCATGGGATAGTTTCGGAAACTCAGCATCAGCTGCAGCAGTCATGCAGTGCCTCAGTCAGAAATGGATGAAATCTCTTTCTGGTACACAGCAAACTTGCTGGGAAATGTTTTGTTTGCTGGGGAACAGTATCTGGCCGCAGGATGAATCTGCTGCCCAGTTTGGGGCAGTGGAGAGAACGCAGAACAGCATACATCCTTAGCTGGCCATCACACAGGGCTGCAGAGTCCTTTCTTTTAATGTTCCAGCATGGCAAGCAAAGTGGAGCACTGGAGAGAGCCTAAGCAAGTCCCCCACCTTGAAAGGGCTTCCAGCCTGGTAGGAGGAGATTAGGATATCTTTTAAACAGAAGGCGATCAAACCCGGGACTCCCAAACTGGATCTGAGCCTCTTACCCAGTTAGTCAGAGTGCAGAGCAAGAGCCAGCATTTCATCTGCCTCAGGCACCTTTGCAAATCTTTCTTCCTTTGCCCTAAGTGCAGCAGCCCAAAAATGAAACATCTTACTTGGAGTGGAGCAATAAATGGAACGTCTTGCTGGACACAAAAGGAATGCAGGGTGCGCTTTTTTTCCTTTTCACTTTTTGGTTGTCAAGCCAGAAAGTCATACATGTATACAAGGCATTAGTAAAATATGCAAATTATTAAAAAAACTTTAGCATTGAGACCAATAAACTGGCACTATTATCTCCCCCCTCCCCTTACAAACAGTATCAAGAGATCTTTAAATGGTAAACCCCCTGGTTTTGTAAAGGTAAGAATGTAATGCCAACCAAGAGTCCAGCCCCAAAGTGCCCCCATCTATGCAGTTTCCTAAGGAGACTTAAGAGGATCAGCTTTAAAGATCACTGAAAGACCAAAACTTTTATCTCATAAACTGGCGCCATTTCCTGAAGACATCCAGAAATGCTAAGCTCAAGCAATTTGTCTTCTCTACAGTCATTTGAAAAATATGTAAAAAGAGTCATTATATTAAAATCAAGATTAAAATGGCTGAAAACTTCTGCAGCAAGCATCTTCTGGTGGGGGGAGGGAAGCTATCATTGAGCAGAAACAGTAAATCCCTACTAAAGTAAATCCACAGCTACATTTATGCTTTTGCACCGTCTGAGGATTCTGGCCGCATAGTTGTTTCAAAGGAGGTCAAGGAACAAGTCTGAGAAGCTATGTACCAGTTTCCTAATAAGACTGCCTTGTCTCACATTTCTGCTGATTTCTTTCATACCTTCGAAGTTGTTACAGCAGCTCATAAAGAGAAAATAAAGATTAGACACAAGCCTTTGCCCTTGAGACCATCCCTGACCTCTGGTTTGCCATTTACATTTATTACAAAAGAGCTTGAAATGTTTTTGAGTCACAGAAAAGAATCTGATGGTTACAGAGGGTTTTGCACCAATAATGCTCTGTTCGCCGGGTTTCCTCAGACAGAACTTTGCAAGGATATTGAAACTCCCTCAGTCACAGGCAATAAACACAACTATGCCAAAGTTGGGAGGAGGGGAAGGAGGGGGATGATTCCTTGCACACCACTGTTTTCTTATCCATCTGGAATTAGGAAAGCACGCCTGGAAAGAAAGAGCCAACAGCTTTGGATAAGTCAGCCCAATTCCTCAGCTATGACATATTCATTGTATGCACGCGCAAGAGAGAATGCAAGTAACTCATTCATCTGTATTCAACCATTATTTAAAATAGAATAAATTAAAAAAGTCACCATGGCAGTAGCAAAAGACTTCTTTAAAGGATCTGCTAGCCCACCTGATCTGGGCTGAGCCCCCTTCCTGCAAGAAGTGAAGCAGTCCCGAGTTCAAAATCGGATTTAGGAGAACTTCAGAGTGTTCACATCTGGTAAAATTTGACCCCAGATCAACACTTCCCTGCAGGCTTGTGCCATTGAAATCAATAGGAATTACGCTGGAGACATGAGTATGGTTAGCTGGGAGTCACAGCAATGACAGGGCAAGAGTGAGCTGCCATGACGGGTGGGATCCTGAAAAGAAGCATCCTTCCCTGCTTCCCTCCTTTCTAGCTTCAGTTTTCTTCATTAAACTAGCTATATTTTGTCCTTGCACAGAGCTATAGCTTTCTTTCTGTCTGCCACTCACAAACTGCCCATTGCTACCACATGCTGCACTACAGCCTAGAGGAGAAAGCCAAACTGTTTCTCAAGAGTGTTCATATATTCGTTTCAATTCAATTTAAATGTGAGCTTCATTATGACCTTGTTAGCACCCCCTCTCCTGTTTACTTTCCATTAACATTCAGTCTGTCAAACTTTATTAACACAAATGACCATAGAAATTGCGAGCTGCTTGAATTCTCGCAGTTTGAAACATATTTAGTGGGTGAAATTCAATCTGTCCAGTAGGCCAGGGGAGCTCTCTGCTGTGCCCCAGCCTTCTGCTGACTTGCAAATTTTAGAAGTGTTCACAAGCAAAATGTGATGACAAGAATAAGTCTCTCCAAGTTAGGGAAAACAGAAATGACACACGTGACTCCCAGGCAGCCAGCCACAGGTACGCTCATTCGGGATTGTCAAGGCTGAAGAAAACTTAAAAGGGAAGGAGCTGATTTTTTTCTCCCCCCAAATTAAAAAAAATAATAAAAAAATTAAAAATTAGGAGAAAAAAGACCTCAAACATAAGGATATTCTACAAGAGATAAAAAGCTGGGGGGGAAGTCAAATAAACTATATGATTCGTAGAGCTCTGCAAACCACACAAGTATTTTGTATGCAGCCCACACTGTCACCTCTGTCTCAAGAGAAGATGACTTCTTTACTGAACTCACCCTTCCCTTTAGTCTCAGCTAGATTTCTTGTCCCCAGAAGAATATTATAACATATGGTTGGCTTTTTCACATAATACCTAGTTCACAATCTCACACAAAAACTTCCACAATATATGTCATTTTGACATGGATTTAAACATGATAAACAGTGTAATACAATCTCCAGCTGTTTGAACAATTCTGGTCATAAACTGCCTTACTGCACTGTCATCATGCTTGTTTCTGCATTGAGCCTTTGTTCTCTTTTATTCCCTACATTGTTTCCCTTCTACTCTGAGATGTTTTGAAATAAAAACATATAAATGCAACGTTAAAACCAACAGTCCCTTGGGTCTTTTATCTCTAATAAAAATTAAAATAGAGGTTCTTATTTGCATAAAGTCAGAGATGGAAAAAAAAGTGGCTTTTTTTTTTTTAATCTGGTCAGGCCATTCTGCAATGTTATGTGTAACTTTTCAACAAATGCTTGTACAAAGCGTTTTGAGAGCGAGAGAAAGTATATGAAAAAAATCCAGAAAAAGTAAACCACTCCAATTTTTTAGTTCAAAATATCCAGGTCAATATTTAGTTAACTTTTGTTAAAAAAAAAAAATTAATAAATAAATATATATATATATCAAAAAGCTTGCAAACAAAACATTTTGTCTGTTTATTATTTGTATTTTCACAGAAAAAAAATTCTTAGTTTTCAATTGCAGTGATTTATTTTTTCAATTTTTGTAGCGTCACCTATAAGATCAGAAAAAGTCCTTCAATTTTTCTGCGTAGTTCTAGTAAAATAAACTTAACATCTAACAGCGAAGCAGATGTCGATTAGAAGAGGTTAATACGCACTGGCATGTTATTTTCTAAGCCTCAGTTCTGGAGGTTCCCTGCGCTTGTCAGTTATGAAATCCTATCTGCCTCTGCTCTAACGACACACAGTCCTGGCAGAAAATGCCTCTGCTTTGAACGCTCTTGTGATACTTGAAAATTCTGGACAATATGTATTTTCTTACTATTCTTCTATGATAGCCCAGGATACGCTGAAACACTGAAAGATAAAAGGAAACAAAACAGCGGATGATTCCCATAAAGGCAAGCCCGTATCTCAGTCTACAACTGCCTGCGGTTGCAGAAGGTTTATTACAAACGCTTTCCCGTAGAGTTACCAGTTTCTTCAGTGCTCCAGCCTGGCTGCGGAATTAATTTAAATCCCTCCCTGCCAATCCAGATGTGGAAGAATATATTTTAATATCATAAGAAACACAGAGAAAAGGGAAAGGAGTATTTCACTTCATTAGTGTGCTTAAAAAGGAAAGATCTAAGATAAAAGATGTAGGGAAATTTAGGGGTAGGCTAAGGAAAGAGTTCCCGAGGGAAACCATAGAAGCCCCATCAACTGCGATGCTTAATTTTAAACTCAATAAAGCACAAGAAAATACACTGCACAAAACAACCCTGCATCAGCAGAAGTATCAGCCACACAAAGTGTCTTTTTTCACTCCTGGTTCCTGTTGTCTCCTCTCACTCGTGCCCGAGTGCCCTAGAACCATCTGCTCCCACCCAGCACTGCTGTCACTCCTCAAGAAGCTGAGGCGCAGCTCCAGTTATTTTAATTGGTTTAGCTTCATGTTAAATTCCTATCTATAAATGCATATGGACACATTATTACAGGCTTATTTGTGCTGAGTAACAACTTAACTCTGGCCTAGTTCGTAACTTTACACTTTGCTCAGAGTAAGGACTTCGCCGAGAAAGAACTGAGGCCTCCTGCTAGTTCTTGCCCTTTTCATCTCCCTCTGGCCATAAGACATCATCTTGGGGACAGCCAGCAGGTGCCGGGGACGAGGATTTCAGACTTCACGCCGCTGTAAGTCAGCAGAGACTCAGTGGCAGTCCCTGACAGCAGGCCAGCAGTGAAGAAACTACGGACAGGTGCCCGTGCCGATAACTCCCTTTCACTGTGCAAACCTGGGGTAGTTCTGGTTTGCAAATACGATGGGGTTATTCTTAGTGTAAGAGAAAGAATTACCAAAATCAAATAGATTAAAAACCATGTTAGCTCATGCCAGGAAAGCCATTAATATAACTAAATACTGTTGACAGGGAAAAAGATAAAAATCACATGTCAAAGCTGGGGAGAGGAGGATTTGATTAAAGATGGCCTAACTGATTCAGCAGCAATTAAGGTTGCTCTTCAAGTGGTGCAGTTCATTCGTGCCAGGAAGGAGGCAGCGGATCTGACTCTCTCCTCACTTGCACCAGCCTTACGCTGGTGAAAGCCACCACCTCTGCTCAGGCAGCTGCTGCCTAAGCTCAGCGCAGAGCAGAGCAGAATCCAGCCCCCAAAGGCCTGTGGCAATTGTACAGGATCAGATAAGATACCTCAGGAATGCGGCACTAAGTGGAGCACTTTGGTAATGCTTTAATTTCCATCCTTGGCTTACTCAGTCCCAGCTTTCATTAAGAGACTACACAGTGGTTAGAGAAAAAGTTTTTACATGAATTAGTTTAAAGGGCAGGAATAATGTTCGCATTTTAATGGTGTGGAAATGAATAATCTGAACAGGGAGCAACAAATGTGGGAAGGGCTGCTCCATGTTTTCTGTTTACCTAATGAAATTAACACTCGATTTGCTTTCTCAACTACCTCTTTAGTTAGCTGGCAGCAGTCAGGTAGACACTGAGACTCCAGCCCCGCAGAGTGCAAAGATGCCCTCTGATGCAGTCCTGGGGTAGCAACTGGGGGCCCCAGTTGAGCTCAGACCTGGCTGTGCTGGATTTTGCCCCACCATACAATGTCATAAATAACTGAAGGGTCCAACACAGTGGGTGATGCAGCTGCAGGAGAAGCAGGTAGCACCCTCTAATGTGGGAGGCAAAGTCATCTGCCCATCTTCACACTGTAGCTCCATCAACAGCCCCCTCCCTAGTACAGCATCCAGACCAGATTTTAGTGAAATGCATCAGAGGACCAGAATGAATCACACCACTTTCTGGATAACCTATATCACACTGATGAGTCTAGAAGTGCTTTACAACTAGTTATTAATTCCAAATGCACCTGCTAAGGAGCTAATATTTTTATTTCGCTTTTATCAAAATATAAATTGAGGTCCAATGCATTAAGATGTTGCACTGATCAATGGCAGTCTCAGAAACAGAAGCTGGGGTCCTGCTCCAGCAGGTGTTTGTTCATCAGATAAGTGTTTGCATGTTTGGTTTGTACATGCATAAACTAAGGGAGACAGCACACCTGCCTGAAGTTTCACAAGTCACTGCAAAAGCCTGGAAAGGACCCCAAGAATTCTCTTTAAAAAAAAGAAAGCTTTGCTTCATTGTACACACAAGTCATGTGCAGCACCCATCCAAAAGCTGTGTCCAAGACAGAGGCTCATTATGGTTCAGCCAAGAAGAATCCCAGACTAAGAAGCCATGGCTACATGTCACTGGCACAAGTACATGCTGCTGCTAACAGAGGCCAGGCACACACAGATTGACGGGTTTCCTAAAGTAGCTGGCAAGAATAAGCAACCAAAGGGAGGGAAAGATCTCGGACATGGGGCAGTGGAAGCTCCATCTTTGTGCTAACCAAGGCAGCTACATTCTCCTTGAAGTTTGCCCTTCATAGCCAGCAGTGCATCAAGCCCTCCACTAGCCCCAGGAAGTCAACTGGGCTCCAGGGCCAGTGGCAGGGCTCTTCCAGTCACTGCACAGAGTTAG
The DNA here is from genome assembly GCA_035590215.1 of Microhierax caerulescens. Taxonomy (NCBI): domain Eukaryota; kingdom Metazoa; phylum Chordata; class Aves; order Falconiformes; family Falconidae; genus Microhierax; species Microhierax caerulescens. The sequence continues at coordinate 121,566,856 of JAVJGJ010000001.1, forward strand.
ATTGCAATTGCTATCTTCTCATCTACTTCTGACATGCAGCAATGAGCCTGTTTGAAACATCCAACCCTTGTGTTTCTGTAGTAGAAGGTCCTGGGTGGAGCTGATCTATTACTTCCTTCTTTTTGTTGCTGTTAAAGCTCTGTAGGTCTGGACTTCAGAAATCACACCACATACACTCAGGCCACAAAGCCACAGACAGCTGTTATATCTTATTTGTGCCTTATTTCCAGTCAGGCTCCCGACTGAAACCTCAAAACCACAATATCTGCCACTTAGAAATACACAACAGTGACCAACAGGGCAGAGTTCCTTGTTTAAGACCAATAAAATATGAAGTTGGATGTATGCCTCTGCCACAGAGCTGATTTCTCCAACATTTCCTAGACAAAAGCCTACCTACTGACTTCAGCTGGAATTGTATACATGTATGGTTGCAAAATCTGAATTACAGTTCCTGGAAATGAGAAATAAAAATGTGTCTCCAGCATCAGAAATACAATTTTGTGGTTGTGCAGGTAACCAACCTGCACGTATACATGCCTGGTCTATATGAGTAAGTAGACAAACCAGCTTCCCCTCACACCCACAGATCAGTTTCTTTTCAGAAAGGAAAATGGTGCCATCACATCTGGGGAAGGGGGTTGGTTGTTTTTTAGTATAACTTGATTTTGGTTGCACTACAACTCTTAGTCTTTGAACAGAAATGATCACAAAGAGCCTGCAGAAAAACTCAGGCAAGACTACCTGTTCCCCAGGGAGCTCTCTTATCACATGAACTGAATCTACTCAGACAAATTAAGGGAACAGCAACTCTTTTGCCATTGCTAGCTCTCCCAAAAGAGCATCCCACCCTACAGCAACACCACAAAGGATGGAAGAATGGGTGCATATATAACAGTGTCATCTGGTGACAGCTGCCCAAGCCAGGCATGTGGTTTGCATATGTGTACTTAAATGACATATTCAGTATGTATGTACTGCGATAGCTTATATTCAACCAGCATTTTGATTTTTTCCTAGCTGTGCAATGCTCTTAAGGTTGGCCACTGGCAAAGACAACATGTAATTCTACCACCAATTTTTTGTTGTTGAAAGATGCTTCATGCTAAAAGTGCCAGAATGACTTGTCTCAGGGATGCCGATTCCCTTTATATATCAGTATTCCTTTGGGGGATGAGGCCTCACTAGCTGAACAGCAGTCTCATGACTAGAAGAAGCAGCTTTCAGCCAGCAGACACACACCCACTACCTGAGAAAGGCCCAGGGACACAAGAGTAAAGAAGCAGCTACAGCTTCACTTACTAAAGTTGCTCTCTGTAACGTAAGCTATGAACATGACCTCTAAAACTACAGGCTATGACAGAAACAAAGAGACTTGAGGAGAACAGCAGAGTGATCTGGAACAGACAAAGGGAATTCTGTGTTTACAAAGGGCAAGGACGGGAACAGCAACTATGTGAGCTCAGAAGATGTTCTAGGATGGCACAGAATATGTAACTGATGGTCATTAATCTCTGCAAGAGAAGGAGCTCTTCTTTTGTACCATCTGTTTCTAATTACTGCCCCACTCAGCTCTTTGTGCAATTCAAACTCAGCTCCAAACCACCCAAAGTGCTAAAGGTTTTGGAAGGCACAGGAATGGGAGTATCGGGCATAAATTGCAGGGTTTATGGTATTTACAAAAGAGCACCCAATTAGTTCATGCACAACTGCCAGAACAATACACACAAGCACCCTATCAGGTCACGCATGAGTGCCAAATTACTTCACCCATGCGTACCCAATTATGGTACTTATAAGCTTATGAGGAGTACTCTAGTAGTTCATGTATGAGCACCCAGTAAGTTAATGTATGAGTGCCCAGTTAGTACACACGAGTACCTAATCAGTCTGTGCATGAGCAGCCAACTAATTTATTCAGAAGCGCACAATTAATTCATGCATGAGCACGTGATTAGTTTATGCATGGGTGCCCGGACTGGTACATGCATGAGCACCCAATTAATTTGTACATGAGTGCCTAATTGGTATATGCTTGAATGCCCTATTAGGTCATGCTTGAGCACTCCAATGCTTCATGCATGAGCACCCAAATAACTTACACTTGCGGGATTTATTTTATGCATGAGCACCCAATCAGTACACGCATGAATGCCCAAGGAATTTATGCTTGAGGACCCAAATACTCCATGCATGAGCCCCAGTTAGTTTGTACATAAACACCCTGTTAATTTACCCTGAGGGCTGTGTTGGCCATGCATGCAGGTTTCAGTAGCTGAGGCTGCAGTGCTGCCTCTGCCAGGTGCGGGTCACAGCCAGCGCCCAGCCAGCTATGAAATGGGTGGGAACAACCAAAATGCTCCAAAGCATCAGTCCATCAGAAGAGGCCCCAGTACCCCAGCTCAAACATATCTGAGAAAGAGCAGCAGCTGCAAGCAGTGGAGACAAGCAGAGGGAGAGATGGCTGGGGAGATGTGGGGTGGGAGATACGCTCCTGGAAGGAGATACTCCATGTGCAAGGTGCTTCTTACCCCAAGGGACTGGCTTCAGAACAATCCATCAGTATTTTTAACTACTGTACTTCTGCATGTCTTTTGCAGAAGTGTCTGAAACATCACATCTGGAACCAGGAATAGAGCTGTCTAGAAGCACCGATAGAGCCCAGCTGCTTGTGATTCTGCAGTGTGCCCACAAGAACTCAAATCCAGAGAGTAATGAGTTGTAGTCTTCTCTAGAGAAAAGTCTCACTAACAAAATGTATTGGGTTAAGAAGGATAAAGGATCTCTACAGGCTACACAGGAGCTCAGATAAGATGATATAATGACACAGTGGTCATAAAGTCTATGATCTTATCATTCTAACTTGCTTAGGTCTCTTAATCACTGCTAAATCCAACTTGCACAACTTGCCTTGTTCAGGCACAGAGAAAACAAGGTGGTATGTATTAAGCCTCACTCATGCCAATAAAAATGTACTACAGGAATGAACATATTTATTAACTCTCAGCAGTGATGCCAATGGTTTTGGCTCAAATACAGTTTCCTGTCTTTGGACACAGGGTCACAAATTTCTAAGACTGTTGAATCTTGCCCTGGAGTAAGGAAAGTTCTAAAATCTGAGCTGGAGCTGGCTGCCACAGGGGACAGAAAGCAAAGTCTAGGCGCCCTTGAAAGAGTATGATCATTTTTTCAGCATTCAAACAGAAGAATTTAAACATTTGCAAGAGCGGGGGAAAGGCTGACTTCAAGATGTTTTGGATCATCTCTTTACACTTACATGCAATTAGATGCAAAGAAAGGGGCCAGTGAGAGCACTCTGCCTGGGAGACCCTGCCGCTGCCTGAAAGGGGAGGCTATTCTTGAAAGCACACAGCAGTGTGTCAGTGATCCAAGCCCTTTCAGGAACAAGGCAAGTGCAGGACTGGCTGTAAAGCAAGAAGAAGTGTGTGTCTACTTGGCTGGGAACCAAACTCACAAATGCAAAATTATTTATTTATCAGAAACAAATTATCTCCTGATGTAACTGACAAAACCTACAAATTCAGTCCTTTTAGCATTTTATTAAAGATTCAGAAAATTACCAAGGAAGAATGGCAAGAAGATCTTCTTACTACCTAGAAAACAGCAGATGTGGGCATAAACAAGTATCACTATTATGTATCACTTAGCCATGATCATCTTGTAACTGTAAGAGTCTTGTCATTAGCTTCAAACACCACCCCTCCCCTTCTTTGCATGCCGGAGCTCTCCTGTCCTTTGGACCTGGACAGAACACTATTTGTTCATTTGATTGCATATTCAGTATCAAGTGCAATTACAGGCAGATAACTCTTTGGAGATTACTAATGCTCTAAACTAACAAAAATACATTTAGCATTTGTCCATGGCCAATCAACCAGGTCACAGTCAACCTCAGTTGTGTTCCAACAGGCGTACCATACACAATCGTAATGCTGGCACATCACTGAAAATAACTCACTTTGGAGTCCTATTTCTAAAGGTGACCAAGTTCTTAGAAGCACACACCCCAGTGAAAGACAATCAAAATTATATTCCTACAGCTCTGACAGTCAAAATTTTACATTTAAAAAATTGATGCCTAGTGATTCCTCTCTATAAGGTATCTCTCTAGGTCACACCCAAACAACAACAAATAGTAGGCACAGGGGGTATGTACTGGCTGAATCTGCCCTGAAGAATCTCTTCTGAAAATGGGTCTTGGCCTCTTAAATCCCTAAGCTGTTACTAAGAATGTAAATGCATTATTAGATTCAGAGGTAAAAAGACTATATATGGCTGCAGAAGGGAATTAGTCCATTGGTTTATGCAGGAGCATTTGGAAAGATTCAGCACATGCTCTAAGCATGATTTGCCAAACAAGGTTTACTGAGGCTCCTGCTCTGCTTTGAAACCAATCCTCTTTCCTAACTGAAATGTAAGAGAACTAGAGATAAGTTTCTTCTAATTCAAGCAGGAGCTGCACTTGGGAAGCTACTAACCTCACCAGATGGACTACTCAATGGATTTTACTGGAAATTTTTTCAATTCAGGTTTCATTTACACCTCTGTCAGCTCAAAATCTGGGAGCCTTTGCCCAGTCTCTGGCCAAACTCTGTCCACAGAAGCAACAAGTTTTACCTTTCTCCAAGAAGCATAGAAGCTTTTTTCATGTCTAAAGCAAAATCCATAGATACTGAACATTTCTTCATGTGTCAGAATCCCTGCTTTTAGTGCTGAAATTTAACCTATCAGAATTTGCATTTAAGATGACCATCAACAGCCTGTACTTCAATCCTCAGGGGGAGATAAGGCACCTGAATGCCTGTGAATGCCTGGATTTATAGGCTTTCAGCAGAATCTTTTTTTGCCCCATAATTAACAAACATGAGCTGTATGGAGCACCACTGAACACCTCACCTTTTTGAAAAAATAGCTTTCTCCTTTTGGCCTCCTTACCTGTATGGGAAGCTTTCAGGGGAACCTTGCCAACCATACTGTGAGCTAATAACATATTTTGGACAAAGAGCAACACTAACTAGGGGAAAGTAAAATGCAAAATAAAAAAATACACATAATTAGTCTAGGATGTGATGTCATCAGTGATATGAAGCATCATTAAATATATTGGGCCCAGCTAATGAATTGCAGGCTAGTTTTGCAGACATAGATAATCTTTATATAACTAAATGGTTCACAAATCACTGGCATTAAATCTTAGATTTGAGTGTCAGTGAGTTTCCAGATGAAACAGATGGAAAGGATGTTGCAAGAAAATCAGCAGGATGACGTAACAGCCTGCTGTCTTGATTGTTTTTTAAGCAGAGTTTTGCAATTAGGCGAGAGGATGCCCTGTTACATGTAGACTTAGCAGGCAGAGTCAGTGGTTGAGAAATAGTATGTCCTATAAAGAGAGGTTCAACCTACCACATAGAGATGGGAGAGAGCTCACACTCCTGCTCCCTCTCAAGACGAAATAGCAAAATTCAGACCACGCACATGGGGAGCTCCTCTGTGTGCCTGCAGTCTTAAGTACTTGCTTGACCCCGATTACCGCAACATCTAATCACTACTTCACTGTGCAATACACTCTAGATGCATTGGTCTTCACAATATTGCTGTAAGGTGGAAAACGCTTTCATAGCAATTTCACAGATATTAAAGGGAGGCATCATGAGATTAATCTACTTGCTGAAAGTCACAGACAAAACCTGTGGAATAGTAGAGAACTGAACACTGGTTTTTCACACTTCAGATCAATGTCGTAAGTTTGTACTTCTCTTCAGAGCTACACGAAAGACATGTTGGCTGTAGCTGTTACATTTTCTCCATATCATAACAACTGATTTGTTTGTAGAAAGATGATGTGTGTGTGCAAATGTGCCCATAAACCATTATGAGGTTATTTCATTTTCAATCAAAAACTCGGAACATTCCAGAGTTAAAAATAAAAGTTGCACTTAGTTCTACAGTGCATGTTTTTTGTTCCAGAAAAGGTTAGTTCTGCTCTTCTTTGAAGAAACTAATAATTTTGGGTTTATCATTTGTATACAAGGTGTTTCTGAGGGTGTGTTTGGCCCCAAACAGCCCTGGATCTGGCAGTGGTGTAACACATCCTTGCTGGCAAATGAATCTCTGCACATTTGGGAGCTACAGGCTTGAATGGAACATAAATCTCTTTCCATGTAAGTGCCTGGACTCTTCTCCAGGTCTGTTACCATGCAGATAACAAGGGGGTCACTGAATAGTACAGAAGGAAAGTTCACATGGGGCTGTAATATGTCAAGCTTTACAGTAAGACATAAGCTTTAAGAGATTTGTACTTCCAGTGCACTTGGACTCTTCTAGAAGCATCAGCCAAGGGACAAAGACAGCAAGGAAGAGATTCAGCAACTGCCTCTGTGCTGCAGAAAGCTGCAAGGCTGGGTCAGCAGAGGTACACACATTATTCTGTATTAGAGCTACACAGGCTAACAATTTCCCAGAGCTGTCAGCAGTTGGACATTACCAGTCCCATGGCTGGACTGGCTGCTGTGTACCCCCTTCCTCCTCCCCATGTCTTTTGTTCTTCTCAAGGAAGGATCCAGACAAGCATGAAAGAGTGCAAATAACAGCTCGAAAGGAAACACAGGAGTGAACCTCAAGTGATTTGCGGCTCTACCTTCCTGCTGTTACAGACCACTCCTGAATAAGGATCCCAAGAAGAAAATACAGCCATCTCTAACACAGGCAGTATTTTAAAACCTCACCGCAATCCATGCACATTTCCAAAAAACCACAAATCTGCTTCACACTGACATTTTTTTATTAAACCTAGCTGAAGCAAACTGGATGTGTTTCCTAGTTTATACTATCTGACCAACATCCCAGTACTATTTATTGCTTTTCAAGGCACATTGTGGCTATTACATCAAATGACTCCATTAGGCATTCTGAAGAGCTCTTTTCTTTCCACATCTGAAATTCCCTGTACAGGGCAGATCTTTGGAAAAGAAAACATCAGCAAGAAGTGAAATACTTGTCAGAGGGAAAAGAATCACACACTCAAACTTTACTAAACCTGCTCTTATCAAGCAAACCTTCTTCTACCGAGAAATATTCACCGCTCTGGGAAAGGAAACACACTTATCAGATCAGTGCCGTTTGCAAAGGAAATTAAAAATGGTGAATGTTTATAACTTAAAGTGTTTCTAATGAGCTTAACTACTGTATTTTAGTCTTGGAGGAAGAGTAAAAATACTTAGAAGAGTAAGCAGTACAACACAGATTACAAGATCTGCTAATACCCCTTGAACCACTTTGTACAAGTATGTACTCTTTCACCATCTTTGCCAGTCCTGTTTTATGGCATGTGGGATAACTGCAGTCTGGCGCAGAAGGAACATGCCTTTTGCCAAATGCAAACGTGAGCTACTATTATATATATATATATATATATATATATATATATATATATATATATACACACACATACTACCTGTCACCTCCCTGTGGGATTCAGTAAAACTCCTGACTGAATCACCAGCCACTTACTGCCAGCCTGCTCACTACATTTAACTTTCCAGTGGGATTCTTGCATGACAATCTCTGAAGACAGTGAAGCATGTTCCCATTTTCTTGCTTCTGTGGCTAAAACACATGGGCTGTGTTGCAGGTAACAGCACAGATGAATCCAAGTTTGAAACCAGTTAAAGACAGCAAGTTAGAACAAGAATCTGGGAGTGTAGCAATTTCATTAATCATCTTCATTATCTTGGCATACATCAGGAACTTATTAGCAAAACTTAGGAGCTAAGCAAAGGGGTATGAAGACTAAAAAACCTGCAATTAAAAGAGGACAACACACACCCAAGGGAAGATCAAATAAACACTAATCTGTTAAAAAGGAAAGGAGAATACAGAATATTGGAGAATAGGTCCTTATCGCTAGTATATACCACAGCCAGATCCATCTGCCTCCACCGCACCCAAACAACTTTCACTGCTCCCCCATAAATGCAGAACTGGACTTGAGTGCTTTGAGAATCGGGTACACAAATAGGCAGAAACTGACCATAAGGTAGGGTTGTCCCTAAGCAAATAGTAAAAGACAAAGAGAGCAGCTGGGTCAACCTATAGCAGGCTCACAATGAAGCCTGGAGCCTCAGCATGTTTCCAGGTTGCCAACACATCCTTAAACACTTACTGGCCTCTACAATAAATGGACTTACAGACTGAAGGGAAAGTCCAGCCCATGCTGTCGGTCAGCGTGAATGACAGCTGGAGAGAAGAGAGAAATCTCCAACAGGATTTTCTGGAAGATAGGTTCCCTGACAAGCATTAGGAAAAAAACCCCAACTCTCATACAGTATGTAAAATTGTGCAAATTTGGACCACATAGAAAGCCAACTGCTTGGGGATGTTTGTTTTTTTTCAAGATGTAGCTTAAAACACTGTTCTTGCTTAAATTTCACTAATTGAGAGAAAGTCACAGTACCAACCTGCTTTTAGCACAGTGAAACCAAGGCCTGTCTGTTTACATGGAAAACCAGAGTCATTAAGGAACACCAAGCCATCGGGAGTCCCAAGGTACTACAATGGCAGACACTGAACTCCAGGCAGGCCAGTTTGTTGTAGAAACACCAGATGCCAATTTTAGCTGAGCTACATTGGCACATGCTACAGTCTGACATTCCTAAATATTGCAAAAATTGCCTCTGAATGCCAAGTGACTGGTGTTGCAAGGAATTTTGAAAGCCCATAGCAAATGAACCCTTATTTCCTTCAACATAACAGTACAACTGGAAAAGAGAGAGATGCCTCCCCTGTGACATACTGAAGTAAAGATGGAAGTGGAATATCCCCAGCAACACAAGCTGAGACACAAGGCAGTCTCATGTACTGGGATTTCAAGTGTAGGGCATCTGTCCTTCAGGAAATAACAGGCAGGGTTCCCGTTAACTTCAAAATGGGGAGAGCAGGCACCCCTCAGAACATGTTCCTTAACCATGACTAATGAAAATTTCACTTTCTAGAATAAGCTTGAGAGAACTAGTTGGGCTGTTTCTGATTAAGATGAAGTCAGATGTCCAAAGAGAAAATAAAATAGTAGAGGACATCTAAATTGGATTATACATAAATTAAAAGGAAAGACAACTCCAATTCTGCTTCCTCCTCCAAGTACCCAAAGAGTGAAATTAGATCTAACCTCATATTTAAACTCATACCAGTTTACACCACCTTGGGGGTACAAAAAATGGCCTAGATATAAGTATAAATAATTATGTGTAATCAAGAATTCAGGCTCCCTTTGCCTTAGGTAGAAAAAAACCCATCTTCATTCCAAATCCGAATTCATTTTTGGAAATGAATTTTCATGACTGATCAGCATATCTGCTAATCAACATATCTACAGTCTAGCCCCACAGCATGAATGCCAAGAACAGACGGTACCGATGACAAAAGATGATACAATCTGCATGTTCATTGAATTCATCAGAGTTTGACAGATACCCTGTGCCCTGGACAGATAATTAAATGTGATTGATTGGGGTTGGAATGGACCAAGTGGAAATCCATTTAAAAAATCTGGTTTTTTCTCCAAAGCAATAGCTGACAGCAGTGACCAAGTCCCCAGCACAATCCTTTCATCCACTGCAGAATTTCAAGGTCATTCTGCTCAGTCAGAGAGCCACAGGAAGACCTGCTGTGCCTGTGTAACAGCAGGTCGTGACTGCAGACGTGAACTCTGAAGATGCAGTCGCAGAGCATCTTGCAGCGATGACAACGGTGCCTCTCACCACCAACTCTGACCTCTGATAGATGTTGCCAAGAGAAGGCCACCTGAGATACTCAGGACTTGGCTCCTAGAATCTCTTTGCCTTATGTGTTGGAATAAAACTGTGGTAAGCTTCAGAACACAATAGGTAAGCAGTACAGACCTTCCCTGCTATCCAGCCCTGATCTCCTGCAATCACTGGTCTCAACTCTGGACCAATAAGGTTCAGTTACTGCATTTTGAACTCCTACCACACATCCTCCAGAGACTTTTAGCCTAAATCGTTGGCAGAGGAGCATTTATAATGAGATGATGGCGTAAAGCAGGGCCTGGACATGCCTTAGTTTCCTCAATGTCATTAGGAGAGTGATACCCTGCAGCAGGTAGGCAGCCTTCGTCTGTCAGAGCCCTGCACAAGTGATTTCTCCATCCATTAACTCACTGGAATTGAGAGTCCAAAAAAGCACACAAGTGCTTTGTACAATTAGAAAGATAGCACGGAAACAGGCTGGCAGGTATTCATAACATATTTCTGAATATAGTTAGAGCTTACAACCAAGGAACCATAAGGGAAGGTATCCCTAACATAAACCTTAGCAATTTTGCATAAGCTTTTTGAAGCATTAGCAGCTGAAACCTAGAAACTCTAACTACAAAATGTAAGCCAAAAGCATCTGACTAGTTCTCACATAGACACGATTGATGATTAATTAGGATTTAGAATCTGGCCTTTCTCATTCCTTCCCAGTTTAATTATCTGCTCATTAAAAAGGATTGGTCCACAACTAGAAGATTCTTGTTAGCTTGTCCTTGACAAATCTCCTTTTGGGGTCTACCATTTTCTACACATTACTAAGGATAAAGAAAAGCTGGAGAGAGAATATATATGGAAAACTTCTGTTTTGCTGCCTCTTGCTCCCCTTACTTTCTACAGCCTCATTTAAAGGGTGTTCAGAAGGCAAAAGCCCAAACACATGACATTTCAAGAGTAATCTAGTTAGTTACTGTAGGTTTGGATCCTTTGCATTCTTGGCACCCAGCATTTGCAACTGCATATACATGAAAACCAGCACAGAGAAACAGGGATTATTTTTCCCATGGCACTTCAAAAGAAGGTAAAGGTTGAATACTGCCTGGAAATTCACACTGGATGAACCCATCTGTCTGCAATGTTCAGGCTGTAAACATCAGTGCTGCTGACAAACAGGAAAATTATTATTTAAAGGAAGAAATAGCTCAAGTGTGGTGATTTGCTGCACCGTGCCTGGGTTTTCATCCAGTACTAGCAGACTGCAGCAGTAAATGAACACTTACTAATTATTTAAATCTAGAAATGGGAAGGCAACATCTACTGGCCTAATTCCCATGTCTATCTACTCTGTGGAAATATTTTACTGTGAACTTCAACAGCAGTAACTCTCACAACAAACTGAGTGCTAAGGTGCGTGATCTTATGGGTGCTCAGATTTGGCTCTTACTACTTTGCTTGTTATGTCAAGTATAGAGATGTGACAGACCTCCTTTCTGGCTCTTCACTCCCATCCACTGACCTCAGATCTTGTAACACACTTGTTATGTAAAGTCACCCATTATTCAGTAACAAGGATTAGCTGCTACAGCTAAAACCTGTGGGCCCTGACATCAGACCCAAGTGCAAAGCCATTGAACTGGGAAACTAAAACTTTGTACTTCAGTTCACAGTAGAGATAATTTAAGCAATCACTCTGTATCTGAAAAATCCTAAATAAACAGGAGGAACGGGTTCAGCATACCCACCTCACTCCATATTGCTGGCCACTGTCACATCTCTATCGGCACATCAAGGCAGCTGCACACACAGCCTTTAAACAGGTACTTTGAGAAAGAAAAGCTCTCCCTCAGACAGTCCTGGCTTTGGCACAGAATCTGCCGTTAGCTCTGCTAGCTGAGCACACTGCTGCTTATCCACTTGGCACAGCCAAAGGAAAGTGCACTTTATCCTGCATCCGTCAGCATCAGTAACAAGCAGATTCCACATAAGGGCATGAAACAGCACATATCAGGGACTAGGTACTCATAAGAAATGTGTGAGATTTAAACAAGAATTTCCATCTTTGCACTTCTGCCCTGGGAGAATGGACTTGAGATGCAGCTCAGGAAGAGGAGAGATTTTTGCAGAACTGCCAAAGAAGCTTCTACAGAACGACAGCAAAGTTTCCTCTTTCTGCACAGTTCCTAACATACTTAGAAGTGCTGTGAACAGTGCTGAGCCTTCTGCAGCTCACCTGAGCTCTTTTATTCGTATCAGAATTCTCTGTGAAAAAACGCAAGCTCCCCTCTTCCCAAAGGATGAAGCTCAAATGAACTAGCAACACCTCAAGCTGAAGTGGAAGTTTTCAGAGACCAAGGTCACAGACAGACAGAACATACTGCACAGCAAGTGCCTGGGCTCTGAGATGGTGCTTGGGTTCTGCTCCTGAGCTCTGCCACCAAACAAATGCCATGTCTGGAGCAACCCATTCAGCTGGGCTGTGCCTCAACCTGTCTAACAGGTCTCACAGCACTGCTCTGAGAAGCAAATCCATGTTTGCTCTGAAGCCCTTAATACTGTCATACAGAAACCTGTTCTTTTTCAAACAGCAGATAATTACTATAATACTACAAAAGCCAACAGTTACTTTCTGGTGACTCACATCTCCCTTCATACACATACTAGGAAAAAAGAAATTAAAATACTTTACTGATTAAATTCATGTATTTGCAAAGCTGTGCATGTTTGTAAATGCACATATACACATATGGATACTGCTGCCTGCCTTTCCTCTCAATTCCCAGGCAATTCCACAAGTTCTTAAACCCCCTTTGCTGAGTCAGTTCAGACTATATATGGGCAGCCCATTTCTGGAGTAACAGATGCTCCTAATTTATCCTTCAGTATCACACCTAGAAATTGTCACAATTGGAGACCAGAGTCCCTAATTTGGAGTGTTGCCTGTCGGAACAGGGATGGCCATGGAGCAAGCTTCAGAGCCACTCTGCCATTCAAAACAATGTGAACTATTAAAAAGGAAAAATTAAAAAAAAAAATCAAGCCAGAAATCACTGCTCACTAACACACACTGCAGGGAGAGGGCAAAGCTGCCACAACTTAGCAAGAGCTGAAATTCATGCAGAGGAAAAGAAGCAGCAAAAATAGTTTATTAGTGAATCAGAGACAAAGAAGGAAAGAGAGTGAGCAATGGAAAGCACGTGGAGGAGCCCTGTTGGAAAATAAATGCACACATTATCATGTATAGAAAATAGAAAAAGTGAGACTGAAATAGAGCTACTCCAAAACAAGTATTTCTGTGAATATAACCATTTCAAAATAATTTTCTTCATACTGAATCCACATGGTTCTTTTGGTATTTACTCTGTGTGACTGTTCTAGCACATAAGGTTGTAAGTAGGAATGTGGTAAACAAATGCATTTTAATCCTGTGTTAGCATATACTCAAATAATTCACATGCAAAAGCATTTTCATTGAAATCCTAAGAGTTAAATTCATTCAATCCAAGAAGAGAAACAAAATCACACACGTAAAGCAAAACAGCATATTATCTGAATTCAAAATACAGTATTGCCAACTCCAGCCATTCAAATGTCAGCAATGAAAACCTCTGCTTTCCATTTTTCTTATGGAAGCCAATATTAATGAATTAAAAGGACAAACTCATCAAATAGGGAGGCACAGTCAAATTTGGCAGTGGCCAAAAAATTGCGTATCTTTTTTCAGCAATTGTAACAGCTGGTCTAATAAAAGGTATTACTTCTCCCAGCAAAAATGTCTATCACCCCACCTAGGTAGGTGGAGAAAGGAAGAACAAATTAGCCTGAAAGATGTGCTAGAAAGATCATCATTTGCAAAAGGCAGACAAGTTTAGCAACAGCTGAAACCCAGTTACTGGAAAACAAATGAAGATCTTAGATGAAATACTCCTTGAGACTGAGTCACTTCCCAGTAGCTGATCCCAGTGGTCTTCCAAGTATGTGGCAATATGAGGAACTGATGGCACATCATCTTTAAAATATGTCAACGGCACCTAGGCAGTAGGAACTGGAGACATTTTTGCAGCCATATGTCATGTGTAATGAACGTAAAGAAAACTTTTTTTTTTTTTTAAAGTAATTTGCAGGTTCTCTTATGTGGGAATTGAAATGAAAACATGGATTTGCTTTGCAAGGAATCACTGAATTATGCACCAGTCTCAAGATATCAAGGTGCAGCAGTCAAAGATTTCGAGACCTGCTGCAATTCCATCTTGGAAAGGTTTACATTAAATTAACTGAGAGCAGGTGCATTTCCCAGCCTATTCTAAACCAAAGAACTGATACAAAGCTATGGAAAACACAGGCCCTTTTTGTGGGATAAAGTTGGATTAACAAAGACATGGAAAACAGCAAAGTTCAGTCTAAGCTGCCTGCCAGGTCTGGCTCCTTTTGGAGCACCTCCATCACTCATGGCCAGCCCACACCCCAGCTGAGTCTCTCTGGGGAGTCGCCCTCACCAGTTTGGGGCACATAAACCAACAGGAGCTGAATACAGCCAAAGCCCTCCTGTGCGCATTGCCTGTGGAATCCCTTGAAAAGGAGCAAATTTGTTTTAATTTTCTCAGATTATTTGGTTCCACATTTAACAGAAATAGTGGAGACTTTAAAAAAAATATGAAATGAGTCATATACTGTGGGTTTTGTTTACTTCTGCATTTTTATATATAAATAGTAAAAAAAGCAATTTTTAGTATTTATTTCTCAACACCGATAAGGGAGTTACCATGGCTACCAGTCTCCAGTACCATGGTTTAAAAGGACAAAAAAAGGAAACCAGACTGAAGCTTGTAATAAACAGGTTGCTCTGCCCAATACTCACACCATGCATGTTATGATAGAAACAAGGGACTGAAATCAGTCAGGCTGGAAAAATACAACAGCGAAAACAAAAACAAGGAAAAAGAGTTAAAAAGGTATGAGTGCCATGCACACAACTTCAGATTCAATGTATTTTCAAGTACACAGAACATCTCAGTGGGACCTAGGCAGACCTACAGTTAAAGAAAAACCTGTAGTAAAGTCCCTGAAACAAATTCAAAGACAGCTGCTTCACAAGGAGATTAATTCAGCTCCATGGGCAGTGCATGCAGAGTAGCCCAGTCCATGGGATGAATGTCCATTTTAAGGCTCAAGTACAAAGATTAAACACTGGCCCAGCTCCAGTGCATACCACAGACCAGTTGTGAATGACCCAGAAAATTGCTCATCATGCCCATCCCCTACTTTGTCCCCAAGTAAAAACACAGTTAAAAAAAATTTCCCAGCACTGCAGGCATACACTGGAAGTTCTTGCTTTTGATGTGCTTACATGCCCTGGCAAGGAAGACAAGGGAGTGCACAGTAACACTGCTCATCCAGGCTGTTGCCAGTTAGGATGCTGAATCGCAATGCAGTGCATTAATTAAAGGGCAGAGAATAATGTTACGTTTTTATTATGGGAACAAACTCCAAGGAGAGAATGCTACTACTTTACTACTGGGAAAAAAAAAAAAAAAATCAGTTTAACACTTGCATGCCAACACACACACACATCACAGATGGTTTAGATAGGAAGTAGTACACAGCCATCTTCCCCCTCCAAACGCCTGAGGAGCCGAACTCCAGCCTTTCCACTTCAAAAATCACAGCAGTCCCTCCTGCCTGCAGACCTACCCCATACATATCTCCACCTTGCCATGAGGTCCTGACAGCTCTTCCCACTGTGAGGCATCACGCCAAGGCCAAGGGGCACCCAACACTTTCCAGTCCCCAAAGCCTTTGGTGGCAGCTCCAGTTGGTCCCCTCTGGGTGCACGTCAGCTGCTGTATTCATACATTAACATCTGTAACTGGACATTCAGCCACACAATGGGAGCAATGGCACTTTGGTGTACCTCCACTCAGAAACTGAACCAGCATAACTTGTGTCTACCAGAGTTTCTTCATCCTTCTGTTTTTATTACAAAAGAGAGTTCAACTGTCTTGGAGTCAAATTGTCAAGCCAACTGTCAAAGAGTCAAAAAAAAAAAAATCTTATGCTTGATACACTTGATTTTCTGATATACCAAAGGCCTGATGTTTGAACTATTTTATTGATATGGTCCAAAGGACTCTTTGCATACCAGACTTCTCATTAAGAATAGGCAAAGATGTATTCTTGTATTTCAAAAGCTGAGCAAAGGAGGTGTTAAAGAAAGGCCTGAGAAGAATGTGTGAGTGTGATTCATTTTATATCAATACATACACTGTTCACAAAAATATAGCGTCACTTAAACAGT
The DNA here is from genome assembly GCA_035590215.1 of Microhierax caerulescens. Taxonomy (NCBI): domain Eukaryota; kingdom Metazoa; phylum Chordata; class Aves; order Falconiformes; family Falconidae; genus Microhierax; species Microhierax caerulescens. The sequence goes on from JAVJGJ010000001.1 coordinate 121,582,936, forward strand.
GTAATATATTTGGAGGAGGAAAAAATTACCCAGCTGCACAGGATGATACACTTTCCAATTTGTTGTCATGTGAGCCGAGTGTAGTGATAATTAAGAAAAGAGATAATTTGTGTTTATATGATTAGGACTTTAATATTTAAATCATAAATAACCATAAGCCTCAGGTTTTTTCAACAGTATATTTTTTCTCCCCCCCCCCCACCGCTCAGGTCCTTTAGTATCATCCTCAATACTACTGGTATGAAGTATTTAGAATGCGTTTGCCCATCCGGTGACAGGCCCCATTGTGTACATGTCTGAATGCTGCTCAGCAGCAATGAGGAAGGCTCAGTCCTTTCATGGGGTCTGCCTCCTAATTTGTCTGATTCTGAATTTTCTCGTTACTTTAAATCATATGAGCAAAGAACAAAAAGATGCCCCCTTGGCAATGCTAGCAGCATCAGCAAATTTTAACAATAGTTTGTTTGTGTGCTTTTCAATCTCATGATGGCCTCTGCGAGTTTGACTCAAGAGCTTGATATTTGTTGGAAATTCTGCAGTGCCAGAAGTGTAATCTTTGCGAAAGAGTTAGGAGTATGAATTGTTTCCAAAAGCATCACAAACACATCTCTGAAAGACAAGGGAACAGGGTTTTATATATGTTTAACATTTAAACAGTCCTAATTATACAAGCAAAAATTATCTTTCTGTCCCTCGCTAATTTATCCCCACATGCCAATGAACCGCAGAAGTATTGCATCCTATGCAATGAAGCAATTTTCCCTCCAGCTACTAAAGTAGCACCTTGCACAGGGATGTGACAGTTCAATGTGTGCATGTTATTTTCATGAAATATCATGATAGCTCGTTAAAGAAAGATGGCAGTGAAACTGGATTCTCTTCTGTTCCCATGTTATGTATACAAATGAATGCTCACTTTCTTCCAGAAGGTACAAGCAGAGTTCAGCCGAGACAGATGTCTGCTGCATCAATTGTCCTAACAACCACCTCTGACAGCCAGCTTCCAATATGAGGCTCTGATTACCACAGCTAGACCTAGCCTATGGGTCACCTGGGAATTATGATCAGACCATATACATTTTTCTTAGAAGGCAGAAAAACAGGATAGGATGAGTAAGTTTTGGCTCACTAGAAGCTTTTTTTTTTTTCCCCTTTCTTTCCTTAGGATGGAGATGCTCAAGTTTCTAATGAATAACACTCTGTAAATGGGTGAACATGGATGGAAGAAGGTAGAGAGGGACAAAAACCAGCAAACAAGAAAAGCAAGTAATGCATGCTTGTAGACTACAATCTACAATGCCTTCTGGAAAACAACATGGGGACTGACTTTAGCAGAATGGAACACACAGGAGAAGCACCTGAAAAGCCCACAATTCATGCAGAAAGGATGCAGAGATGTGCAAACAGTCCACCTACAAGTTTTGAGAATACCAGTTCTGGTAGTCAGCAATCTTGTTCTTCCAGTTACTTGTGCTGCTCTGGAAAGCTTCTTCAGGAAGGGCACTAGCAGGAACAAGATCTTGCATTGCCAGGGCTGAAGACTACGAGCTTACAGGGAACCACCCACCGATGCTGCTGTCCCCCTACAGATTTGCAGTCAGGCTAATGAGAAATGCGTGGTGAGGATACACTGCTCCTTTGTACCATGCCAGTGAGTCCCTGGGTTCTCCTTTTGGCCTCACCATTCAGCAGCCACCTGAGCTTAGGAATAAGTGAGAAAAGGCAGATCAAGCCCTTCACTTCTTGAGCCTGCATAAAACAGGGAAAACAATCTTGGCTAAAGCCCTGTGAGGCAAAATCTCTGTAGGTCTTTGAGACTTTCCTTAGTTGAAGAAACTGCAGAGTTCAATTACCATCTTGTAAGCATCACAGAAGGCTGAAGAGGACAAACATATACATCAGGTTTATTCTTTGCTATACTACCAACTTCATGCGTGACCTTAGCAACTCATCAGCCTCTCCTTAGCCTCATTTCCTAATTCACTTTTAAAAAGTTTGTGGTTGCTATACAGACAGGTAAGATCAAATGGTCCAGATCTTTGCCATTATAAAGTTCCCCAACTCTGTTTTATATCAGCAAAGAATTTGGCTCAGCATTTCTGCTGGAATAGTTAGTTACTGTTGCAAATAAAATAGTGGAAAATAGAGAGAGAAGCTGAGAGATTAAGATGACCCTTAATTTAAAACCTACGTGTCTAAATGCTAAAGGCCTGGTATGAATGACACAATTAAACACTTTGGCCAAGGAGATGCCTAGGAAAAAGTCTCCAGAACAATAAGAAAATGGTTTGATAGGAAAAAATACCAGCAAAAATGCCTGAGGCAAGTTGTGCCTTTTAGCATTCCCTTGGTCGTCTGTGTTTCCATACTGAACAGAACAAAGGAAAAGGTTAAAGGCAAAATAAGATCATAGTTATTCACCAGATTTATTGTAAAAGATATAACTGAACAGAAGATAAATGATAATTATCACACAGATCAAGAGAAGCATTGAACAGCCTGCATCAGGTTCACTCTGGAATACCTCACTCTGCCATGCCAAGGAGAATCACAAACATCCTCCAGGCTTCCTACCAAGGTGCAGCACATGCAGTTCCATAAAGAGAGATTGGAGCAATTGGGTGAGGTGATCTTAAGCCAGCCTGGCACTGCCCCGTGTCTCCCCAAGGGAGCTGAGCAGAGAAAAATTCAACTGGCACCATGTGCCTCTGCACTGCTATACTGGGAGAGATGGGTTTTGTCAGAGATGCAGTCCTCTTCAACAGGGTCAATTTTAAGTATCACCTCTTGCCTCCTGCCAGGCTTCTGGGTTTCTAGGGTCCTGTGAGCACCTGCCAGGTAAGGAGCAAATGTTCCTGTAGGCTCATTTGTTCCTTAGGAACGGATGCTTCTAGCCCTTTCCCATACATTATTCTAGTCTAGCTCATCCAGAAATTGTAAGTTTGTATTAACTATTGCATTGATACTGTAGGACTTTATGCATTGATTTAATGCAGCATCATCATTTAAAAAAAAAAAAAAAAAAGTAGTGAGACTAGTATTTCATATCCATCCAGTTTTTCCCGAAATCAACCTAATGGTTCAATTACATTCATAATAAAAAAGAAAGAAGAGCTTGATACATCACAGTACTCTGAAGGTTACATTTAGCTGCAAACAGAAAAGAAACCACTGTAGAAAATAATGCAAAGACCATGCTGGAAGGGGGAGAGCAAAGAAGAAGACAAGAGGAGTAAATTTGCAGGTGTCTGGGTTTTTTTAACCTGCCATTTTCCAGTTAGACCAGACTAGGATGCAGAGCATACCAACCACCCACCCACTTCAGGTGCAATCCAAACATTTGTGAAAGAATCGCTTTCTGGCTTTGTTTTGGACTGAACTTTCCTGATGTGTATACTCAATATGCCCTTCACTTTCCTGCTAAGAGGAGTCTGTTTCCTTCACTGAGGCACATGTGACAGCTGGCTCCTAGAGTCTAGATCAGAAAGTAGAAAAAACCCAAATGATTGCACAATACTTGATGAACACACACACACACAAAAGAGTTGCTTCACTGAATTCTTAAAAGTTGTTAACATTTTGCTTAGAAATTACATGCTTAAAAATGTAGCTAATTATTTTTCTATGCATAAATTAAAAAAAACAAAAACAAAACCAGACTTGGGTAAAATGAAGCACTTCAGGGATTTGTTCATTTCAGTATAAAAAATATGGAGGGGAGTTGAATCCCAGCAGATTTCTTTGCTTGTTTGTTTGAGTATTGAATTGACAAAACCCGCCCAAAACAAACAAAAACCAAAAAACCCCACTAAACCAAAAAAGGGCCAAAAGCCCAACCTTTCCCACATGGCTCAGGATGCAGAGTCAGGATATATATTAATCACCACCAGCACATAACTGCACTGATTGAATAAAAGTGGCCTTCAGGATGAGTCTCAAGAAAAACTCTAGCTCACCATTCTGCCAAAATATTTTAAATTACTCATCACTGCACCTGTGGCTCTCCAGTTTTCTTAGCTTCTTCTCACTACACAGCTATAAAAATGAAATGTCTTTACCCCATGGTTACAGATGCGAGGTACAGAAAGATTAAGCAACTCGCCTACAGTCACAAAAGAATTGTGCCACAGGATAAGAAACGTTCCCCGCACCAAAAGGGTACTTGGCATAAGGCTCGTATTTAGGAAGGAGTTGAGTTCCAGCTTCACACAGGCACTTAATAAAATAGAGAAAGTGTTCTTGAGAGGAGTACCTTGGAGATAAAAAGTACTGTTGTTACTAAGTCTTACATACATTTTTATATATACTCAAGTGATCAAATTAACTGTGCTGCCTAATTGTATGGCATGTCTAATACATCTCACCTTATGAGTTGAATTCAAGATTGAAAATAAATGGATTTTTTAGAATATCCTGAATAAAGTTTTGGCAGTTGCTTCTGCAAAAAGATCCTTCTAAATTAAATATGAATAACAATATGAATACCCAATTCAAAAAAGAAAAAAAGCCACTGAAAAAGTTATTATTAGGGTTTGACTCTCTCAGTTTCTATCCTAATTATTGTAGACTCTCTAATTCATATTCTTTATTATAAAATGCTATCAAATTAAAAAATATACTCTCTGTTAAAATCTGTACTTCGATACAGTCCCACAAAAAGCAACCAGCATAATAAGAAGGGACACTGTGAATATTAACAGCCTCCTCCTCCTCCAAGTCATTAATTTTCACTGCCATGGGGAAGAATTCCTGAGAGCATCATTCTGGGTTAAGGCATATAGTTCATTGATTTATGTATAAACTCATTTAAAAGAAACTGAATCTACCTACATAAATAAAGGTTATAAAAAGTCAGTTCCAAAAGACTTTTTATTCTGTTAATCCAATAATGCATTTCCCTTTTATTTTTTTGCCTTACTTGATACTTTTTTCAACCATATTTTAAGACGATTTTGTGACAAGTAAATCCAGGCAATAAATATTTTTGTTGAGTCTGATCTGTGAATTATCAAATCTAATGACACACTGACACAGCGTGTTCTGCCTGCCATGCAAAATTTATCATATGCAATTTGAGCACCTCTGAGCAGGAAGAGTCCACCAATTTTGATTTACGTGGCTTGAAAGGAAATGGACACACATTAAAGTTGCAAAGCTACAATTCCATTTTGTCTTCTGCTGGGCACGTTTGATCAAATCAGAGCTTGTAAACCAAGCTCTCTACTGCAGTCCATGTTTCAGAGGAGAGAGAGTTGTTTTTGTGGGAATGATCTAGCTCGGGAAAAATGCCGAGGTTAGCACACCCTTGTGTAAAACACATTGCCGGCATTACTTGGCACTGCTGCCTGCAGGTCAAGCTTCTGCTCACGTCAGCAACCTTGGCAGGATGACGGAAAAAAACGTACATCCCTCCTCTATGAAACCTCCCCTTCTCTCCTCGCCCTCTAGACATCAGCAGCAACACCACTATAGTTGGATGGTGCTGCTCACCTGGGCTAAACCATCATCTAACACTGGTTTTAATCATGGTTTTCCCACTAGGGAAATAGATTTATTCAAAGTTTCCTTGGCACTTTTTGAAAAGTTGTTAAGGGATGGGAGAGGAGAAGTAAAGAAATAAAGAGAAAGTACTACTACTCACAGGAAAAGCAAGGGCAGATGGAGACAGATTAAAATTACTTGGTTAAGTGGCTGATTAGAATTGAAAATAAATCATATTAATATGCTGTGACCACAAACAAATATGCTTTAATACACTAGCAGATATCACTTCAAATTCAGTGCATCTAAACGGTGACGCACATTCACATGTTGCAACATCACCTCTTTCAAAGAGCATAAAGTATCCCAGTGAGTGTGGCGCTGGCTCCCAGAGAAACTGCTTTACAGAAGGTGAGGCTGACTTGGTGAGAGCAGGCACAATGTCTCTGCCTCACAGGGGATGGAAGGACCAAAAAACCCCTAAAAATAAAGGAAACTAAATAGGACCAAGATTCAAGAAAGAAAACTGCTCTAGCAAACCACAAGGCTGTCTTGATGCTTTATGCTACAGTGAAGAAGTGTTAACACCAGAGAAAAATAGGATTCCGGTTCTCCTGCCCTGTAAACCGGACTCTCAAGCAAAAACATCTCTAATCATCAGCGGCACTGGGACCAGGCGCACAACCTAGTTCTCCTTCTATCCACGGGAGGGCAGAGCCGCTCACGTTAGACATATGACACAGGCACATTTTTACATAATTTTAAGAAGTCTGTAACTCGGTACCAAATATTCCTTACACTGCTTCAAACAGCTTTGGTTAGAGAAAGCAAAACTCTTGTCTTTTTAAATAGATGTCAGACAGATGGAGGAGCAAACACACAACTCAGTTCTTGGGAGAGATCTGCAAAAGAGGCAGCTGCAGCTCCATAGCCAAGATTAGGAAATTCCAAGAACAGATGAGTGAGGTGGCAATGAGATGGCAGAAAGAGTATTTACCCAGGAGAAGAAAAGACTATTTACACATTGGTATTAGGGTTCTTCTTAAGCATAATCATAAAGGCTTTAGTAAAAGGAAAGGGCAAGTACAGAACTTCCTAATCAAGATGACACACAATGACTAGGATTGCAGAAAATGTAATTTAACTTTGTTATATTAGGAATTAAGTTACTGAGACTTCTTTGCATAGAGGTTGAACAATCAGTCCTTGCATACACAAATATCCAGAATAATGAACTGATGTAACTAAAGCATTTTGATTTTAATTCTTCACTAAGTGTGCATGTTGCTATTTGAAAGAAATCATAGGCTAAACACAGTTCTCAGCAAGCACCATTATTTCATTCATGTTATTCCTTACACTGATGGAACGGAGAGGACTGACTACAAACTATGTGTACACTTCTGCTTTTCATACTTAAAAATAACACCTTGTACCTATTTTGACTTACAAGGATTTTGTGCTTTTTATTCCATATGGAGTAAAAAGGTTAAATTATTCATGCAAATTATCAGGTCATCAGTTACAACTCGGACAAGAAAATAAAGTAAAAGACACCATACAGACCAGTGCACAAACACAGAGCATAAATCTTCCTCTAGGGGGAAAAAAAAAAAAAAAAAAAAGAGAAAAAAAAAAGAGAAGAATGTCCTTTTTATAGGGCAGTTACATTTGTTTATATTATTTTCATAAAGCAGATCCAAGTTCTGCATTTGGCACACATTATTCAGCAGGCAACAGAAGAATTAAATCAATATAGTTGGCAGCGTGGAGGCCCAAACAGCTGGCCAAAGTAGTTATGTGTGCAAACATGCAGCTGTGTGCATTGCTAATCCGTGCAATCATGCAAATATGCATATATAGCAGAAAGGTTTAAAATAAGTCATGTCAGTTTATAATACCTCAGGTATCAGAAATGAACCAAATGCTCCACTGTGGAGCATTTCAAGGAAGCCAAAGATTTACTTGGCAGCTCTGTTTTCTCTTTGGGGCTCCCCACCTGCCAGGCCACAAGGTTCTTTGTGCATTTTATCTGAACACAGATTTCTCTTCTACTCAAAAGTCAAAGGAAGCTGCCCAGGAGGAGTTAGCAGCTCCTGGAGCCAGGGCTGTTAAATGAGGTGAGGTAACACCTCCCAAGTTTTGCTACATAGCAAATAGAAATAAATACAGCACAAGAAAGAATCTCCAGACTTCCTGAAGGTCTCTCTCCTATGTTATGCAAGGACAGGTAGAGGAAGGAACCTCCTTGCTCAGATGTTCCCCTTGAAGGGACAATCCCGACAAGGCTGCTGAAGGAAGGCTCTTTGCCTTTCCTTCAACACATCTACTGAAATGGTTATTTCACTGGTCTCTTCCCTGTTGTGCTGTCAACCTTTAATTTTGGGAACAATTGAGAAGTCAGTGTGCTGAATGTCTGTTTGTGACCCTGCATGCTCCAGTGAAGACAGCACAGAGAGGTTGCTTCCAGGCTGAGCACACTCTTGCCGAGTAGCTTCAAGAATGGAGCACTGAGCAGAGAGCAAAAGAGTGCACAAAATTCAAGTGACCCCACACAGGCTTTGCTCCACCATCTCCTGAAATAAGAAACTCTATAGCAGGAAAGCACCTGTAGGGCTGAACACCACAGAGAAACCACCAAAATTATGCTCAGTGGGAATGAATGGAAAGTTGCTCACATCACACTTCTGCCGCTGTTTTGGAAAAGCAGATCAGCGCTATGGTCTACTATGCTGGGAGTTAAATAGGAATAGGAAAGGGTGGAGGGAATTAAGAGCCAGTTTGCACTGACACTGAGGTGCCGTGCTCTGGGACCTGTTTGGTAAGCCTAGCCCAGAAACGCACACCAGCCAGGTTCTCCTCAGGTCCCTGACACTGCTCAGATGGTCACTGCCAACTTCAGGCAAAGAGGGATGGATGGCATCTTGTTTCCCCCGTACCAACTATTTGATATAACTCTCTGCCCTGTCAGCATAATAGTTCAGGACATCATTAAAAAACAAACTAACATTTAAGCAAGCCCCTCTACCCTCTAAGCCTCAAGCCAATGGACAAGACAATGCACGGAGCCAGACGAAGTTAGCAACAGGCAATGCTAAACCACTCCTGAAGAAATCTGAGCTTGAGCCAATATCCACAGAAGTCACTGTGAAACGTTGTCCTTCAGTAGGTGTTGGATGGGAGCTATACAGTTCATCACACATTACTACATTATATAGAGGGGGATAATAATTCCAAAACTAGGACCCTTGGGGATATGATGCTTTACATGGAGACAGAAGATTTAATGTTACAGCCATGATTTAACACTACTTTTACAGACAGGTGTTAACCAGGAGCAAACCTATTGAAGTCAGTGGATTTATGCCAGTGTAAAACCTGCACAACTGAGAGAAGAGACAGGATCAACATTAAATGGAGATAGCAGACACAGGGATTTTGAGAACCGCCTGTGGAAAAATGTTCACACATACTTTGCACACATCATTGCTATGATTAATTTCTTGTGCATGCATGAAGTACTCAAAACATGGGCTTGAACTTGCTAACTCCAGCAGTATGAGAATAGACTCACACAGCAGATCCTCTGCTGGAGTAAATCAACATAACCCTATTGAAACCAAAGGAGCTACATCAATTTATAGCACCAAAAGATCTGGTCTGGAGGCATTCAAAAACCACACGAGGAAAACAAACCCACCAAAAAACAAAAACAAGAGGAAACACATTGCTGGGAATGTGTTTTTCTATCCTAAAAGGCAACTTTGGTTTTCTTTCCCTAAAGATGTACTTATTCATCCTACTCCTCTGGGAGTTGCTCACAAAGCTTTCTTACATTGCTGTCCATTTAGCATCAGGTTTCACTCCCACCAGCCATCCAGTTTAGGGGCTCCCTTGCTGATTAAGAGACTTACAGTAATTCAGTAACAGTCCAGATGCTAGACACTGCCTCTCTAGGTAGCTATTTGAGGCCTGATAATTTGAAACCTTTTATTTAAACTCCCATCATCTTCCAAAATACAACTTTTGAGATCTAACTCACTATGCCTTCAAATTACTGAAAGCAGCAGGTGGGCTATAAGGAAGCGATTTGTTATAAACATGATGCTGCCTACATAATGGTAGCTGTTTAATCCCTGCAGTGGTTAATGGCCAGCATGCTGGAGAAGAGCACAGAACAATTTATGAATTCCAAATAAGTTTTTTGTAACAGAATTCTGGCATCCAAGAAGAGTAATGTGATATATGGAGCCAACTACTCTGATTATGCCTCAAGCCTTCTTGTAGAGCCTGAAGGAAAGATTTTAGGCTGTTCATAACCTATAGTTGTTTAGCAGCCTAATCTGCAGATTGGGAACACCTTGAATCCCTGGGGTCAATTTAGCTTTTCATCCTTTCAGTGTACAATAGGGGCATTGAGATTGGGAGGCATTTCTGAGCATGAAAGCTCTGCAGACAGTACAGGAAGCACATCTTGGATTAGATGATACAAATCAAGAGACTCATGTTGCTTACAGATAGATACCCACAGCTTGGTGGCACACATGGGTGCTGCCCAAAACCCTGACACACACACCCTGCTCTCCAAACAACTCTGAAAAATATTTTCTCTTAATGTATTTGAATCTTCAGCGTCTTTCCTGCAGTGTCTATATGTGGTGCTGGGCAGTGAAACATGCTCCTCTCCTCTTTGAGGAAAGGACATTTTTCTGATTTCACTAGTGGTTCCAGGAGTCCCTCTGAATGCTCTCATCCTAGCAAACATACTGGTGACTGACCATGGCTCACTAAAAGGAAGAATTGTGAGGCAATTGAGACATTTCAGACCACAATGAACATTTCTAACTGCTGCCTTACATTATTATAACCATGATAAATCCTTGCAGCACGCAGTGGCCAAAAACTTACAAATGCTTCTGTTCCTAATACTTCAGACAGGTATGAAAAGCAAACTGATTGCATCTTTGAGTCTGTGTGCTGCAATTGAAGATGGAAATGTAACAAAACAAACAACCATCGATGTTGTTTCATACAGCAAATCCAGTAGAAAAACAGCATTAATAGCTGACACTGGAAGGTTTGTTCTGTTTTGGGGGGTTTCGAGTAAACCTTCCGAGCAATGAGTCTGAACTATACTGATAATGCATCACTGAAGACCAACGCTGCACAGAGGACAGCAGAGGCTCTATTTATGAATCCTGGATTCAGGACTGAACCAGTAATTTCCAGTGTGTACAGCAAAGAATCCAAACGCTCAGAAGAGGAAACAACCCCACAAAGAGAACAAGGGAAAGCTTGAAAGTGATGTCCCTTCTAAATGAACTGGAAAGAAAATGCACTTACCGCTTTGACAGCAAATCATAAGGTAATTGTTTCTTCCTACAGACATTATTGTAACATAGATGAAAATTGGTCATCATTAAACAAAGTTTACTCAGTGGCATTTTTACTGTTCTGCTGATGGGCCAGTTAAGAAAACACTGAATAAATTATGAAACAATAGAAGGAAGATGTCTCTTTATAAGCAACGTTCAATATAACAATTTTAAAAGGCTATAACACAAGATTATTGAATTTGGCAGGGCTTATAAATCCTAACTCCCATTACTGTGCTGCAACTTAAAAAGTATTCTTCAATTTGTCACTGGAAATTTCAAGTTTAAGTGGTCCCAGTGCAAAACAATAACTTATTCCATGCTCAAATGTTTCCATGCACAGACCACAGGTCAAACATCTGGCTAAATGCAGGACTCCATGCTACAGCCTGTCCTCTGTATACAAGCATGTGTAAGACATTGATTTTTACAAATCCAGCTGACCAAATACTTATCTCATTTGAGATCCCATTGGCAGTGTTGTTTTCTTGTTGGTTGGTTGGTTTTGTTTTGTTTTGTGTTTGGTTTTTGGGTTGGTTTTTTTTTTGGTTAAGAATTCTGACCCTCTTGAACAGCTTTTAGCACGATTTGGTGTTGCACAAAACTCAAAAGGAGTGCCAGAGCATTTCAGTTCGGATGCCCCTGAGTACACCCAGCTGGTTTCATGGTAATTGAGTAACCAAAGGGCTTTTTGGGAACCTTTGACTCTGGCAGAAATTGAAGTGCTTGCCTGCAGACTGTTTCTGGCATGCAATGATCTAATTTTGTCGAGTAATGCTCCCCAGTAATTAACCTGGGCTCACAAGACCTTCCTCCTCCTCCAAAGATCTGAGATCTTTAAAGCTCTGATTTGCAGCAGGGAACAGATGAGACAGAAAATGCATCTGGCAACAAGGCAGAACCGTAGAACCAAGTCTGAAGGATTTCAAAGGCAAGTAGGTTCTTTCCCCCTTTCCCTACATAACAAGCATGCCAATATGAAGGTGCTCTAACCAGACAACTCTTTTCTAGACTACTGTCTTACAGGTATGTCCAGTTCATTAATAGCAGAACAGAATTGGATAATTTAACATGTATTTGGAAAGTAGTAAAAATAGTTAAAAAAGAGGCTTAATTAGTGGGAGCTGCTAGAAATGTAGCTGCTCCAAGCCTGGAATGCCAAACTATGACTAGAAGTAAATTATTCAAAAAAAGTAAATTATGCCAAAAAAGCCTGAAGCTTTCTACTTTGCTTTCATTCTATGGATGATATTTGGCTGTGCACAGACTTCAGATGAAAAAATACAAATATTTTGTAGTAACAAATTCATGTCACCCTGTTGTAGTTTTCTATTAATTTCTGCTTTGAATTTGCAGCTGAAAAGCTGAAATAATCTATGTTGCAATGAACATGAATAAGATCTTCCTATAGGACAAGATCACCTTGAAAAATACTTAACCAGGGAGGGGCTTGAACCAAAGGCCAACAGGAGCTGATGAAAACAGTCTGTACATGTTCAACAGTTTTTGAATCAAGTCAATGAAAGTTGTAACTTTTCCCAGGTTTATATATATATATATATGTATACACACACACATATACACAACACACAACCCTCTGCAGGAAAGGCAAACTGCATTTTCACTGTGACAGAACGACTGAAAAATATGGACTTTTACAGGGACTAGGCTGCAACATTATTTTTAAATCTAAAAAAATGATTTCCAGATTCATACACTCTAGACCTACCTCGAATGAAATGCAGCACCATTTAAAAAGAGGGATGAGAATACCCGTAAAACAGAGACAAATCTCTTCCTCCAGAGACACAAATAGTTAAGTTAGAAGCCTGACGTTCATCACATGTTTGTGTGAAAGCACACTAAGTGAAGTGACAAGCTCCACGTTTCTAGCAGAAATCAGTGATGTTGTGATGGCTCTTTGGCTGTACTGGCTTCTAAACACTAGCCTTCATTTAAGAGCTTTCTTTCAATATAAGCATATTTAATTTTTGGACATAATTTGGACAGCTCCAATAGAGCAGGATTTACCACTCTACTTCTACAGTCCCCCTCTCTAGAATGAGTGCTTTCAAAATACTAATGATTTTTTAAGCCTCCTTTTCTTGGTGAGGCACAGAGAGTAACAGCTTTGCCCAAAGTCAAGTGAAGGGAGAGGAAGGTGATACTCCTCCAGGTCACGATGAAAACCCACGACAGACTAAGAGCTCCATTCAGATCATGATTCTGAGCTCCAGAAGCCAGGACCTGCTGAAGAAAATGCAATTCTCTCTTCTGACTTTAAGGGGCAATAGACCAGGACCTTTGGCCTTAACCCATGGGATAATCCTTGGAACAAGCCTGAAGATAAGAAGCATAGTTGCTCTGCAGTTACTTAACAAAGCAGCATATCACAACAGCCAAATTTGCTTCATGTGGGCTGGGAACATGCAGTCTACTAAAAAGCACAATTCTCATTGTTATCACATCGTTGAAACCCTTAGAAATTCGAAAGTGTGGTCTGCTGCTTTGAAGCAACACCTCCCCATGCACATTTCATGTCACATTCCTTTGTTATTATAGGGCCATATGCTGCCCAGGATCCACAGGCTCCACTGCTGTTTCAGTTTGCTAGACAAGACCTAAAAAAAGGACACTGGGTCCCTGCTGTTTTCTCACCTAAAAGTACCAATACTTTTTCTAATTCAGGTAGACTGACAACGATTGCAAGTTTTTATATGAAAACAGATGAAATTATGGCACTGATTATAAAGAGGGAGATTTTGCTCTGAATTTTTATTTTGTTTATTTAAAAACAAATATTCCCTATAAAAAGCATTGAACTCCTACACATCTGAGAGTCCAGCTGTATTTCGATTTAAGGTAATCACATTAGTACAGACCCTGGCTGTATGCTAACAAAATCTTTTTATGAAATGTGCTCTAAATAACGCATTCTGAGATGTCATTAGACTAAATGCAAACAGAACATGAGCCTTGACGTGCTCTACACATAAAAAAAAAAGGATTCCTAGAAGTTGCACTTTATGGGACATATCACACACTGCTGACGTCCTTGGATGCTTTGCCAGAGCCAAGATTAATAGCCCATTTTAAAGCCTGAAAATGTTTAAGAACTGCTAGTGCTGATGGCTGAGCTCCCTCATGTTCCACTGAGATCAATGAAATTGAAAGCATCTGGCATCTTACATGATGGGTGAGCTTTACTCTAGCTACCAAATCTTGATTAGTCCAAAATAGAAGAACTCTGAATACAGTCTTGGAAGAACGCAGAGGAAAATGTGAGCTGTCATGGAAGAGGAGTAAACCTTGTCCCTGCCAGCCACAGTAAATCTATCTCTCATCAGCTTCCCATTCCCTCCATGACCCCAAATGAAAAAAAGTTGATCCTAATGGACAAGAGTAGACCACCTGATAGGGTATTTCTGACCAGCTACCTACAGTCTCCTGGGAATTTCAACAAACATCATAAACAAAACCAGGTGGGAAACTGGTTTCATTTATTTTCATTTTACAGAGAAGATCAGGCTGAAATTGAGTTGTTTACAAAACTACAGGACCTTGAGGGGCCAGGAGAGAAACTTATGTCAATCTGAAATCCACAGTCCACAGCTCACTAAAAGCAACAGTATATTTATGTTATGTGCCCAGAATTAGAAATAAATAAAAGAAACTCTGTTAAGATGCAGAGGCAAAAATCCTAGTTTGTACAGCTGCACCAATTCAAAGCATTTTATAAAACTATGCAGTACCTGAAAAAGGTTGAATTGCAGCCTCCTATGAAAGGGAGTTTCACAGCAGTTTATAACAGGATGTGAGGGTCATCAATAGAGTTATAACTGCAAAATAATTTAAAAGTAGGTAGCAGTAAGAAGCTGGAGTTTAGCCTGAATAGAGGGATGCAACATGAGGTCTTTAAAGCTGTCACATCATTTAAAATTAATGTTTCATCTCAGTGAGAAGAGGGAAAGTACCCATTTGCACTATGTGAAAAAGGGCTCAGATTGCAAACAGGAACATCAGCTACTAGTCATCCCAAGTATTCCTCAGAAATTTCTCACCAAGACATCTCCTGAAACTATGGGTAGAAAATACAGAACAAAGCTTTCATCTCCAGAGTTGTGCTTAAGATCCATCTGTGGCCATACTTACATTTGAGAACACCATCATCCCAGCTGGCCATAGATAAGATTACCAGCTACATGGTATTACAGGCCTCATGGTACCCAAGGACAAATTAAGGCTGTGACATGAACTCTTGCAGCTGACTTACCCTTTGCTTAGAGGTCAGTAGCTCTACAGCAAATATGCACCAACAGTTGAGTCAGGCACATGCTCACACACAAGCAAAATTTCAGAAAGGAACATGTGAGGCTCTGTGACCTCCCAGTGTTTCTTGCTTATGAATGCGTGAATCTGAACTGCAGAGCATGACAATGAGCCTTAACTGCAGGGCAGAGACATCAGCCTTTTCCCATTCTTCTGGACATGACAGTAAGTGCATGTCAAAGAGAAAATGGCAACACTTCCTTAATCAAAGCAAGGAGCAAGTTTTCACCAGCTGAAAACATAGATTAAGACTTAACTCTGATGAAGCTGCTGTCAGACCAGTATGATTGAAAAAAGATTCACACCCTTGCAGAAGTAAACTAGAGAATGTCATTTAAGAGAAAAAATAGTTTGCCAGCACAAGCTGACCTGTGTGCAGCTCCTCTGACATTTTTCATGCAGATTCAGAAAATGCAATTTCATGAGAAAAGGAAAAATTGCAACTTTGTAAGAGATGAAAATTCAAAAGGCCAGATCCCTTTCTATATAAAACAGTCCCTTTTCATCATTTAACTGAGCAAAGGAGCTTATAAATACATTAAATGTAAATTTACTTTAATACCCTGTTAAGACTACAGGGGTGGTATGGTGCTCCACATAATTCAGAACCAAATCACACTGCAAGTTGCAGAGTCCCAAATACCCAATTTTATTAGCACAGAAAAGCAACACTCAATACCAAATAGCCTTCCACCGAGCTCTTTGCAAAGTGGCATGGTAATGTGGATCTCACCTATGCAGCTGCATATATTTGCCAATGTTTTTTGTGGTATTTCAAGAAGAGAGGAGAAAACAGCCATCAAGAAATGAGCCACTGCGTCCAAGACTACTGCTGTTAATGGACTAAGGTAATGTTGGGCTCCGTGTTGCCCCATATCAGGCAACATGGGGATGAATGTGGCAGTGTTTGCCCAAACAGAACTGCCACCCCCCATCCCGTTGCACTACTCTTCACACAACTCCATTGTTATTTCTCCTTTCATGGCAATGAATAAATCTCCAAGTTTCAGTCACAGGAAAGGTCTTCCCAAAAGATCGTATGAGTGTCAATTCCAAATGTTTGCAGGTCACATAACAGAAAAGAATATAAAAAAATAGATTAACATAATAGTAAAAAAAAAAGTAGAGAGAACTGATCAATATGTAACTGGCATGCCCTAGTGCTTGAGACCTTCCCCCAGCATCACTAAGTTCCAGCTAGTTACTTCAGTGTCAACTTGATAGTCATGCAGCTACCTAGTATGGAGGAATTTGCTGTGACCTTAGCCACCCTCCACAGCTCCAGCTTTGCCAGAAGCTACCTTCCTCAATCACATAGCACCTCCCAGACAGATTACTTACAGAAGTCTATGATGTCTCTCTCTTCCCTAAAGCTGAAAACAGATGAAAGACACAGGAAGCTGACAGAAAATAATATAGAGCCTAACCAATCTGCACCAACATTCAAGAGGAACACGTGGAGCTGAAAGCACCAGGTAAATTCTTGCATTTTGTACATTTTTAAAGATGAGAATGTATAAGATTAGAACAGGGCCAAGAGCAACAGACTGAGGGCTGTGTTGGAAGAAACGCAGATGGACTCTTCTGTCCTAATATGCTGATGTTGATCTCTGCTTTGGTGTGAATGTTCTGAAATGAGATATAAAATAAACTTCCGGAAGATTATCTGGTTTCCCTGTGCCTCAGTTCTCTGTCTACAGTTCTCTAACCAGTAGGGTATGATGAACATGCTAAAAGTCACGAAGCATTTCTATCCTACAACAGGATCCATGCAGGGGTTCCACAACTCTTGTACAAACTACACTTAGCAGCTCCCTTCTCAGAGGTTTTTAATAGATACGCAAAGGGCTCATGCAGTTCCCAGGGAGTACTGTGATAATTTTCAGCTATGAATAATAACCAATTATTTCTTGAAAAGTACTCAGGGTGCTTGCTTAGATCTTAACTTGAAAAGTAACAGATTTTTCAGCTAAAATATGATAATACCACAATGATTTTACCAATTTATGCCAGCTGAAGTTGTAACCTTGGACAGTGCCTTTTAATTTGTTCTGGTATTTGGATTATGCATCTACTGCTATTAAAAAAAAGGACACTTTGGAAATCTTACTTTAAAAAAAAGGCAAATTATCTCAGAACAAGTTTAGTTTAGAGAAGAAAAATTAATTTACTAGCAGTTGAAACCAAAGCCAGATTTGTGAAGTAATATTAGCATCAGACACAGCACTTAAATGGTCTACATTGATTGACACAGCAGAACTAATACCAGTGGGCATCACAAGAGGAGCAATCATCAATTTGCAGAGGCATCTTCAACTCAGGCTGATGAGCTCTCCCTGTTACATTCTAAGCATTAACCATTCTACCTCCATAATAATGAAGGGCAGTAGTTCAGCACTCAAGGTAAGAAGAAAACACCCAGGCTTCACTAACAGCATCATTTGTACCTTCTTAGCACATCTCACATCTACTTGTCAACCCATTCCTTTTTGCTTGGAGACCTGAAAGATCTTAAGGCATTCTAAGAAAGTTTTGATCTGTTCCCCTGTGTCTCTCCCTTTCTTTGCGTTCACAACGAGGACAGATCAACTATTTGTATTAGGGAGATACTTGTGGCCCATGATTCAAGCCACACCTCCTTAAGTAAGGCTTCAATCCATTTGATCTGGGGATAACCACAGTTCTCATGCTCTGGCTAGAAAGTAGTTATTCAGCAGAGTCCAACATGCATTTTTGAGAACGAAGCATTTGCTTGATTTGCAACATGCTTGCTTTTTTCATGTTTCATTTGCAATAAGCACGTAGAGAAAAACTAGTAAACCAAGACTGAAGATACCAAACCTATAAAATTTACAAGATTATAGGGTATACAAGGCAGATTTAACCTTTTTGCTGTCAGTATCTATCTATACATGCATGCAACTGACACTTTGCAGTCCACATTCTCGTGATGGTCCAGTTATTAGGTTAATTTACTGATACAGTTTTGCATCATTATAAAAACACATCAAATTATCCACACAATGTAAAAATAAAAAGAACAAAAGCCAATCACACCCCCTCTGTCATGGGTAACATGCTTTTGTAGGAATCCACTCTGAGTACTAACCAGAAAACAAAACTGCAACAAGGAGGACACACTTGCAGGCAACTGAAAAAGGCCATTACACAGAATAACACAGAGGTATGGGTGTCTCTGCTGCAAACTCATTGCCATTATCAGGTGACAATAAGGTGCTTAGTTATGTGTCTTCTAGTTCGTCATTCCTAGTTTTCCAGAAGTTTCTTGCCTTGAGACTCCAAGCACTGATTTTTCTCATATGCATTCTCAGTTTTGTTCATTCAATGAAAAACTGTTGCTGTTGTGGTAGGCTACAGTCACACAAGGACAGCTATGTTTCACAGACTCTCCTGACAATCAGAAACAAATAATGACTGGGTTCTGTATTCAACAGAATCCCCCCAAAGCGGTAATGGACAGAAACACTGCAGGTGTGAAACACAGTGGCTTGCCCCAAACTTGGAATTTTTATTCCAAATAGGATCTCTAACAACTCAATTAAAACACTCCAAATATACTGAAAATTTTAGTTACAGGATAAGACATCTTCTTGTCAAAGTCAGAAGAAAGTGAAAGCTCTTACAGACAATTTTTCCTAAGGGTTTCTCCCTTCCTCCAAGCGACCATTCTGTATTTCCTGGAGAATCCATTTTTACTGTTATAACATCTACAGTCCTCCAGTTCCCACCTCCACTTGAGTCAACTGCTGATACATTCCAAGAAGATTTGAAAGTGCAGGCATTTCTGTCTGATAAAAAAAATCAGGGAGTTTTGTTGTCTGGAGGCAATCCTGTAGGCTGCAGCACAAGAAGCAACAGACTAAGATCACTATCTAAAAAAGGCAAGTAGCCACATAACCTACATTGGTCCCACAAATCAGCCCAAAAGGCTGCAAACTTTGGTTGTTGTTTTTTTTTTTTAAAAAAAAATATTCACTAGGTCTGCACATATAGTAATTTGGTGAAGTTGTCAGAGGGATCTCAAACCAAATAGTTATTCATAATGCAGAGCCACATAGATCAGAGGCAGAGCATGCAGTGAAGACTCACACTTACTACAATGATAAACACCTCCGAAAAATCTTCATGAGTCACTCAGACACTCCTTATTCTTAATCCAGAAGTTGCATTCTCAGAAGTAAATATAACCTTAAAAACCCTGACATGACCATTCTTCACAGTGTCTCTGAAAGGATTTCTCTTTCTTTTTGCCCATACTGTCCTGAAAGTTACAATGGGAGGAAAAGCAGCTAACTTCAGCCTGATGCTGAATGTACATGAACTTGAAAAAGTTATGAGATATGTAATTTTGTATGAAAAGCAATCCATTTTCTAGTCAGTCTCGTAAGACGTTACTTGTAATGCTTTGCATCTAATGAAAAATTAACAATACAGAGAAAAAAAATCAGCTAGCTCCAAGCCAGGTTCTCTGCTGAGTTTAGCTTGCATTGATCCCCCAGAGAGAGCTCTTTACATTACAGGTTCCCCAAAATGCATCATCTGTAGCCAGGGTCTACTATGCCGTATTCTGACAACCTCTGACACAAACAAATCTGAAAATCAGCTGAAACACAGAACAAACTGAGAAGGGAAAGCATCACGGAGAGAGATTTTTGCAGTGCTCAGAGCAACTCAGTGGCACTGTGGGAACAACACAGAGATCAGAGTGCAGCTCCATTCATTACTCCACTCAGTGAAGCCCAGACGGAGAGCTGTGCTGCTTGGACCTTTCCTCCATCCCAGGACAGAAGACGTCCTCAATAGTATTGCCAGCTTCACCCTGAAACTCAAACGGGTTAGAAAAAATACCCATAATGTTTAATTTTTGCCACAAATGGCCTTTGACAGAGCTAAGTGGGTGGATTTTGATACCATAAGAGCAGTATTTACAGTTCTCTGTCCATTGTGGATTGGCCACAGTAGATAATCCTCCTGACACTTCTTCCCTTTGACTGCCTTTTTGTCCTGCCCACACTGCTAGAGCTGCACACATCCTTCCCTCCTCTGCTCCACTTAGCTGCTCTCTTCCCAAGATAATACATGGTTATAAAACAAAATAGTGCCACTAAATCACATTTCCAACACTTGCATCATTCACTGTGCTTGCATGTAACATCTTTTTCTCCTAGACTAAATCAATTGCATCTGTTTTGGAGAGGTCTGCTCCTTAATATTTATATTTCTACAGCACTGACAAGAGCTTTATCCTTGTCAGTTCCTAGGCTCTAGCATAACAGAGGTAACAATCTATTGAGGAGACCAACTCACCGTGGTCAAAACTTCAAAGTCTGCATCACATGATGACCTAAAGGCACCACCTGGCAATACCCATGTGCTCAGCACCTTTCTAGACCAGACTTAAATCCATTCAGCTTACCAAAACTTTTCATTCAACTGGAAATAAAGACGACTCACTGTCACCAAAGTAGTAGCAGAGAACAACCAAGAAGATTTAGTGCTTTGACTGGTAAATCTCCTAGAAACTCTGCAAGGCTAACCAGACAATCCAAAACTCACATGCAACACCTCAGCTATGCGTTTAAGGCCTCTGTGAGTCTTCAATAAATCTGTCCTCAAAGTTCTGGCAGGAAGTTATCTCACACCAGAAGTGTTAGGAGGGGATGAGCATAGCTTCAGAAAATAAATCATTACTGAACTGGTGTGTATCGTTATGCAACTCAAGAGCATGTTGTGTACCTGGCATCCAGTGACACCTTGGAATGAGATGAAAGACATTTGCTA
The DNA here is from genome assembly GCA_035590215.1 of Microhierax caerulescens. Taxonomy (NCBI): domain Eukaryota; kingdom Metazoa; phylum Chordata; class Aves; order Falconiformes; family Falconidae; genus Microhierax; species Microhierax caerulescens. Next base: position 121,603,923 of record JAVJGJ010000001.1, read on the forward strand.
GCACACCGAACAATCACCACTCGTTAAAGTGAGCTTCCTTCTGCCATCCCCTCCTTTACAGGATGAACGATTTCTACTTTTCTTGACGTGACACAAAGTACTAAAAGTGAAACGATCTCTCCCGTTCTCTTTGCTGCTGACGCACAGCGATGGTTTATGTCAACTGCCGTTAGCTGACAAGTTGCCTAAAGGTTTAAACCCACAGATACAGAATGCAAACTGAAGAGACATATCCTTGCATCTTTAGTTATGCACACATCAGAAGGGGCAGTGGCATACTGTTACGATCAGCCCGATCCTGGGATTTTCCACAAGGATTGGTATACTCACGCAGACTCTGCTTTCACAAGCCCCCTACGGGCATGATACAGTAACTGCTCAAACACGTACAAATACTTATTTCCTCCAGCCAAGTTAGCTGTTTCTCTATGAGATGATCTGACACAGAACAGAACAGCTCAGGAGTTCATCCCTACAGAGTAAACTATAGCCAATACAAATTCTAACATACTTCTTTCTCCCCACTTAACCTTCTATTAGGGAAGAAAAATGGGTTTACAGGTAAGGTTTGTTTTAGTCAAGGTTAGAGAGGAAAGACACTACTGTGCTGAGATGAAGGAGTGGGAACTGAACTCAGTTATCCCCACTCCATGTATCATTAAGAAAGTTATTCCTGGTCTCTGTGCCTTAGCTGCCAATCTGTAAAACAGAGTAAGACTTACTGTTTCCCACCTCTTGTCCACCTTGTCTTTTAGACTGTAGTTCTGCAGTGTGAACTTTCATTTAAGTGAGCTAAAAAACAAAACAAAAATAACAAAAAAACCCAAACAACTCTCCCTCACCCACTTTTTCCATTTCTGGCCTTTTTTATTTTTAAAGTATGTTCTGAATGTGGCATTTCCATGGAGATACTGTCCAGATGTCACCCACACAGAGCACTGAGCAAGATCCCAGGAAGATGCAGCACTGATTAACAGCTGAGCAATAAATTTCTGAAGGAGTAATGCTGCACTGCTGCTTTACTGCAGCTACTGCCAGTTCCCCCCAGCCTGTCCTGCTCCTTTGACTTCTGTTGGGGCAAAGAAAAAAAGAAAAGATCATTTCTCCACGATGAATATCAGTCACAGAGACTGCAGCAGCCAGGCTGAAGGTGACAGTTTTCTACGGATCGCTACTTCACAGAACGCTAGCAATTCAGAACCAGAAGCTACCGCAAATGCCATGCTACTGTGTTTCCATTTCCATCACATCAATGCTCCTCTTTGATCTCAGTATTTATTTTCATTGCAGATACAGAGCACTCATCTACAAAACAAGGAGTTAATTCATAAGCAGTTTCAAAGATACAAACATCTCCAATATGCTGCTTTCCTTTGCAACTTTGCCAGCGATCTGAAGGCCAAGTTGGATAATACCATTAACAGGAATAATAAGTGGTTTAAGAGCCAAGAATCTCCAGGTACTTTCACAGAAAATAATAAAATTAATAATATCTATAGGAGATAAGTGTAATTATTATAGCATATTTTACAGTGGGGTAAAAATTAGTATAGGTTAAACAGAATTACCAAGAACATTAATAGGGCAAGCCAGAAATATAATGAAAATGTAATTCTCAGTTACCAGCACTGTCTGGGCTGTGCTGCTTCCCCCATTGTACAATTACTACAGAATCTTGCTCATCTTCACTGCTGCAGCAACTGAGGAAAGCTGCTCAGAAGCAGAGTTCACTAGAGATAAATAGAAAGGCATTTCTGGTGAAAATACAATAAAAAAAAATGCTCTTCGGCAGAAGAGATATTTTCATTTGGAGACGATGCCAGTGTATCTTACAGCAGTTGTAGCCAGGGCCCGTGAGAGTGACAATCTGTTACTGAATGGCTGCATTCTTACCCTGACACAGTTTTAATTTCTTAGGCAGGCAGGACCAGAGTCTTCAGAAATGGAAGACAGTATGCAAATAGGCATACGAGGGAGCCCAGTCCCTGAGAATGTAACATGAAGTGCCTTGGAAGCAACTTGACATTTCCAAAAGGACGCACACTCCATTTCTGAAATAAATTTTTCAGATCTCAGAAATGAGGATCTTTTTTAAAAAAACAGATAAAACTTTTGGCAGAAAGACATTATTTTCACTCCCCAAAAAAGAAAATTATTGTAACATTATATAACTTTATTTCCCTGAGAGTTTTGTTTTGACCAACAGTACTTCTGAGCATTTAAGCTGATGCTTGGGGACACAAATGGAAGCTCTACACCTTTAAAAAAGCCATCATTTTTATTTAACACATGAGGATAACACAGCCACTATGATGAACTCTATTTTTTCTCCCTCAGCCCTTCAGAACCCTTGATCTTTTTGCCTGTTGTGTCCACGTCCTGCATTGCTTCACATCTAAACTAAACCCTAGGCACAACAACAGCACAATGAAGCCTTGATCGGGTGCCCTGAGCTCTACTGTAAACATATCAGATAGGATGAGATCTTCCCATTTGCCCTCTATAAGCTCTGGATCAAGTCCAGGATGGAGAGAAGTTTATTAATGCACACACATTCTTAGTGGCCTTTGAGCTCTCTGGCAAAAATTGTTTTAAATAGGCCCCTGTAGAGACTGAATGAGCAGTATTCAAATATTTACATCGAACAACAGAGTTAATTACACTTCAAGACATTAGTAAGATTTACTCTGCTGCAACCTCAGCAACATACTACGGCAAACCAGCAACATAAACTATTTTCCGCAGTCAAGGCGGGCAGCTTTCCATCTGGGTTTCAGCTAAGGCAGGAATGTTTCTGTCGACAATAGAACCTCACTAATCAGCACTTCACTAATCCACACATTTTATTAACTTCGCCAAAAAAACTCACAGCCTCTCCCTGCCCCTCAGCAAAGATTTAATAGCAGAGACCTCAAGCAAGGTCTTTCATTACCAAAACACATTTTTTAGGCAAATGGTACGTGCATTTGAGTCAGACATTACAAAGCAGTTTGATAAACAATTTGAGCAAAACTAGCATTGTCAAAGACAGAGCCAAATCTCTTGCATATCTGGAGAAGAAAACCCAAGGCAACTTGAAGCTGAATCTACAAAAGAACATTTTATCAAAAAACACTTAATCCTTAGTATCTCTCAAGATTTGGCCTTTTATGAACAAAATAACATTCACAAATGAAATTTATTTCTTTCAAAGTTAACACTACATTTGTCCACTTACTTGCTGGCTCACAAATTCAGTAACTTCCAAAGAAGTCTCCCTCCAGCCACTTTTGACACTTCATTCTTCCTTTCATAGAGTAGTCTGCATCTTTTAAATGTAAGCCAATGAAATAGCAAAGCCAATAAAAAAAATTATCTGTACACTGGAATGAAAAGCTCTGTCTGTCCCAGTGTCTTAGCTCTGTGTTTAGCAACTCTTCGTATCTCTCTGCCCCAACCATTAGCACTTAAAAGTTTGTGGCTGTGGCAAGCTTCATTTTTCAAGCCCATCAGGTATTATCCACATGCCATTCTTAAAAATGAAACTAAATGACAGCACACAATTCATTACTCTTCCACTTCCACGGGCATTTTTAAAAAAGTGAGAAGATAACTAAACATACCAACTTGCTGGGTTTTTTTCTTCCTCATCAATTATGCTTGCTATTGATATAGGACATGAATAATACAATGTATAAATTACATACACGCATTTATAGAGGAACATAAGGGAAATTCCCATACAGAAAACCAGTAAATTGGATGGCATTTATATTGATCCATTTCTACATTTTTGTATTAAATATTTAAGACCAGATAGAAAAGAATGCCATTTAAGTTCTATAAATGTTATTGTAACTACTGTTGACTATTTAGTTGCAATTTCTGTTAAGACTCAAACAATTCATTTTAGAAGCATGGATAAGTGCCTGCAAAGATCATAGTTTCCATTATTTTCTTCATTCCAGAAAACTTATTATAAAAGCTACCTTCAGCTGTAAGGAAACAGACAGGAAAAAAAAAAAACCAAACCAACAACCAAACAACAACAAACTAACCTCCAAAGCATACAACCAGTAACACAGAACTACTTATTTTGCATTACTGTGTTTGGAAGCAGAGGAAGAAATTAATTTGTTTTACTTTATATATTCTAAAAGCGTAGTGCTAAGTATTTCTTCATTGGGTTTAGTTAAGAACCTTATGAACAGTGATGTACTAGGGCTCCTCCATGCACAATGACCAGCACAAAATAAAGTGAAGGCTCCAGCCATCAACGATTTCTGAGACTCTGCCTTTTCAGGTCATCGGCTTCAATTGGAAAACTATACATACCGAAATCTGTACATTCAGCTAAATAACTCATGAATGTCTGTTTTCCAGTGCAAAGGCATTCAAAGCCCCACAATTTATACCTTTGCATGGGGTCTCAGCAAACTGGTCCAGCACTGAATTTGCGCAAAGACAACAGGCAGAACAAAAGAATACACAAAAAGCCGCTTATTCTCTCACATAAATTAAACAAACCAATGAATCACAGGCCAGGTTTGACCAAATACAGTTGAGCACCCCTTTAAAAATTCACCTGCTCCAGAGATTTTTTTCCCCAGGCAATGCTCTGACTGCCCTGCCAGTCGCTCAGAGGGACTGCGAGTGCCTGAACTCACAGGAATTCTGCCAAGTCCACTTACACTACAATCAGATTTGCATCTTACCAAAACACCTCTCCCCCAGCTCCCCTGATGTATAACACAGCATAAGCATTCACAGGTTCTCTTTAGAGTGCCACATCCCAGTTCTGGGCAAAGATATGATATAGAGCCCACATATTCTCCTTGTGAGCCAAGGAAGAACAGAAGGGAAATCCCAGGAAGGGGAGGAGGGGAGGAAGCTGTGGTCTCACATGTTCAGTCCGAAAGTTACAAACATCCCTGCTTCATATAACATCCTCTGTATTGCCAAAGCCCAGAAGAGCACAGAATCTGGGCACTTTTACACAAGCTCATTTAAAGAGCACATCTTTCAATTAGCATCCAGTGGTCGAAGAGTAATGCCCATAGATACCACCAGAAAAGGGGCCATCAGTTTGACCATCCCTATTCAGGTCTGAGCTCTTCAAAATCTTACTTCTTCAATCTAGCAAAGTTCAGATGGATACGTCAAAAGCACGGTTACTCTAGAGCTCTGAGCCCTGGCAGCATTCCTAGTTGCAGATGCGTCGTGCTGGATTTACAGCAAGTAGAGCACCAAGCCTCAGGAATATAACTGTTAATGTCTGTTAATGATCTATCTCAGCTTATTACACAGATCTTGACACTTTAAATTAAGCTCTTAAAGTAAAGAAGCATACAAGAAACCCTGATGAACCATAACTTTGAGATCAATAAAAGTAATCCTTGTACTAAGCAGTAACACTGTTGTTTGACTGCATGTTCACCCACTATCATCATTTATTCTCCAAGTCAGGATTTCGGTTCAATCCTTGCAATTAGCTCAGTAGGTCAAAATTGGAAGATACCGTATTGTATTTGAAGAGCCAAATGCTGCTTCTGTCCTTGAGAGTTAAAGCAACGTTGACATGTTCAGGCTTTCTAATCCAATACTCCCCTTTGCTTCCACTTAAAAACATTAGAAAGACAGGTTCTGTGCATAACTAGTGTCAAGATCCATACACCCACTTACTTGTATGTCATTCTCAGCTTCCCACTAAATTTTACCGGAGGATATTTTGATCTATTCAAATAGATGCCCTGCAAAACACCCACCTCACCAGAACAGACACGATACTGCAGCAGGCTTTGACTTTGCACATCATGAGTCACCCCCAAACCCTGTGTTGTCTTAATTTTGGAAAACTACACTGCTCATTGCCTCTTCATTTGAGCTGTATTTAATAATAACATACATTTTGACCTTCCATACTGCTGATGAGTAAAAAATCAGCTCACACACAACTCTACTGCATGAGATTGAGATTTTGTCAGGATCCCAGTGAAAGGAGTCCAGAGAAATTAAAAGATGTCCCCCATACGCACAAAGCTACATGGCATAATGAGGAACTGAACAAGAGAGCAAATTACTCTCTTGCTTTAAACTTAAGCCTAACTATCTCTTTTAAGAAGGCAGATGTTCTCCCCTCACAGGCAGATGAGGAGCAGAGCACACTTGGTAGCAATCCTTCTCAAGCTTTGAACCCACAAGAAATCCCTTCCTGAAGAGTTGGTTAAATGGCTTCTGAGTTCAGGTCACCTGATCTACCCTGACATGTGGGCTTCTCTCCACTTCTTCCCTGCTGGGTTAAACTCCGCTTTGCATTCTTGCATCTACCCTGTCACAAACACCCACCACTAACTCCGTCTCCTAAGCAGTACAGAAACTTTCAACGGACCACTCTGACATCAATGAATGAGGGAAGCCTTCCATGATCTGTGAAATCACAGGGATTAATATCAAATTGGAACTTTAGCTGAGCATAAGGGACAGATGTGACAAAGCCTCCTCTCCTAAGGCAACCTGCTTTGCATCCAATAGAACAGGAGAAATACACCCTGCACTGTTTTGTATCTGGAAATGCATCTCTGGTAAGACTATTTCAATCAACCTCAGTACACATGACATGATGCATATGGCAGAAACACCTCCTCTAACAAAGAAGCATATAGCAGCCCAGTGTAAATGATATTAAGGAGAAGATTAAAACAAAAATATATCTACAGATTATTTCTTCTTGAAACAGCCAACCAAGGGATCTGAGAAACTTGCAAGCTCCATTTTCCTTCTAAAAAGCTCATAAAACCATCTTTCCCACTTTGTGGATTATACCCGATTTGTTCTCACTACTCCAAATTACATTGTAAGATTTCACTTAAATTTAGGCAGAGGCAGGATGCCAATGCCATATTCTGTGTGCTGGCAAACATGCTGTAAGCACACAAACACCCACCTGTAAACATGCACAGGATTTACGTAAACATACATACATATACAAATTCACTTCATAAACAGAGGCAGACCACACCTCAATCTTCCAGTCTGTGCAGAGATCCAACTCCTACACCCCTGGGAATTTCTAGATATGTTCAAACTTGAAGTCAATCCTGGGCGTGCTTTGACCTCTAAATTTCTGGGCCTAAAACAGATCTGAACTTGCACAGAAAGGTTTCATAGATACCTCCTCAATCTCCAAATCAGACCTTATATTTGAAGGAACTAATTTGTTGATAGTAGCCAGCGAAAGAATTACAGCATTTAACATAAACATAAATTAACAGCCTTTGCAACAAAATTGTTTGATATTTGTTATTTTTCTAAAGGAATTTAATAACACCAAAAGTCAGGAAGGATGCAGCATAGCTAATAAAGTCAGTTTGAGGAGATATTATAAAACTCATTATATTTTCATTAGGTCTTTGTCTCCACCTACTGTATGGAGGAATAATATTCATAACTCCTTGAAGGATAAAAAGAAAGATATTTAATACCTTTCTCATAAAATCCCAACATCTATTCCACATAGAACACAGTACTTCAACCTTTACTAACTGTTACAACAGCTGCTGTTAAAACTTAATATTGAGAGACAATCACAATGGCTTCTTTTACTTAGAACAGAAGAGATCATTAGCCCATAATTATTGCAAAGTAGCAACTGTTATTGTTTTACAATACACTATTCCTTTCTAATAATAAGGTTTTGAAATACAAGAAACTGTTGAAAATAACTTGTGTAAGTGGCAGAGGTGATTTGGAAACTTCCTGAACAGGAATGAAAATCAAAAGTCTTCATAGTATTTACTTTAATTTTTTTTTAATGACCAACAACTATATTAAAAAAAAAACCCTGCAAGATTGCAGTCTAAACCTGCATAGGCCTGTGAACACTCAAGTGTAAAGGCAAAAGGAATTAAACAAAACACTCTTAATCAAAACTGTAAATCTGTCAAAATCTGAAAAAGATTACAGATAAGTCTGATCTATGGTTGCTCTATACTTTGCACTTCCTAATTTGACAAAACAAAATGCAGGTTATGAACTTCTTCTGAAGACAGCATTTTCCTGCTATTTTAGCACTCAACCAACCAGTTTATTTCTTTCCTACCTATCACTAAATTTCTGTACAATCAGAAGCTAAAATAAAGCTTTTCATTGCTATGGACTCGGAAAGACTGGTGCCAGGCTCTGCTTGAACAAAAACTGGGGAAGCCCCAGGAGTCCATTAAAAACTTGATTGAAATTGTCAGGCTGATGGCAGAGGAACAGGCAACCTGCACAGCAAGGGGGCACAGATGCACCCCAGGCAATTTGGTGTTTTTATTTATTCAAACCACATGATGTTTCAAATCCTCAAAATGTGCTCAGGCAGTGGATTCAAAAGTGCCAGGAAATTGAACTTTGAAACACACTGGCATTGGCGAACAGGCCTTTCCAAAATACGCCCTAGATGTACCCAATTACACACTTGTAAAGATACATATAGGAATCACTTTGTTTTCATAAAGAACTATCTTGACTGTATGCTGCCAATTTGCGAGGGCTTTTAGCTATTTTCAAAACTGTTTGTAGGCTTTAAATAACCAGTACCCTGTTTAATATGAAAAAAGGATACAGATACTATGACAATTTCAAATTTTAATTCCTTTCTTCTCTGTGTACAAAATTATACAGATTTTACTTACTTCAACTAAAGAGCATGCCATGCGAAGTGGATAAAGGCTCTTACAGAGAAGACGAACCTAAGGCTATCAAATGCTTAAAGAAACATCCTTCATTCAACTCCTTATAAACCTCAGGAAGGTTAGTATAGCAACCACCCGTATATTTCACCTGAAATAAACAAGTAGTTTTGCATAAGGGGTAGGAGATTTTATAAACATATCCAAGCTACAGCACAACTCATTGCCAATATTAGCCTTCACTCAAGGAAGCCTTCAAGGCACTTCCAGAACCCAGACCAATCCATGATGAATCTGGCCGTGAGTGGTACAGTAGAGACCCACACCCTCCTCTTCTCTGGATGCAGCAGGCTGAAAGAGGTCACTTCACAACCCTGCACCTGAACCAGCCCAGCCCACATCAGACAAGACAGCAAGGAAGGGAATAGGGAATTGTATCACCAGGAATGCCATGGCTTGGCCAGATGTGCACACTCACAACTAACAACTGAATGCTTTCATGTGCCTTGTTGATTGTTTTACTTAAGGACACAAAGCTTTGCAGCTCTAAAGCAGATTAATTCAAAGAACACTTTCCCTCCATTAGTTTTTTACACAGGCATGTATGTACATGTCAAAAATAGTTTCAAACCACAAGCAGAAGCTCCACATCGGTGAAAAAAACTTTGATAATTTGCAGAAAATGTATGGCCACAACAAGAGTCATCTTTGCATAACAACCCTAGAGGACACAATGGGAAATGCCTAAACATACACTCTTTTGTGCTCAGTACAAAAGGGAACAATCCCTGACAAAAGTAAGCAGTGTCAGAAGCACTTGATCTTTGACCTTTGCTGGGCAGATGTGCTGTCAGTGCAGGCCAGATGCCAAGATGACCGAGCAAAACCCTTTGGTTTTATTTCCTCTGCTTCACTCTCTATTGGTTTTATAACCTTGCTAGTATTATCATTTATTGAGCTCAGTGAGGAAAGCTGCACAGGAAGTGTCTAACAGGATCTCACCATGGAGCTTATGTCCATCCCTTCACGTTACAAGTAACAGTTTTTGTTTTCCAACAGACCCACAAACAGTCTGCAGCAATCAGCCATGATGACAATGGTGGCAGTACCTGCAGCTTCAGGGGAAACGAGCCTTAATGAAACAACAATGGCATATCTTGACCACAAAATTCATTTGTCCTTAACCTTGTCATTTACTAGTCAAGGCATAATTTACAGCAGAAATATTCAGAGGTGCAAGACCCCCTTTAAGAACAAGTGGGCATAAACCTAAGCCACTCAAACACAAACGTGTGACTAAGCACTCTCTTAATAACACACACAGAAGACGCACAGAAGTATCTGCTAGAGTTCTACCCACATTCAATGGGTCGCTGTGAGTCATGCTTGTCCTCCCAGCCACAGGATGGTCACCTTTATCCTACAGTACAGAAGAATATGACTTAATGAGATTTAATTCAAGATGTTGTGAAATAAAAGCGTATGTTTTGGGAATGGCTATATTTCCAGGTTTTTCGATTCCTCATGGCACCATGTTTCATCAACTAAAGCATGCAAATTAGAAGCACTTTTGCAAGTTCTATTTGATTATACTAAAAGAATGGGGAAAAAGGGATGCTCCTTTGAAGTGAAATGCACTGCAGTCCTGGAACTAAGGAAGCTTTTGTAACCATAGCAGCAATGTAATTTTCATTATAAATTCTAATAGATATTTAATTTGGCAAATCACAGGCTGGCATTCAAGCCATTTTTTTCCAGCAGATCCATGATTTTCAATACATGAAGCTATTCATGTTTACTAGCAGTGGCCTCTGAAGCACTTTACAACATAGCTACCTTGCAAATATAACTTTCCTATCAGGCTTGACACAGAAAACTTTCTAAGTGCTTTCTACTTCTGCTGTTACTGTCCTTGAAAAGTTGTTTTTTTTTTTTTTTAGCCAAGTGAAGTATTTGCAAATGTTCATTATTTTAGAAGACAGAACAAGCAATGTTCTGTGGTGACTAACTCATAAGTTGTTAAAGAGTAGCTGAAATACTTTGTCTTCCAAATCCTGTTCAATACCCAAGTTATTTTAAAAGTACGTAGCTATATTGATAGAAGAGTAATGAATAAAGCTGACACTGAGCTATGTTGGAATGTTCTATCAGAATGAAATCCACCTGCAAAAGGCTTTCTGAAATTCACTGCTGAAGATAAGACTGCTAAGCAAGAAAGAAACATGCTATTACTAGTGAATTTGATTAAGCATTTTAGTAGCAGAATAAGTTTCCATGCCCAAGAATAAACTGCATTTTTATGTTGTATACTGCAGCCTGTAAAAAGCCTGAAAACAAGCAACTATTTCAGAAATCCAAAACTTTCTCAAGATAATTATGACAACTCTTAAACATGACGAACTCTCCACTGAAACACACATCTCTGCCAAATCTTAGGTGTGTAATGATTCAAAAATCCACAATCAAGAACACCAGCAATGAAAATACGAAGTCAGAAGGAATTTGGGATGTCACATTATCACAGTTCTGGTCTATCAAGGTATGCCAACGTTGTCATGATCAATAGGACTTTGCCCTAGAGTACTAGTTTTCTGGTAGAGCACTAGTTCATACTACCCTGCTTCTGGGTGGGACCATGGCAATGAGATGTATGGTACACACATCTGTCATGTCCTGTCATTCAGCATGGACTCCTATGGACCACTTGAAGGACCAGTTAAATCACATGCAGTCTTGTCCAACAGGAAAAAAAAAAAAAAGATACCATTTAACAGTGGTGCAGACACCATATTTTGCCAGATGATATCAGAGACACCTCCTGTAGAATTAGACAATCACTACAGTATCACTTTTGCGATAGTAAACAGGCAACAAAAAGGATGAACAAAAATACATAGGAAAAAAAGAATCACAAAACAAGAATCTGTGAAGAGTAGCATAGTCAATGGAAGTGTTAACGAAAACAGAAATTACTCTAACTAAATCATCCCTACAGCATCCGATGACAAAACACACTGGTATACTTCTCATTTTACCAAAGCAAGAAGATAGTTACAACTACCAAGCTGTCAAAAAAACCCAGCTCTAAATGTCAATCTAGATATAGCAGAATCAAGATAAAATTAATGCTAAATCCTCAAACTTAATTTTTTAAAGCAAAGAATCTATCTATCTATTTAGCCACAAGTACCTATTCCTAGATTGCAGTCCTCATAAAGAGGTGCAATGAGATCCCTCGGGTGGAGATCTGGAATAGCCAAGAATACAGAAACTTCTTTGTTATTATTAGAACATGGAGGATATTTGATAAGACATGGAGAAAACAGCTGTTGCCTACATCATTAAAATAGCATTGAACAGTCAAACAGAACCCACAAGGGAAGAAGTGCTAAAAATAAATATCCCTTTCACATCAGTGTCATGTCTGAGGTAACAGCAAATACAGCAAAAAAAGATACTAGGCACTCTACAGAAGGGAAAGCTCTCCGCTCAGTTAGGTGAGGTTTCAGATAGAGGAAATAAGTCAAACTTGAAGCATGCTCCCGTTGTAAAAATGAGCACAGTCACTGCACACTTTCTCTGTTCTCCTATGTTTACCTCATTTCAGCTTCCTCCCACACTCACTATTGATACAATTCTCAAGTTATTACACAAGGTGGGCATTGCTATAATAAAGAATGCATTTCTTAGTACTACAGGTAGAAACAAAACCTAAATTTAACCACAGGCAGAAGCAGCCACCAGCTACGAAGAAAAAAAAAAAAAGGACAGAAAAGGAAAATAATTATTTCAAAATGGAAAATTCAAGCAGCAAGTGAAACACAAACCATAGTGATAAGCCCCCAAACTAGGAAAGTCCTACAGCCAAGCCTAGAGGACTAAACTGTGGTGGAAGCTAGCATTAAAGCCTTAGCAATATCCTGAACAGGAAACTGAACAGGACTAAGCCAAACTTGAAAGGATATGTAGTGAAAAAGGTTGTTTCCTGAGTATCCGAAGTCTCAATTAGGAAACAGTTAAGTCCATATTCAGTACACTGAACTTCACCTTTTGTGTATAGGCCGCCAAGATCACAAAGGCTGAGTGTTACTGGTTTCCCCAGTCCTATAACACTGAACAGCCATGGTGCCCCACCCCATTTTCAGATGGAATTAAAAGTAGAGGTTACATTACTGTCATTTAAGTTACAAAGATGCAACTGATTTAAGAAGTCAGTAAATACATCCTTTAATGAGTTACAGATCATGGAGCGATGGCAGGTACCTTGTGCAGCCAGTGTACCTGAGAGGCGCTTCCCCTCGCTGTTAGTATTAGGTGCAGGTTCTAGGCAGTCGCCCCTTTGCACAACAGAAACCCTGCTGCAGTTAATGGGACAGATGATGAAACTCCCTGTTCTTTCATCTGAGAATTTGCCTCTGTACATAATTAGAAGCACTATCATTAAAGTTAGCGTTCAAAATAGCAGGGATACAGTCAAACAGAATGTATAGGAATACAGAGTATTCCTATAGGGCTACAATGCACTTTACAGACCACATAAGAAAGCCTGTCCTTAAACCAAACCCCAGATCTGTCTCAAGAACAAACAGTTCACCTGCTTCCCTCCAAAAGACTGAATTAAATCTAATCCACCTACTAACAGAAGTGCAGATAACAGAATTAAATGTAGTTCTTATCTAGTAGACAGGCAGCCTCTGCCTGAGAAACATTTATCTAAGTGGCTTTATCTAGAATATCTGCCCAATCCCACTGAAAAGACCAGACTTCTGGCAAACTACAAGCTGCAGAGCTACAGGCCCAATCAAATCAAGAATGAATGATGCAGAAAAGCTAGAACAAAACAGCAGGTAAAAGGAAACCAGGAAAATAATGGCCGTTTGAAGAATATGGAACTGAAGGTACTGATAAACGTAACACTGAGAACAAGGAAGAGTCTAGTATTCTAGCCAGTAGTGCCAGCAGACAAGAAAATGATGATGGCTTCTGAATTAGCACTGTGGCTATTTACAGGCTCCATCTTTGTGCATTCGTTTCAGATTACCACTTATCCCGCTTCAGCTTGTGATACATTCAGCTAACCACAGCTGAAATAAAATTTGCAAACTCCCCTTACAGATTCTTCTGCTGCACAAGGAGAATGCAGCCACAGATTGCTGTACCAGACCTGTTCCCCCAATGTGGTGTTCCTCAGGCATGCACATAGGGACAAGGGCTTGTTCCAGCAGATCAACACTCCAGGCACTATTTTGTACATCATCTCATGCATTTATACTAAATCATTAAATCTGTATTTATAGCTTTATTTTGTCTGTGAAGTAAAAGCTTACAATATGGAAGAAGCATTTCTTCTGCCACAAGAATTCCTTGGCTGTACCCTGGAGGATGGAGGGCTAGGCTACATGACCGAAGTGATGCCTATCTATGTCAAGTTTAAAATAGCAGCTGTATTAATTTTCCCCCAACATCCTTCCCCTTTTCCCTAGGGGAGTTTTAAGAGGGGTTCTGAATTGCAATGCAACATCAGTTGTTTTTTCATATGACATCCAGTATATTTTGGTAAAATGCAGTAAATACAGCCACTAGGGCCCCAGAAATCTCTCTGGCTTCAAGCAGAATAATCTAGCAGCCCTGCAGAGCATAAAATATAGATGTTCCTAGTTATCCTCCTCTACAGATATTTTATTTTCACAAAGGATGCTATTTTGGTTGTGGCTCCTAAGTTTTCTATTACTGTCCATTTCAGGGTATATCAAATCCAGACCAAACACATTAACATACTTCTCTCCTGACAAAAAGGGTACTTTTGGAGCTACTTACAGTCCCCATCCACCTTAGACACTACCATCTCAGTATTCATTGGTGCCAAATACCTCCATATGAATTGGCTTCAAATAGCATTGGCTTTCAGCGGCTGCCTACCCGGGCTAGAAATTTAGATCTAGTGCTGAATAAGGTTCTAGTCTATCACCACTTTCCCTAAAAGTTACTGAGATAACCACTAATATATTATTTTGATTTGTTGCTCATGCTCATGTTGCAAGTATCAGCCACTCCTCTGACTTTGCTATTCCAATTCTACAACAGTACTGTCACCAAGACTGAAAAGACCTGCTCAGCTAAAATACTTTTAATTACTATCTGGAACTCCAGTTATATAAAAGGAGGTTGTACTCTCTGCTGAGGAGTGTAGGTCCTGTTTAATCACAGTCACACCTATTTACTTCCCCAGAAGCCTTTGAGCATGTAACACAGGAGATGGAGTTACACAATTCCCAGCCAACTGTAGCCAGCCAGTACTATATTTAATGTTGCACATTTACTCAAACCCATAAGGTGTCTGGACAAAGCTTACAGATGAAATGATATTACTCTATCAGTGATCAAATAATTAAAAGTCAACAAAATATTTTCTAGTATGCATTAAGTAACTGAAAGAACTTCTTAATGAGAATGTGAAAGTTCTGGAGTAGTTCCCAAGCTAGAAGTAGAAATACTAAATGACTAGTTTAATGTCAGGACAAACATCTGCAATACTACACCAATTAAAACTGCAAAGCAAAGCAGCATGCTAAGAACTTGGCATTCTCTGGCACTCTAGATCTCACAGAAAATGTGTTGACCAATGTAAATTTTACTAAGGACTGCTCAAAAAGGACTGAGCAGAATTAAGTGGCATTTTCCTTTGAGGGGAAATAAAACTGAGACCTCAGGCTCATAAACAAATACATACAACTTACACACACAACCCAGTCTTATACTCCTGCATCGTACAATGAAAAGATATTCCGGGTCTAAACTCAGAAGTTGCAGGCAGATCAGAAAAGGTTTGATTAAAACAATTCAGGCCACAGAATCAAGACTTACTGACTAAGAAGTTAATTTTCCTAGGCTGATTTCAGCTACATGTCCTGAAATTAATTATCATTGAGTGGCAAGGGGGCATGACAAACCACACAGACTCCACAAGCAGCTGAAAAGAAGGCAATACAGACATTGAGCTACATTCATGGGTTTTGCTCCGAGAAGGTCAAGTTACAAGAACTTATATCAAGAACTAAAATCCACAGCAATAATGAAACACTGAACATAAACTAGCTCAGAGATGACACAGGCATTGCATAGGGAGTTATATAGGGACAGAGCTTCTACCCACATAATGAGCTGCCACAGTTTATACCAACTGAGGACCTGTTAAAAATCATTAAATGAAGCTGTTTCCACCACTAAAACCAATCATTAGGGTTGTGTACTTTGCAGCTTTTTTTTAGTAGGTTACAGTTTCTTCTGCCAACCTAGGAAGCTATGCTATGAGCAGCTGGTACTCCCAGGACTAACAATGCCGCCACCACAACTTTATCTACTCAAGCCTCCCATGTCTACGTTTGTGATACAGAACCACAGAGGGTATCACAAGCTCCTTCCCTGTGCCCTCTGAGACTTACTCACTAGATGGGATTTACACTGGTGCCCTTAGAAGCAGCAGATGGTGAGGATAAGCTGCTGTAATCAGCACTTTTCCTTTAGCCTGTGAAATTATTCACATAGTCCCCTCAACAGTGGAAGCATTTTATCAGCTTAAGAGTGAAAGCACACTAGTTAAAAGACGGGACAAACCAGCAAGTCAAGCAGTAATGTCTTTAAAAGACACTAAAATGGCCTAGATTTTGTGGTTATATAAGAGCAAGAAACCACTATCTCAATCTGATGTATGAATTAAATGCTGCACCTTATCAACAGGAAATATGAACACATTTCCTTCAATTATTTCCTCCTGCAAATCATTCCCTGTAGGTCTCAAAGGAAGTAACAGATGCACCCAAAGCAAGTTTTCATTTCTTTGCTGGCCTGTTCAAAGAAAATGCAAAATTCCATTTTGTTTTTCCAAACACCTCACTATTTAGAAAAAAATTCTTACTCGGAGAATTTGAAGTACTTTACAAACAGGCTGGTATCATCTCTACCTGTAAAAAGGGAAGAAAAGCAAGGGCACTTCAGTGCTGTACCCAGGTCTCCTTCTGAGTCACCATTATTATGCCACACTACCAAGCTTCCCCCACAATATAAACCCAGTAATCATACTAACCTGCAGTAGAGCCTTCCATCCTTTGAATGGCATCTTACACCATCGGTATAGAAGGTAGAAATCTTGTTAGAGATATATGCACATTTAACTGAGAAATCTTTGACACTTCTGATATATTAGTTGGAAAAATTATGTACTGCCAATGTGTTTCTTGTGTGCATAAAATATTTATGATCTTGATTCTGTAACAGGACTCTTTTCCCTCCAATAATTTGAGCAGGCTGAAGGGTTGACATACTTGGCTTGAATTGTTGGCTTATGTGTTAGCTTATGTTTTTAATTGCAACATATTCTTGCCTAGAATGCCACACTTGTGTCAACACAAAACAGGTTCAGTGCAAGATTCACAGTGGAATTTGAAACACTCTGTAGTGCAGAAACACTGGAATCTGTGAGCTTGGTTTCAAATCCTTCCAGGGAGATGCTTTCTGAGAAGTCTGCATCTGGTTTTCTAATCCCACTGAAATTTGTGAGTATTCAGATCAAGCTTTACATTAAGCCCCTTCCCTAACAAGCACGGCCAAGACAGATGAAGTTACATTTGCCAACAATCATATAACATATTGCCTAGCAAGGGCAATCCATCTCTGCTCTGAAATCCTCAAGCCATTTTTTCCAAAGCTGGTGGGGGTGCTGTCAGTTTTAACCTTAAAAGGTAACTGAAAACAGATCTTTTACATTTTCAATCATTAAAAACACAAACATCTTGGCAAGGGAGCCATTCAAGACAATTTCTCCTCAAATAACAAGACAGTCAAGCTAGACAATGCTGATTGCAATTAAAGGTACAGGCTGAAAAATTATAGAGTACATAGAAAATGGTTTTAAGACTGTGGTACTGATGGAATTTAGGAACCATGAAGAAGATCATCATCCTATTCAATGTTATAAAGGCTTTTTGGTTATCCTTGTAGAACAATTCTAAAAATGGCAGGTTTGCCTCCACAGAATTCTGTTAGTTTTATCTTTATTAAATACAGTGGGACATCTCCCACAAGCACACTAAAAAAAATATTAAGCCTGAAGTCAAGTGATATTCTTGTCTCAGCCATGGGAGAAATTTTTCAGTCTGGTAAGTATAACTTCAGTGTGAAATAAAAAAATAAAAAAAAGACAGAGAGAGAAACTAATCAGGGCCATGAATCAGTCTCACTGGGGAACAACAGGGCTATGCAGAACACAGATCTGAACTCCTATCAGTGCTAGAAATCCTGCTCCAGGATCTGACACTGGCTGATGAAACTTAGTGCCAGTAGAAAATCCGCTGAGCAGGGTAGACAATTTTTTGCTGCCCTCTGCAGTGTGGTGTTGAGCATTGACATCTACAGCTGAAGGCTGGGAAATGATAAATAGGCTCACAAAATCATCTGTGCTTTTTCAGAGCAACTTCCACAGTTTCCTGGTGTACTGTTACTGCAGCGGTAATCTGTACTCAATTTTTATTTATTAATAATGCATTTATAAACACAAATCAGCAATTTTACTCTAGCTGATGAGTCAGTTACAGTCACGCTCATAGTTCCATTCCAGTTTCCTCAGTCAGATAAAGAAGGTACTATGTATCCAACCTGATAAGCTCAGCATAATCAATTCTCATGTCTATTCCACAGGCTGAAGTGCGCGTTCTAACTAATGCAGGACTCAAAAGAGCTGTAGTTCTCCCTGACACAAAGCAGTCCACAAAATAAAAAAAGCATGCCCTGTGCCTCAGAGAGCACAGCTAGGGCTTCCTTGCTGTGCAGGGAAAGAACAGTCTGTTAGACTGTGCTTTCTGCTGAATGTTCTGAAGGCATGCCAAAGTAGGTTTGGATGGAAATACTAATCCCTAGATCGCTCCAAGATATAACAATAAAAGAACAGGCCCTCCTTGCAACCTCAACACCAGGCTTCCACTCTGCTTTGATTGCTAGGTACTAAGACATAACCAGGAATTGCAAGGTACCAGAAGAAAAGACTCATCCAATCTCTTGTCCTCCTCTGTTCCCTAGGAAAAGATTATGCAAATATCACTGTCATTCACTTCCTCTTTCCAAACTAATGCATGAATTACTTGTCTCATGCGACAGATTATTAAAAAAAAAAAAAGAAAAAAAGTCTTCCAGTGGTAAATGTTAACTTCTTGCCTGAGAATAAACAAGTATGAGTACTGTGCTCCAGTGTGTCAGTGCCATCAAAAAGTTCTTGGGAGAGAAGTGATTAACGAAACACCAGCATTAGTTGAAGATTACTGTTATTCAAGTGACCAGCCATTCAATCCACTTGGGTACTTCGTTTGAGAATGTCTCCTTTAACTCCAAGGCAAAGGCAAGAAGGATATGGTTCTAGTTCCAGCTATTCTCTTAAGAGACTTTATGGAGGCATTTTGTGTTCTCATCTCTTAATTTGCCACAACACACCACCACCACAAACATACCAGGAGTACCAGGAACCTCAATCCACTACTGTTTGCAGGACACAGAGATTATATACATTATACAAGCATAGATACTTTCTTCGTCACTACATGTCTCATGTTGCATGAGACTTATAAAGACAACTGTGAGACCTAAGGATAATATGCCCATATACAAGGTCTGATGTAGAGAAAAATTTGTCAGGAGGCAGTCTTAAGCACTCAGCATTCCTACTGGAAGCAGCAGGCCCAACTTACTACGTGCCCATGTGTATTTGCAAGATGTGTACCACGTATTTGTAATTCCTTTATACTGAAACACATAAAAATAAAACCGAAACAACTCATTCTGTATTTGTCATGGCTAATTTTCTTAAACACCAGTATTAGACAGGAATCACAAACAGCAACACAGAAACACAACAGAGATGCAGGAAGAAGGAACGAGTTTTGAAAGCTACCTGAACCAGTTTGACAGCATCAAATGAAGGGGAAAGAAAACTACAAGTTACATGGACACACAGGGATCAACATGTCAAATCTGGCAAAGCTGAAGTTTAGAAATTAAATACTTCCTCTCAAGCAATTAATTAGCAACAACATAAGTCTATGTAATACAAACAAAAAGTCCAGAAATGCAATGACTCCTTACAGCTAGCACCTGCACTCTTGTTTCCAGAGGTCAAGAGCAGTCAACTTATAATCAGCTCAGAAGCAATCTAAGCAAAACTTCAGAGATGGTGTAGCATTTCTGGCCTTAAGCAGAACTCTGCAAGCAAGCCAAAGGACTCGACATGACTCAAACGGTGAGGAACATAATCCAACTCAGAAGCCAAACTTGGTTCTGACCAGGGTCAACCTCATTCATCAGCATCATCAAACTGGCCAGTCTCAGTCATTCTAACTGGTGGCGTAATAACAAGGCAAGCTGCATGGTGACAGCTTGGGTTGTAAAACGAATCCTCTCGCCATGAGTATGAGGCCAAAAGATTACTTTCCTGAAAGCTTCCACAGTGGAGATCGCCAGCATCTAAAGAAGATCAAAGAAAAGATTTAAACCATGGGAGATACTTGGAAAAGCTGGTATAGTGTAGCAGGTAATTTTGCGGGTTTACAGCATCTTCCAATTAACTATTTCAATTTGATCCACCAGCACTCATGAATTAGGCCTACAAAGCAAAAAGAAAGCTGAATTTGGCAACATCTTCATTTCAAAAAAGGTTTTTGCCAAGGAATAAAAAGCAGTTTTCTAAAAAGCTCACCAATAAACCTGGATTCAGAACACCCATCACCAGCTCTTACAATGCATTCAGTTCTTCTGTTTTCTCCAGGCATAAAAGGCTCATGAAACCATTACTTTTATTTCCCCTACACCTTCCTGCTGCCTCCGTAGACACATCCCAACCCTTTAAGAACAACATAGGCAATCCCAATCCAATTAGGAACCCTCCAACCCTTTAAGAACTGGGTCACTGGACAGAATAGAAGGGTGGGGTCCTGCAAAAGATAGTTCTGAACAACATTTCCACTGGGCTAGAATTAAGCCAAATAAGCCTGATTTAACCAACTTAGCACAAAAACAGGGTGGAATCCTTAGTAGAAGCAGATTTTTAGCCAGCAGACACTGGAAAGACTGAGCAAATGAAAAGCCTAAAGTATGGGGCAGCAGAAGACCCAACACAATATATCCACGTCTCAGCCTTAAAGTAGCACTGCCAAACACATCATCAAAACAAGCATTTTTAAAAAGTTTTTTAAAAGCCATAAAATGGCTGATCAAGTACATGTTTTATTTGTGGCAGGTAACCTCTCAGACACTTGCACTCAATATCCTTCACAAGCACCTGAATCCTATAATCACAGCTTCCTTCATTTGTGAGAATTTGGAGAGCATAAGCTACAGGTGAGGATGTGCTCGTTAAATAAAGGAAAAGAGAACCTGTGGCAGTTTCAGTGAAAAAAAATATTCAAATCCCATAAATTTGAGCCAATGAGAAATTAAAAGAAAAGCCCAGGATAGAGGAGAAGGAAATACCCAAAAAGGATTTGCTCAGATTACCCAGTGTGAAAAACCACTACTGTATCTCCATTTTAAAATCAGAATGATTTTATAGGAAGGCTACAATAACTTTCCCACTTCCTTCTGTTGTTTGATCAAACTATGGAACTTGAATACGAACAGCCATTTAAAGAATTAAAATAAACAAAGACTTGACAAATCCTAAGCAAAGAAAGGAGTGTTTGTATTAATTACAAAAAAAACATATTAATGAGAAGAAAATGGAAATGGTACTACTCTGCATTAACAAAGACACAGCAGGTTATCAGCTACTGCTGGCTAAACTCCATCCACTTGTTTTATGCTAACATACAGCCTAGCAAATGGAAGACTGAGACTCAGTTCAACACAAGAGTCACTATAAAACAGTTTACAAACTGGAGGATTAATTTGACCCTAAAGACGTGGATGAAACTCTATCCATTGCCATCTTTGTCCATGGGACTGACCCCAAAACAGCTACCAGAAAAAAACCCAAACCCACAAACCAAAAAAACACCAACCAACCTACAGCAACAAACCATACTCTGAGACCGAGCACTTGCACTACTCCGCTCCAAAGGACTTCATGTTCTTAGTAGGCTGTTACAGCGTACAAACTGGATGAATTTTCATGGAGGAAAGGAAAAACCCCTTTTACACAAAAAAAGTTACATTCCTGCACTCCATGTACCTTTCTCTTTTGCTTCAGAATGACAAATACACTACTGAGGACCTAGCTTCTCCAGAGAAACTCAATCAGCACATACAATTCTTCTCCTTACCATTCCACTCTCTTAAGAATTCAACTCCTCAAGCAAGTTTCATGTGAATTTTACAACACTGCCTGGAAATCCTGTATTTGACAACAAAATTATGCATTGAAAATCCATGCAGCCACACAACAGCAACAAACATTCTCCTGCAAAGCACCTACCTCCAACCACATACTAAGCAAAATTCAAATGAAGCACAAGTAAATCTGTACTCACCGTATGGATTTTCAGACTCCTCCAATTCTTTATCCCAGTCCTCCACCTCATACACAGCAGCAGTTTGCAGCTCTGGAGAAGTTACAGCCTCAGGCATACCAGAGACTTCACCATCCAAGTCTTCCAGGTCAGGATGTATATAAGCACAGTCAACAGGAGAGCCACTGACATTTTCATTGCAAGAGGTATCAGAGAATTCACTTTCCTCAGATTCACTATCAAGAACACTCGGAATGTTCTTCAGTGAACATTCTAAAATGAGTAAAAGAAGTCAACAGATACTTAGAAATTAAACTGGAACAATTAAATGCTTCACATGCATTAATTCAGACAGGTATACAAATGCACTTTGTGACTACAAATCTAATTATAATATATGTAGTTTCTTACATATGTATATGTCACTACAGTGCTGCTTCGGGTTTCAGATGCTTGGGAACACTGGACATAGGCTTGCATCACAACACTAGCCCAAGTCAGGATTTTCCACAGACTGTTGATGGAAAATAACTTTTAAAACTAAGGCAAAGGACCCAGCAGTCTTGTGTCACCACATTCACCTGTTGGTATTTTAAAAAAAGTATGTTGAAAGACCACAGCTCTGTTTAAAAAAAAAAAATAAAAATTTAAAAATAAATTTTGTAGCATTAATAACCCTTGCACCAAGGCACACACAAATTACACACATTAAAGTAACTTAGTGCAATAACTGAAGAGACATTTCCTATGCGTCACCAAAGGTTTTAAGCATATTTCCTCAAAAGAGCACAAGTTTCATTACTCACCGTCTTCTTTGCTTTGTCCTGGTATTTTAGGCTTACCTTTTCTGGGCTTCCAGGTCATAGTTTCTCTCTTATTAGGCAGCTGTTCCTCATCAAAGCTTGCAGACTCAATGGCAGCAGCCATCACCTGTGAGACAGATTTAAAAAATCCAGTAGCACCCTTCACTGATTCCTCCAACAAAGCTCATGCAACTTGTACTGCATTTGAGTATTTCTGAGCCCTTTAGCCTGACCCATGTTCCCTTGATGAATCAGAGGTTCTAAACCTGACAGGCTTTCCCTTCAGAAAGCAAACCTGCCAACAATGGCTCATCCTGCTGCCACCATCAGCTACCCCAGGCAGCAGCCAGCACAAAGCTGCCAGTCTCCTCGCTCACAGACCTAATCCTGCTGCTGCCATTTTGGGAACAGATCCCAAATCTGACCCAAAACATGCCCGCTAGGGACAACGGCAGGCTGTGAAAGCTGCAGAGGTAAGGAAGACACACAGATGGAATGAGTACAAGCACCAAAGCCTGTGAATCAACTACCTTGTGGGAGCCAACGTGCCAAGGAGGCAGGAGAGGGCCAGAGCCTCCAGCTGCCCTGAGGAGCTGGACCAAGATGGCGGCCACGCCCCTGGAGAGCAGAGGTGAACAGCCCAACTGGTTTGATGGCCCCCAGAGGGAGAGGGAAGAAGAGGCGAGTTATCCCCGCCTTCCACTACAACACAGGTGAATTCGCTGCCGGACAGCCCCGGCCCAGGGCGGAGGGTGCGGGCTCCAGGTGCTGTCTGAGCCGAGCCCAGCGCCTCAGCCGGGCCTGCTGCCGGGAGGAGCCTGTCTGGGGTCGCGGCCAGCGAACGAGAGCAGAGCGCCGTGGGCAAGCCCGCACCCGGGCCCCGCCGCCTCGCCCTGCTGGGCCGTACGAGAATGCGAGCCCGCCCGACCCCCGCTCCCCACCCTGCAGGAACCCACCACACCTGCCGCGGCGGCGGTGCCAGCAGCCGCGCCATGCCGGCCAGCCTTGAGGGAGGCAGCGGGCGCGCAGCCGCGGGGCCGGGCGTGGCGCCGCCGTGAGGAGACGTCCGGCGTCCGCGCCCGCCTTCCCGCGCTGGCAGAGCCGCTCGTCCCCTCGCACCGGCAGCAGCGCCTGCGCCCGCGGGCACCGTCAGGCAGGCGGGCTCGGGGGGAGGCGGCTGCTGCCGGGCGTGTTGGGCGTAATGGCCGTGCCTCAGCACCCGCGGTGGAGGAGACTGGGGCGAGCGGAGGCTTCTCCCGCTCCGGCCTCGGTGCCCGCCCGCACCCCTCAGCCCCCGCCTCATAACCTCTCCCCCGCCTGTGGAAATGGCGCCCAGCGAGGGGAGGCAGGCCGGCCGCAGGGCAGGAACAGGCCATTAAAACAAGTAGAGAAAAAAGAACTACAGACAGAAGAGCTATAAGAAAACAAACACCTTTACGCTTATATAATTGCAAATAATGTATCAGTGCCTCTCCAGGCTGTGTGGCTTTTTAATCTTGCCAGATGCAAAGCACTTGCATTGGGCCTCCTGCCTGAAGGGTGCTAAGCACTGGTGCTGAACGTAGCTGCAGGTGCTCCAAGAGCAAACCTGCTTCTAGGAAATGCTTATGGCTCAAAGGTGCTGCAGGTAGGCAGGTGAGTGGCAGCGTTCTGCAAGGAACCACAGCTGGTAAAGAAAAAGGGCAGACTTTCAGAAACAGTGGAGTTACCAGTTTTGCTGGACATCCCAACCCCCCAAAAAAAAATCCCCAAACTTTGCAATTCAAAGCTTTCTGCTGTGCAACTGAACAAGCAAGAAGCAACTGAAGAAGCAAGGTAAGCGGTTCAGGTGAAGGGAGCAATGTAATAAAGGGCAGACAGGGTAGGAGAGGAGATTGCTGGAGCAATGCCAGACACAAGACAGCTGAACTGGTGGGGACTTTGAAAATGGCCTGGCTAAAAGCTTGGGAAAGATGAAGCTTCAGATGTCACTGGAGCAGTCTTAACAGCCTGTTGCTCCAAACATTGTTTCCAGCTAGTCAAAAGTTACTAGAATTCATTGCTTGAGAGAAGCCACAGTTTCTACTTGTGTGAAAAAATATGAAATATTTCTCTGTATTGTCATTATGCCACCAGTCACTGGGAAATGAGATAAAGGAATTACTGATGCATGTTCCTGTACTTTTCCTAGGTATCTTCTACTGGTCTAAGGATAGCATTTATGCTGATTTAATGGGTCTGAAACAGGAAAACGCAGCTCTGCAAACAGCCAAGGACAGTACTGTCTCAAAAAACTGTTACCCATTTTTCAAGCACTGCGGACATAAAGTGAAGTGTAGATCAGAACTTTATACTGTCACATCAGGGACATTTGTAACCAATTTCATCTCCCCTCTACACTCAGAATTACAGGTTAGGATGCAAACACCAACATGGTTGCAGAGGTTGCTTCTGTTTTTGAAAAGAGGATTACAGACATCTTCAAGGATAGGAAGCAATAAATGCCATAATTTTAGAGATTGTTTCTCCAGTGTTCCACTTTTCAGTATTCAACTTAGTAAGATACAAAGATCTCCCACAGGTGTAGTTTCCATAGGGTTGGGCTTTTTTTTTTTACATTTACGTGCTGTAATATTAGCTCTCCAGAGTGTAAAAGCTGATGCATGATGACTATTCCATCTGAATGAGCAGGCAGGTGGAAGAGTTTGCTCTCAGAAGTCTCAAGGAAGAACACAGAGAAGCCTCTGCTTTCTCCTTTAACTGTGCACTTGAACTTGCTCCTGGCAGACGCAATACTAGAAACAACTGCAATAGGATAGATTATTCTTGCTTTCCACATACACATGAATGTAAAGAAGGCTGACTTTAATAAGATCCAGAAATGTATTCACCTTTGCACAGAGGAGTGATAAAAAAAAAAAAAGAACAGCCATGTTGTAACTATAGTTTTTCATAAATGTCCCGTTTGCAATAAAGTGTATTTGGAAACAAAGTCTTCCACCAAGTCTCCCTGTAACATCTTCATAGCTCTCCAGTGAATGTTCCCACAGTTTTCTGGTTTGCCTTGGGGATGACTTAGCTCCTCTTTGATATAATCCAGCCAGAGATCTTAAAGAGAAATACAGAAATTCTGGTGTTAAATTTTGGTTGGATATTTCTTAACAAACATACCAAAGCTAACCTAGAAACTCTCTTTTTGTAAGTGTCCTTGATGTTAATGTACTAAGACTTACTTTGTGAAATTACAACCATCTGCCCCTTGAGGACCAAAAGCCTGGGTTCTATTCCCAGCTGGAACAGTGATGTCTTAAGAAATAATGCAGCAACGTTGACCTGTTTACTTTCTTAAAAGGAATACTGCAGTAATCTTGATTATAAAAACATAGCTCCATACTGTTGGCAAACTCAAATAAAAGGTGATACATATTTCTTACACCAGCCAGTGTCAAAACCTTATTTGCTAGTAGTTCAGCTGAAGCAACCCCACTGTGAACAACAACCCTGGACTGAAAGTGAAGGGTCGCTCCAAAGTGTCATGCACTTAACAGCACAGAAGAAATAAGCTCCACACTGCATGACAGCAATCACAAGGGCAGAACAAACAGCTACCTTTTGAAATGGATGGAAATAAAAGAGGCAGCATTGAATGAATGAATAAATAAGTAAATAAATCCTCTTACCAGAATCTGTTGAACCAAACTCTCTCAAGGCACGTTCATAGTATTCTCTCAAATGAAGCATTTTGCAGGATTCCTAACAAAGGAAGGTATTAAAAGGCCATTTATTTTGTACAGAAGCAAATCTGCAGCTTGATTAGATTCTTACAAAGAAAGAGAGTCATGGTAATTACACGCACACACGCACACTGCCAAAGATTAGTTACCATGGAACTTGGTTTTGTGTTACATGCTAGACATAGAAGACAAATATGAACTCATCACAAACTAATGACACTACTCATAAGCCCTCTGTTTCCTATTTAAATCCAAAGTTTGAGGTGTATTTTACTAATACAAGGCAGTAATTAGATATTCAACAACTTACTTGCTCCTTCTCTATTTGGATCATCTTCCTGAAGAAGTCAAGTGAAAATGGACGATTTTCACACAGGCTGAAATTAAAACAGAAGTAACTTTAGACTTCAAGCCTTTTAACATACACCTTAGAACAACCTGGTTTGAAGGTTTTATTTGTCACCTGGTAAAGGCTCTCTTAACTTTCTTATAACCGCCATTTCTGTAAGTCCAGTCAAGATACATTTCTTTCATAGTCACAGATTCAGCAGGAGTTGTGGCATGTAAGGATCTCTGCAAGTTTAAAAGGGAAAAAACAAACCAACCACATAAGCTACAATTAAAAGGCATCAAGGGAGAAGAAATCAAATAGTACCTTCTCCCTAATTAGGCATCTGACATTAAGCAAATCTTAAGTGAGACACAGTACTGGAAAAAAGCATCCCAAACGGTGTTTGAAAGACAGCATTAGGTAACACATCCAGTATTTTTCAAATTAAAATATTAGTTGTAACCTAAAATACATCTCTTCCACTACTCCATACAGCTACTAAATGGCATTTCCCTAACATCCTTCAAGTGGAGGGTTTCACAATGCTCTACAAACAATTGAATTCAAGCTTCCACCTGAAATACATGTTCTAGGTTGTAAACAAGGAGGAAAAAAACCCCACAACCCAACATGCCAGGCAAAGAGGAAACATTTTGACCTAAGCTATTTAAGGAATTTACAGAGATTAAAGTCCCAGTTTGTTCTTGAGTTTTCTGTAACGAGGATGATGTTTATACAGATAGAAAAAAAATACCTTTTCCATGTTCAGACAGGCATCTGAAAACAGAGCAAAAATTCTAGACCACAAAGAACAGCAAGAACTGGTTGCGGTTACAAACATCTACATGTCTTAGAAGCACGGGGACATTTGTGCTGATGAGCCTCTGTCCAACTCAATTTTAGTATCCTACAGAGTTTTACTTGAAATTCTTTGATATTAATGCATCCATGAAGGAACTGCAGTATAAACCGTTTGCTACATGTTCCATCCACACACATTGTTCCTGTTTATTTACACGCTGCCATAAAAAGTAGATTTCTATTAGCTAAGTACCTGGTAGAGAACTTCTGTGTCTTCCTTGCTGTTTGTGCCTTCACTCCATTCCACCCAGAGGATCCACAATGGCAAACTGCCCTATAAGGTGAGCAGATAAATCAAATGACTGAAATACAGGGATTCTGATTTACAGGAACAGCAATAACCACCAGGTTCTGTATTACAGCTGCCATAAAAAAATGTCCTTTAGACATAGCTCTTAGAAAGACAACTTTAGACTGAACAATAAAATCACTTCGTTTCCTTCTTCACTTACAGGACAAATACTGCTTGGCGGGACAACTGCAAGACACATTGCAAGGGATGACAAGACAAGTAGTTCTGCATCACCAAACACTGCAATGTAAAGGGAACTTCCAAGAACAAGAAGGAAAGAAACAATCACCTCCTTGTTTTCTCTGCTCACTCCTCGTGCCCACAGTTTGAAATGGAACAGGAAGAAAGCACATAGCTAACTCAAGGCTTGAAATACCACATAGGCAAGCAATGTATCAGGACAGTGCAAAACAGGAAACACCTGAGTATTAGAAGAGTACACAAAATGTCACCTGTGAGCCCTTCAGACTTTAAAACTGTAATGTGAAGTGAATTTACAATTCCCAAATGCTCCTGAATGCAACGTGCATGTGAAATGTCAAGTTATTATTTTTTATTTTAAAAATGGTTAGGGACTTCATATGCCTTGTAAAGGAAAATAAAACCACCTCAAATAAATACACTGGAAAATAAAAAAATAAACCAAATAAAAACACCGGAACAAGTTTCCCAGAGAAGTTGTGGAAGCCCCATCCCTGGCAGTGTTCAAGGCCAGGTTGGATGTGGCTTTGAGCAACCTGGTCTAGTGAAAGGTGCCGCTGCACAATGCAGGGGGACTGGACTAGAAGATCATCTTTAAGGTCCTTTCCAATCCAAACCATTCTATAATTCTATGAAATATCAGAGTTTTCCAGCCCAAGACTAATGCATGCAAGCCCAGCACAGACCTTAGAATTGACATGCTTAAGCGCTTCTTCAAAACACTGGGTCACATTGTCACTCTTCAGTTGGATCAGCACCTGCAGCCTCATCTGCCACATTTCCACTGACAGGCTGAAGCGCTCAGTTGCAGCTTCTGCCACCTCTGTAGCCTTCTCAAAGAGGTTGGACTCCAGTAATAGTTGAATCTAAAACCCAGCAGATACAGCTAATCACCACAAGAGATTTGTAGCAGATTTGTTAAAAAGCAAGGCATTGAAGACAGTATTACTTGCTTTTCTATCTACTCAAAAAGTGAAGATAGGCATGCAAGCAATGCAGGACAGTCTCACAATCTATTTCTGTCAACTCTTACCCACTGCTTATAGAGAGCTTCTGGCAGCAAACTGGATTCATGGGTTTTGTTGAACACACTAAGTGTCCTCTCCAGCCTCTAGAACCAACAGAGAGGAAAAAATTAAAGAAAGCAAGCATTATTCCTGCACATATCAGATCCCAGCATTACAAGAAGCCTGATGGATTAATGTATCAACACGTCACTGAAATTCACTACAAGTAACTTACTGAATACTTTAGGTACCTGCATACATTCCGAGATATAGGGGAAACCTGAACATTTGAATTACATATGTTCCTTAAGGAACACAAAAACCCCATCACAACGCTTTTTTACTGTATTAAAAGGGAACCAAACTGCACTGGATAATTAGTTAAGTCAGTCATACCAAGCACAGATGCAGATGCCCACGTGCCAGCACCACACTGCTCAGACTTATTTACAAAAGTCATTTTAATTCATTGCTTTCTTTGAACAAGCACAGGTTCGCAGGACTGACAAGGCTGGTTTATGCCCAAGGTATTCATGTTCCAGCAGGCCACATGTGAACCTGACAGTAAAAGTGATCCCCTTAGACAAAGACTAAATGATTTTTTAATTATGTCCACAGGTACTTCTGATAAAATGTCAAAACATATTTGCTTCTTGTCTGATGCATCACAGAAGTGAGTTAAGATACAGATGACTTTTTACTATGATTTCCAAATAAGCTTTTACCTTTTGCTTTAATTCTTCACTGTTGGTTTTCCTGTTATATCTCTCTAAGCAAAATGTGATGTAGCATCTCCACATGTCCTCTGTAGAATCAAAGGCATAATATCACACTTTATGTGTGTATTTATATGTAATTCTATAATATGTAATTATAGAATTAAAAGAGTAAGCACAAATATTTATCTTTAAGGAATACAGAGAATCCAAGCACTAATAGTTAATGCCTACTTTGTTTTAAAATGCTGTATTATAAAATAGGCCCTACATTAACATTTAAAAATTACTTCCTGATACAAACTGCAGACAGCTACTCTAGTAAAGAGCATCAAGCTTAGTTCAGCTGAAATTTCAGTGCATACTGACACTAATGCTCAGTGCACCCTTTGCCCCTACTTCTCAAAGAGCCTGCAAAAGTGAGGACACTCACAGGCAACTGAGAAAATCCTTCTTTGCCTGACTTTAGGGCCACAAAATCAGACTGATAGAATACCTCTTCTATGAGGACAGGCTGAGACTTGGGGTTGTTCAGCCTGGAGAAGAGGGCTCCAGGGAGACCCTATTGTGGCTTCTAAATACTTAAAGGGGGCTTATAAGAAAGATGGGGACAGACTTTTTAGTAGGGCCTGTAGAGATAGGACAAGGAATAGTGGTTTCAAACTAAAGGAGGGCAGATTCAGACCACATGGAAGGATAAATTTTTATTATGAGGGTGGTGGGACACTGGAACATTTTGCCCAGAGAGGTGGTAGATGCCCCATCCCTGGGCACATTCAAGGTTGGACGGGATTCTGAGCAACCTGATCTAGCTAAAAATGTCCCTGCTCATTGCAGGGGGGTTGGACTAAATGACCTTTTAAAGGTCAGTTCCAACCCAAACCATTCTATGACTTCAAAGGCTATAGAACCAGCAAGTTTGAGTCTGCTTCAAAGACAGCTCCTTGATAGCCTCCTTTGAGAATAAGGACAATGCCAGATGTTGGATATCCACTCCACTGCCAACTCAAAACATTGCTTACTCACAGCTAACCAGCAATATACTTGAGTTCTAGAGGTTTCCTTTATTTAGGAATTTTTCTCTATTTACAACTCCCAAACCTCTGTTCATCTGTGGGCTTCTAATTCTCCTCATTGGTTAAGTCACATTAACAAACGCAAACAAAAAAGCACTTTCTGTTGAGCAGCTCATTCAAGAGCACGAATGCACTGGAAAATAACCCCATTAACACATAAAATAGATCCCCAAAAGGTAGCATCTAAAAATGGCTTGCTTTCTCTTACAGTAGAGCCTGCCAACACCTACTTCAAAACTTTCACAGTATACAGTATTTTAAAATAACAGGAAAAAATGCTAAAGTGCAGGCAGAACTTGTCACCTGTTGGGACTGCTCTCACAGCCTCTTCAAAGACTGCACAGCACCGTTCCTCTTTCCGAGCCATTTCAGATACTTTCATCTGTTTTGTGGTGTGTTCTGTGGGCTTCAGGGACCCCAGCTCCAGCTCACGACGGGCCATGTAATCCCACGTAAGAGGATCATCAGCATACTTGGTCTGCAAACTAAACACACTATGTCTGTAACAGTCCTCAACCACCATTCTTCCTTTGTAGACATGTTTAGAAGGGTTGTTATATTGGTATAGAAATGTACTTAATTTCAAAGTACTCAAATGCCAGAGAAAAAACATTTTACCTTTCCACAAATGAAAGACAAAGTATTAGCCTATTTTGTTTTTATTTAATATGGATATTCTCCAGTAATAGCATGAACTAGATAGGAAGCTTTCAAGAGACCTTTCTTATGAGAGAGGAACAACCGGAGAAGCTAAAGATCTATGTCCTGGTTTCAGCTGGGGTGGAGTTAATTTTCTTCTTAGTAGCTGATTACAAAGCTGTGGTTTGGATTTAGTATGAAAATAATGTTGATACCACACTGATGTGGTTGCTAATTAACGCTTACTCTAAATCAAGGACTTTTCAAGTTTCCCATGCTCTGCCAGCAAGCAGGTGCACGAGAAACAGGGAGGGAGGACAAGCTGTCCAGCAAGACTGCTGACCCAAACTAGCCAAAGGGCTATTTCACACCATATAACATCATGATGGGTATATAAACTGGGGGGAGTTGGCCAGGGGCCACTGACCACTATTCAGGGATAGGTTGGACGTCAGTGGGTGGTAAGCAATTGTATTGTGCATCACTTGTTTGGGGTTTTTTCCCCTTTGGGTTTAATTCCTCTCTCTGTCCTGTTAATGAAAAGTAGTATTATATTTTCTTTACTTCAATTATTAAATTGTTCTTTTCTCAACCCACAACTTTTACTTTTTTCCCCCAGTTCTCCTCCCCATCCCTCCGGGGGTGGGGCGACGACACAAGGGAGAGTGAGTGAGCAGCTGCATGGTTCTTAATTGCTGCCTGAAGTTACACCACAACGATGCAAAAGAACCACAAAATACACTAGCAAAATACATGGTTCCTGCAGTAAATTTATGGAAACTAAGTGTAGTAATTATTCAGCAACAACTATATTTTATCTAAATTTTTCTTAGCCGTTTCTCAAAGCCTTTTCTGAAGTTACAAGTATCCTTCTAAAAGAGTATGCGTGCCTCGTTCTGTTTTTCAGGGATTTCCCATAGGCCTTAACATTCTTTTTCCCTAGAGAAACAGCCTTTGGTTGTTAGCGTGTCAATCCACTATAAATTAGAGAAGTTATGAGAACATATTTCTTACAAAATAAAATTTAAAAAAATTAAAAAAAACCACCAAAACAAAAAACCAACCCACAACACAAAGCCACACCTCACCTTTCAAGAATTTCTTTTTGCAAATCTTTGGTAAAATCAAAGAGCTTTGCAATAGAAAGCACGGCCAGATGGAACTCAACACCTACATTTCAAGAGAAGAAAAAAACGCCTATCAAGTAGAGTATTACATCCATTACACACTAAATTTCTACATCTTTGCAAGCTTTTGTCAAGACACAGATAACATTTAACTGTCTAGATAGATACCCTTTTCTTTCCTCACTTGTTGCTTGCCTGACTATATTCTTTACGACTTCATGTTAGGCAGTTACAAAAGAAGGCCTCAAGAGAGAGGACATTCCAGACTCCAGAGTGATGAACTAGACCTGTCCTGACACGCTCACAGATCCTTCCAGCTTGGTTCCACTTGCAAACGTAATCACCACCTTCTCTACTCCTTCATTTGACTCTGCCATGAAAGCACAGAAGGGTCTGCACCTGAGACAGACCTCTCCAATGCTGCACATGGTATACATCAATTAATTATGTCCATTCATCTTGTATCTCCACAACTTATCTTTGAAAATGCTAAGTGACATGACTTGACATAATTAGCTCACTATGAATCCCTATCAGGCATTACTCACCTCCTTATTTTTAGGTGCTTACAAATAATTTGTATGCCTATTTAGTCTGGCTATTTCTCCAGGAATTTAAAGTAAGCCAACTCTTCCTGTAATTTCCTCTAATGTCATTTTCCACCCACTACTTTTCAATGCCGCTGTTGTATTTTGCCCATTGTCTTCCAAAATATCCCCATCGATCATGGTTTCTCAGAGATATCTGCTACCACTTTAGTTACTTTACTCAATTCACTCAATAAAATGGGTGAATTTACCAAGCCTAGTTAATATAAGCTAAACTGGTTTATTATTAGTCTGAATTCTTACTTCTTTGTCAGTAGTACTAATTAGTTGTGATCTAATGTTCAGTAAACAACAAAGCAAAAAAGGTGTGTACTTCTGAACTGTCCTCCCACTATGGTTTTTTTAAACAAAAAAGTTTTGAGACTGTAAGCCCAGCACCTTACAGTGCTGTACTGGAAGAGGTGTCAGCCAGCAGAAAAGTTATGAAAAACAGAACTATCAGCACTATTTATTTATACTTTAGCATTATCTAGGTTCTATTGAAGAAATGTTATATTTGAAAACATATTTTAGTATGTACGCTGGAGTTAAGTCTACCTGTATTACCTACTGGAGAGCAGAGTTAAAGGTGACAGCTTTCCTAATGACTAAGTACAAGAAACGTTTAATCACCTTTAATTTTCTGAGCAGCATCTCTGTAGATTATGCGAGCCATTTCCCCGTTAAGAATCTCTTCAGAATAACTGAATTCCCCCTGCAGTATCAAGCAGAGCATCATTGAAAAAAAAGTCTTCCTTTCTCAGCTACCATTTTTGGAAACATTGAAAAGACATCAGAAGATGGTATTGTTTTGCTTTAGCCAAATCTACCTAATTTGTACAAGTCAACTATAAAGAAATAAGAAGTAGTATTACTACTAACTTTCAAACTGGGGGATGTAACAAAATGTATTAAGTATTTGAGCTAAGCATCAGCAAACACCTGAAAAAATTAACATAGACACAGGACGTATACAAAAACTTTCTCTAAGCTCCTGTCAAACAAACCATTGCTACAAATCCCTTGAAACTGTGCATTCAGATGTGTGATACACAAGCAGACAATAACTCTTCAGTAAGTTTAGCTGACGTACCAAGTCCATCTTTGCTCGTTCAAATTCTTTCTTTTCCTTCCTCTGTTTTTCAGCATGCATCAGCTCCATTCTGAAATACTGCAGAAGAGAGAATAAAATGAAATGATTGTGGGGGTAGGGATAATCTAAGTCCACAAACGTGGTAAAACAAACTATCTGAAAGGCTACAAATCAGGACTTGGCCAATATCCTACGTATGTCTTAGTGCCTTGGTTTTTAAAAGCGTGTCCATAACAGCTATCTGCCCTACATATTTACTCAGGAGTTTTCCACATGTAGAAATTACCACTCCCTAGTCATTCTTTAAACCTTAACTTGCCCTCAAAAAAAAAACATGTTTCCTAGCAAAGGCTTGGAATGCCAGATCTAATCCATAGAACTATGTCCTAACAGAGCTTACGGTACTTTAAAAGGGAATTTTGACATATTTATCTATGAACAGTGTAAAAAACTCATTTCACATAAACAAAGGATTTGCTAAACAACTGGAAAATGCTACCAAGTTTTTTTTGTTTCCAGGGTTTTTTTTTCATCTTTTTGACATTTCCCCACTAATGAGAAAACAAGTTTTTCCAGTTTTCACAGACTGATTATGAGAAATATGCTGGACTCCTTTGCTCTGATTGATCAAGTAACTGGTTGTAGAAGAAAACCAGGAACTCACCTCTTGATAAAGTTTTGGGCACTCTGGATGGAAGCGCAAAGCACGAAGAAACAAGTGCCTAGCACTTTCTGATGAGAGTTGTGTCTCCATTTCCCATTTCGCTGCCATAATCCACAGTGCTGCAACAAGTGATACAAATAAATTCATTTTAAGGCAAAGCAAGTGGTTGGTCATGAGAACCCATTCTGAAGCTACTCTCCAGAACACACAGGTTGTTTTTGTTTGATGTACCCACCCCAACATAACCCATGAGCTCAGCAATGGAATAAGACAAGTTAAAGGACAGATGTAACCAGCCAGGCAGATCCAGGAAGTTTAATCTGGTATAGCTACAGATCCAATGATGTACAATGTCTTCAAAAGCCAAAAAGCTGCCATAAGTATTCAACATCTACCTAGTCCCCAGTCCACCTGGGAAATGGTCACTTAAACCACGAGGACTCCTACTTCACACCACCTTTTGATTGCTCAGCACAATCCCTGTCAGAGCCCTTCTCTCCCAGCAAAGCAAAGTGAATAGCAACTTTTACCCTAATAGCTTGAAACAGAGATCTGCAAGAACTTAAACCAACACTATACAATATATAGAGTCATTTATGCAGCATTCACTATTATTTTATTTACCTGGTTTATCGGGATGAATGGCCAACATGGAAGAAAACACCTTACTAAGCTGATGTTTTGCATTCTGTAAAAGAAGTTTTGTTTTATTCTAGTGCCAAATTGAGCCACCAGCAAAGTTTCATTATGAAAGGTTACAATTTGTAATGCAATTGTACTGGAAAAGACACTTCTCTGCTACTTTATTGTCTAGTAGAAAGTTTCTCAGATTGAATACTGACCAGCTTTCAAATGCACTCAGATTAGATTAGTATAGTTAACTCAAACCATTTCTGAACTACACAGCTAACACAAATGTCACCTAACTCACACATCCACAGTCTCACAGACACTTTTTGAGGTAAAGATCGCATTTTTCTTTGGCCTCCTGCATTACTATGACAAGGTCACCTTCTTCAGTACAGGAAAGACAATGACAGTATGGTAACAATAATAATGTGAAGACTTGCACAGGTAAGTTTACAAAGCACAGAATTGCCAAAATTACACTTTTCAGCATTGCCACTACAAGACATGTTTGTAACAAAAACACAATTCACAAACAGGTGATCCATTCATTCCAGAGAAGGTATAACAAATATTATGATTCCCCCAAACCAAACATTACTCCAGATTCTGTGCAATTAGCTTCACCTTTGCCACCTGCAAGCATCAAACTTCATACTAATTCATTCTGAGTCATACTCTACGCTTATATGTATCAGTGAAAATCCCAGGCAGCTCCAATAATGCTATCAAAATTGTTTCAGTATGACAACATGGGGCAACAAAGTTTGTAACCCTGTCTTGTAATTCAAGTTCCAGATGCCTGATTAAATACCAACCCAGTATCACAGCTCTGGTTAAGATTATCATGTTGAAAACTCACCCACTGCTTGCAAAATGCAACATGTGAAAGCCAAAGCTGGACATCTTCCTGTTGGAAATGCAAAAGGGGAAGAATCAACCTTACAATAAGGCAAGCACAAAATCACTTGCACATTGACAAGCAAACAATACGCCCTTGGTACAACTATTTGGCATGCAGAGAGAAGGAATTCTGAATCTCAAGTTCCCTTCTTTTTTTTCCCCCAGATCTTCAAATTCCTGCAAAACACCCGAAGAAAACCAACCCTTCCATCTCGATACACCCTGAGCCTCTCCAATCAGATCTATGTTACACTGAATTCAATAGAGAACTCAGTCATGGTTCCTGAGGCACCTCATTTAGATCTTACCATGAAATCTGTATCAAGACAATCTTTTCCCAAAGCCACTGAAAGTTCTTTTTATTCCATTTCTAGACCTTATAAGGAGACAGACCAAACTCACATTGCAATATGTGGCTCCAGATAGTTGAGGACTAAATTTAAACAGAACAAAATATCATTTGTTTACAACATGCATCTATCTGTTATGAATGATCCACTTCTAGGCTACTGCTAATTGTAAGAGTAAACATACACTTAGGTTTTCTACTACATTATTCTGTATTACTGGAAGTATTTGGTAGCAATGGTATCCAGGTAATTTTACATATCAAAAGGGCATTTTTCAACCTACCTGTACAAATAAGCAAACTTACTTTCCATTTTCCTGTAGCACGGTTGAAGAGGCAATGGACTCTATGCAGAATAGAGTTCTCAATTTCATCCTTCTTGAATGAATATCCAATGCGCTAGGAGGAAAAAAAGCATTGATTTTAATGCAATTAAAAATTCAGCATAAGTATGTTGCACTCTAAAGAGCTGACAAACTTACTGCTCTTCTTTTCTTGATCAGTTCCAACAGATTAATTTCATACTAGAATGGGGAGAAAAAAAACATTTAAAAGCAAATGAGAAGACAAGTAAGGAAAAAAAAGGTTTTTTTATCAGGTGGACAATAAAAATTACATTCAGGAAAACATAAGCAATAATTTTTTGGCCAGATCACTAAATTTCTAAGGCTGACTGAAATTAAACATGAATATTTGTATTGAACATATTTCAGACTTGAGCTGTTAGCAACCCGTATCTCCAGAATCGTAATGCACAAGGCAAACTTCTAACAGCACAAAAAATTAATTACGCTTAACTACAATCTCCACATCACATCAAGGAACTGGGGTCTCTGCATCCCTAGAGAAACTACAGGAAAAAGTCACGAGAGACCCGAGAGACCCTCTCATCCCAAACTAAGGCACCAACTCCTGGCTACGCCTCATGCTCTGGTGTGTACTGATTGTAGCCAGTAACTGCTTCATGCTCTGGTGTGTATTTATATATACACTCAGAGCCTGAGTCCATAATCGCTTCACGCTCCAGTCTGTATCGATACAGAGCCTGAGCCCATAACTGCTTCGTGCTCCAGTCTGTATCGATACAGAGCCTGAGGCCGCAACCGCCTCATGCTCCGGTCGGTACTGACACGGCCTGAGCCGTAACGCCTCATGCTCCGGTCGGTACTGACACGGCCTGAGCCGTAACCGCCTCATGCTCCGGTCGGTACTGACACGGCCTGAGCCCGTAACCGCTTACATGAGCCGGCTTTCGGGAAGCCGCCCGGTTACCACGTGTGTAACTACAAAATAACTCCTGAGCTGGACCCACCACGTGAGTTAGGCTCGCTCTGCTCGTCTGTAGAGCCTACCTGAATATAGTTGATGAAATCCTCCTTCCGAAGCGCTCTCCGCTGTATTTTGTACTCCAGAGCCGAGGCCTTCCTCAGGACGGCCCTGCGGGAAGGGGGAATCAGCCAGCAGAGCGATCCCGCCCCCGCCGCATGTGCCACCACCCCTCGCCGGGCGCCCGCCCCCGCCTCCGCGGCGCCCGCCCGCCTCACCTGATCTCCCGACGCGTAAACAGCCCGACCCGCTCCAGCTGCTCCAGCTCCGGGAGACGGTCCTCCAGCCGCTGCTCGACGCGCTCCGCCATGGCGGCGGCCGGGGGACCTCACGCCGATGCAGCCCGCCGCCACTTCCGGCCGCTGCGCCCCGCCCCGCCCCGCCCGCCACCTTCCGGAGCCGCGCCGCTCTGTCGCCTCCTGCCGGCAAACGGCAACGGCGCAGCGAGGCGACCCCGGGGCGAGCAGGCAGCGGCCCGGGCGGCTGCTCACGCCAGAAACCGGTGCCAAACGGAACGGCCCCGGGGCGGAAGAGCCGTTATGGGTACGGACGTCGCGGGGCTGTCGTGACCCTAGCGCGGGACCTGTCGCCCAGCCTTGCTGAACCTCTGTCACGGTTTAACCCCAGCCAGTAACAAAGTACCACCCAGAGGGATGGGGAGAAGAATTGGAAAGGGATGTAAAACTCGAGGGTTGAGATAAGAACAATTTAATAACTGAAATGAAATAAAACAAAAACAATAATAACGATAACAACAAAAACAATTATAATGAAAAGGAGGGAGAAGAGGAGAGGAATGAAATCCAAAGGGAGGGGAGAAAAGAAAACAAGCGATGCACAATACAATTGCTCAACACCTAGTGACCCGATGCCCAGCCCATCCCCAAACAATGCCTGGCCAGCCCCCCCCCAACCCCCCCCAGTTTATCACCGAGCATGATGTCCACG
>JAVJGJ010000001.1:121643420-121654845 GCA_035590215.1 Microhierax caerulescens
TCACCGAGCATGATGTCCACGTATCCCATGGCATGGGATACCTCTTTGGCCAGTTCAGGTCAGCTGTCCTAGCTGTATCCCCTCCCAAGTTCTTGTGCCACTCCAGCCTTCCCCCTAGCAAGGCCTGAGAAACTAAAAATTCCTTGATTTATTATAAACTTTACCTAGCAACAACTAAAAACATCAGTGTTGTCAACGTTGTTCTTACACCAAATCCAAAACGCAGCAATAAGAAGAAAATTAACTCTTACCTCAGCCGAAATCAGGACAGCCTCATACAGTAGGCCTCGGCCCATTGGTCCAGCCTGTCCAGATCCCTCTATAGAACGTTTCTACCCTCAAACAGATCGATGCTCCCACTCAGTTTGGTGTCGTCTGCAAACTTACAAATAGCGACACTATTTTCCAAGAAATGATCAAAACAGGAAAGTCACCAGGAAACAGAGAGGCACCTTCCAGTCACAAGACCAAGAACTACAGACTACTGCATTCAGAACTCAGTGGCTGAGGTAGCTCTGAATCACAGCTGTGTCATGCAAAGGGATCAGTTACCCACGTGGAAAGGACAATAGCTGTTCCTGATGCAGGCTGTCCACCCCAGAGGCTCCCATGTCCTACACTGAACCGCCACAGGCTATGGTTTTGCATATTACAATGCTATCAATTCACCTTTATATGCTCACATATTCATGATAGAATTGGCAAAATCCAGCGGCTGCCTCAAAGCAGTTGAGCCATCCCTGCAATGGAAGGAGGAGCTTCCCACAGCAAGGACTGCTGGAGAGTCAGAGGGGGGATCAGCGCAGCCATCCCAACGCAAGCCATCCTTGCTTCTGAGCCAAAGCCTTAAATCTCTTGGGACCTAAATTTCAGTGAGTTCACCTCCCATTGAGTTCAGCTTTCAGTAAAGCAGACAACAGATAATCCTTCTCAAAGTGGTGGCGTAAGAGTACTATTTATGATCATCATCAGCACTTATTAATTATATCACATGTGACTTTTTTTTTTTTGAGATGCATCAGCTCAAACTGATTCTCATGTAAGCTCACAGACTTCATTTATTTTCATATTTCTGCATCTGATTGCATGATTTTATATTATAAAAGCATTCTGTATTTAGAGCTTATCTGTCATGGTGCACTTAGATTACAACATGTAAATGAGAACACCACATGCAGTGTAGGAGTGCAAAGGTTAACAGGTAGATAGATGTCAGTCATTACCTGGAAACCTCTGGGATATTCTGTTTCTATCTTCTTGCTCTCCTCATTCTTTAAACACTAAGCTCTCCTTTGGCTGAAAAACAGCAGCAGCTGCAGAAGAGAGATACAAACATAAACAGCAGTCTTCTCCTCAAACTTTACGGTTGATCATTCTATCAGTCTGAAAACAGTGTTTTGTGATCAACCTACAGTGTTGTGCCACCTGCAGTCAGTTAGGAACTTTGAAATTCAAAGCCCACCACCAAGCAATCCCTAACTGTTTTAATCTAGGTTATAGAGAAGTGTGTGTACCCTAAGGGGCAACAGCAGCCTCCACCTTGAATTGGCTCAGGAGAATTCAGCCATATACACGTATCTGCCAACAGGTCTTTGATACATGTGAGTTATTCACATACTATCTGCATACCGATAACAATGTGTGTCCAACAATGCATCTTAAGGCATTAAATCCCTTGTTAGCACTTGTCAAAGCACCACAATATCATCCCATAGAAGCATACAGGCATAGCACAAACCACTCTGCAGGACCCATCACTGTGGGACTCAAAGGAAGAAAGAATGGTGTGCACCAAAACAATAGACTCTCCAAGTTTCTAGTTTAGAGGACTAGTATTTCCCACTCAAAACACACACACAGAGTGAGTAAGTTTAAAATACTGAACTAGTTGATGACTTCACAAGATTATTTACAAATAAAATAGATCACAAACCAATTGAAAACATATTCTGTTCCCTCAGATATCCCCCCTTTCCTGTAAATGGAAAAAGTACAAAAACACAAATGCCTTTCCTCTTCTTCCCCCTGCAAAACAACCCTTAGAACAATTAACATAACGGACTGTCAGAAGTGTTCAAACCAAAGTGACAAATGCAGTGAGTGGCAGGCAAGCCCAGCCCGACCCACCAGAACACCGCATGCTGGATTTGTCATGCAAATCAAAATGGAACCTGACATGCTCTTTGTTCATTTTCCTTTCAAAAAATCTACTTTAAATGCCTCCCATGTGCCTTGTTTTGGAAGCTGACATTCCAAATGCATCAGTGCAAATTAAGGGAGGGATCCATTTCCAATAAAGATGTTGTGATACAGAGTTTCAACAAACCTTGTTGGGAAGACTGGAGAGACAACTGCTGCAGATTGTACCTGTAGGGTCACTCAATTTGCTGCTGCTGCTGCTTTATTTATGAAGCCTCTTCAGAAAAACTCCATCAGTAGGTCCTTAAAGGAGAAGTTCTGGCAAGCTATTGCAGCTTAGTATTTTTATATATATTCTTAGAGCCTGCAAGCGATGGATATATTGTGAATTAGGAATAATAAGTGTTTTTTCTGCAAGTCTTGCCTACATTAAAATGCATGATGGTGAATGTGTGTAAGACAAATATTTAAATTATAAATAGATCTAGATAGATCTTATTTATTTTACTGCCTGAATACACAAATAATTACAGCTTTTTAGAAGAAGCCACCAGATGCACAGTGGTTTATATATTTATTTATAATACATGAAGATGCCTTTTAAACAATGAGAGGGATGTTCTGACCTCGTGAAAATAATTGGGAAACTTCCACTAACTTCAGCTGAGCCAGTGGTTCCTCGTTTTTAACAAAGCCCTCAAAACATTTACTGAGCATGTGGAGCTTTGGTTTAAAAATACATGAACACATCTGTTAATAAAGCAGCTTGGAATTTACTCTCAAAAAGAAATTAATCCAAACTTCAGACTATATTAACTTCTCTAGTTTTATAATTAGAACAATTTACATGACAATTTGGTTTTGCTTCTGCCAAACTCAGCAGTCAATCTGCACAAACAGTGGTTTCATCACTGGATTTCCACTCTGAACCTCCAATAATTTATATTTAAGACTATGCAATTGGTCAGTTGAACTGCTCCATACCTACGTTAATACTGCTCCATACCTACATCCTACACAAACATTATTTTTTCCATTCTGATAGACAAATGCTTGTCTTTACCAATGCATTGCTTTACTCTTACAGCTTGGTGGCCCTTACCCTGCAGCATTAGATCTGAATGCTTTCCAGAATTTCATTGACTCACTTATCTCTTCTTCATATCTCTCATTGCTAACCCCCCCCAAAAAAAAAAAAAAAAGTATTTTCATTCAATGCCTTAATAGAACTATTATGTGACAATTTACTCTTACATATAGTCTCTTAAAAAAGGCAAGACCTTTACTTCCTTCTCTGCATTAGCTCTGAACTTCCATTTTTATGTATCAGATTTTTCCTCCTACTTGTTTTGAGGCATTCTGTTTCATCTCAGTTGCCCCCTGATCTGAACATCCATATACAGGGAATTTTCAGTGAAGGGGAATGACGCCTCTGAAATTGTTTCCTTGCCAGTTCACATCTGGTACTCAATACAAGATCCATCTGTTTATTCAGAGTCTCCAGGGGCTTGTACAGTAGTGGCTACAAGTGTGCCTTTTAATTTGGTTTTGTCATTTGGCTGTAAGTAGTTGACAGTCTGTCTAAATGCAGCAGGGCAGTTATAACTAGTCAGTCATCATATTCTAGTTGCCAATTCATAATCCAATGGAATGCCAGTTACATTTCAACAATTTAAAAGTACATCAGTCATCTCCTCCTACATACTCCCAAATTGTCAACACCATGAAATGTATTGCTTAATTACCTTTAATTTAATATTATTCCTTACACATTCATTTGCATTTAGGATTGTTGCCAGAGCTCTGGAGAGCAGTCATGCTAATCTTGATGTACTTCACTAACCTGCCTGGGTTTAAAGAGTAGATGAAATTGTGGCATGTCCTTAGGTGACCTAGATTGGGTGACCTTAGGTTACTAGCATAAGTAACAAGGGAGGTAAAGATAGAACTTGCTCAGAGCAAAGCCTTATATCTTTTAAACACAAAGATGTCAGTACCAGCATCAATTAAGATGGAAAGACCACAAATTATGCCACATATACATTTATTTCTCCTTCCAAAAAAGTGGGATTAGGATTGGTCACAATTTGCCTCCCGCTACGTTTCTCACCTCCTTCTGTGGAGATGTGTTTAGCAGGGTAATAGCACTTCAACCACAGTCACAGCAACAATCAGTAAAACTACTTCAAGAGTATGGATAATTCAGATTGTAGTGTGCAGAATTACGTAATCCCAAGCAGCATTCTGAAAACAAGATAAACTCTTGTAAAAGTCTTCTGAAGCAACGTCTAGCACATAAAACCACAGACAACATGTTAACTTTCATATGAAACACTTAGGTAAACTCTCTCATGTGTGAATTCTCTATACCTATGTTAAGTGGAAAACATTGGGGAAATAGTTTCTGCACTGATCTTATCATTTAAGTAGTTGCTGATGACAAAATTCAAAATTCTCATCTTATTAACCTGTACTTGGTTTAGCCACAAAAGAAAGAATT
The DNA here is from genome assembly GCA_035590215.1 of Microhierax caerulescens. Taxonomy (NCBI): domain Eukaryota; kingdom Metazoa; phylum Chordata; class Aves; order Falconiformes; family Falconidae; genus Microhierax; species Microhierax caerulescens. The sequence continues at coordinate 121,648,060 of JAVJGJ010000001.1, forward strand.
CATCCTGTTAAAACTTACCTCTTACTTAAAGCTGAAATTAATTTGTTAACTAATTAATCTGAAGTTTCATTTTACTATCTATTGGCATATTCTTTGATCCGCCTATATTTTTCCTTTTGACTGACTGAAGCTTTCATTCTTGCCCTGTCATCAGACTTTTTGGTGAGAAACTTCTACTTTCATCTGTTACTGACTTAATTCTCACATCTTCCAGCAGTTTCTCCTCTGCATTTCTCAATTTAATAATCGAGTTCCCACCAAAAGTTTTTCAGTTGCTGTATCTTTCACATTTTCCATGACTCCAGAGAATTCCTGAAAGTTCATTTAGAATTATTTTTTGATAGTTCTGCAGCAAGTACTACACATGCTGGATCTCTGAAATTACAGTACGAACTAGCATGACTCCTGTTCCATTTCCATGTATTAAGCTTTCAAACTTCAAAATTTGGCATGGTTTGGTTTTGGGTTTTTTTTTTGTGTATTTTGTTTGGAATCATACATTAAACATAATACAGTGTAGGTGTTTTTTATGACTTGGAACCATAGAATCATTTAGGTTGGAAAAGACCTTTAAGATCAAGTCCAACCGTTAACCCAGCGCTGCCAAGTCCACCACTAAACCATGTGTCTAAGACTTTATCATATACAGGAGATCTACAGATTTTCTGTAAAAAAAGCAAACAAATCTGGATTAAAATATTAAAAGTCTACAATTTTTTTTTCTGGAGCTCAAGTTTGGAAAGGGGGTTCACAACAAAGATCCACAGTTTCTGGGGTCAAAAGGGATGTGAACTTTTATACACCTCACCTCAAGCACCTTCAATTTTTTGAACACTTACAAATTTGATGAAGACATTCAAAATGAAGGGCACAGACCAACAAGTAAGCCAGATAAAGGTCTATTCTGAGTGCTGTGTGAGCGAAACTGACCAACAACAGTCCTGCACAGAGACTCCATAGGTCTTTTTCCTATGTATGGAGTCTTCAGTAATACATGGAATTTATTCAGGTTTTAACACAGGTGAATAACATTACCTTGTTTTCTTTCAGCAGACACTTCCTTCTGATTTTGATCCAATCTTATATGAATACAGATCTTATTTTAGACTGTCTTTAAAACTAAGCAGATGTTATCCTGAACTTACTGCTTTTACACTATAAACCTTTTTTGGTTTAGTTCATTGTAGGAGATTTATTTTTCTGTAATTAATATTCTTACTGTTGGTACATTTCTGGACTTACACTTAAATTTATGTCCTGCCTTTCTAGAGCAAATTAATATATTTGGCATAAGCTTTTCATAATGCTTTTGAAACAATTCTGATATTTTTAGTCCACTATCTGAACACTAAAGACACTACTGCTATAAAGCTACCAATCAAAAATAAATCATTAACTGAAAATCAGGAAATAATTTTCACTGTAAAGAGTCATGAAAGAAACATTAAAACATCACTAAGAGAACTCCAACAAACAACTCCTGAGCACACACTTCTACTAAGCAATAATGACAATTATCACACCATGTGAATGCAGAAGATAGGTGACTCAATGGTGCAAAACATACTATGCATTCATTTTTCACTCTCTACAATAATTCAAGACACATAAGCAACCTGCTCACTGAAAGCTGTGCATTATGGGTGCATTAAGATTCCCTAAGGGCCAAGTTCCTGGAGTACTGTGCTCCTGGAATACATTTGAACAGCTCCGTACAAAAGCAGTCCTCAGCCAAACACATGAATGAGAATCACAAGTGGCTGCTCTGTCAATCTTCCGCACATACTGCATTCATAGCTATACATCAGAATACTTAGACTGCCGTGTAAGATCTTAGCTTGTCCCTTTGCCTCGCTTCACTACAGTTGTTCCCTTACAAGTAAAGTTTATTTTCTTTTCTTAGTTCCCTGCTTATAAAAACAGGGCAGCACTAGACATTGACCTGCAGAAAAACGAAGTGAAACAGAGCTGCCACCCAAACAGCAAATATGATCCTGCCATCCTAAATATACCCAGTACTCCGCCTACGCACTCTCGCGCTGTTACCCAGACAGCTGTAGCTGCTCCCTTTCTCCAGTTGCAATACTGCATAGCCTCTGTTGACTACAGACTGGGAAAACACCAAGTGGGAGTTGACTTTTGCCTTCCAAGCAGGTAGGGAAGAGTAGCTTATCTAATAATTTCCATGGTCTGTTACCACTGATCAACATTGAATTAATGTTGAAATAAAGAATATGAACTGAAAAGTGGTTTAGTAAATACTGCAGTTGGAATTAATTCAGCATCTAGTGAGGTTTATTTGTGTAAGTGAAAGAAAGGGATGCCACTGAAATGGATCTGTATTTGGAGTACAGTGATGCAGCTGTGGGACCCATATCTTCCCAGCTATGCATGAAGTCTCACTTCTACTGCATTTATGCATTCTCCTTCTCTGGGTGAGAAACTGTGGAACACCTGGGTTTGGTGGGCTGGACAGAGTGGGAAGGAAAACCTGGAAGCATGAAAACAGAAAGAAGTAAAGTTTGGATGTAACCATAGAAGTGGAGTGTGTAAGGTCTTCTCCTCCGTGCTGGATGCCCTTGGATTCCACTGAATGCGGTCATTGGCTTGAGGCCAAAATAATGAAATGGAGTTACCCAGAGACACTGTGGATTTGTTCTCCTCAGCAACATCCTCAATAGCAAACTTCAGTTCCTTAACAATGTGATGTAAGAGTGCTCTCTAATAAATACTGACACTGGCTTTCATGATGGCCTGAATCTGTAAGCAATTTTTAAAAAAGATTGACCAAAAGTTTATCCCCACCTAGTAAGCACTACTCTTTTGTTCTAGTTATATTTAAAAATAAGTTCTCAGAAGATAAGCTTGATCTGTAGCAGTATTTAGGTAGTTACTAACAATATAGACAGACCCATGTTTAAAGATGTGAGCAAAAGAGTATAATTACACTGACAGAACTTTCATTTAGACTGAGCTCCAAGTACAGAGGTATTTATTTCCCCTTTAGAAAAGGATTTACTTTGTAAATATTCCTGTGCTCAGATATAGTAATCTCAAGGATTGGAACCTGGAAAGTTAAGAAGTATAGCTATAGGGGTACTATAGACGAGGAAAAGCATGTTACTATGAAATGAAGAAGAATTTCATAAAGTACTATAAAATATGTGTGCACTTACTCATACATATCTGAAAAGGTAAAAATTGCTGCAGTTTAGCCTTTCAAGATGGCAGGAATGCTGAGTAGGTACAGGCAGCAAAAAGCCTTAGGAAAAAGAGATTTAGAAGTAGCATATGCTGTCACTCTGCAGAAGACAAACCTGATCTTTTAGATATCAAATGCAAATCCCATTTACAGTACATGAAAACAAGAACGGATTGGCTATCTCAAGACATAAAATCTGATATATCATAAAAGCACCTCTGCCAGGTACTGCTTTTACTACCAGGGTTTTGTTCCAATAGCAACCCTCGTTTGCAAATTATTGTTTCTGATATTTATCATATTAAACCTGCCTTTTTTTTGCATTATTGTAGGATATTTTCTATACCTATAGCAAAAAAATACACTAGTTGTCATCATCTTTCACTTTTTTAATTTTATGAGTTAATGTCAATTTCACTAAGGTACACTGGTTTTTTTTTTTACTGCTTTATTAGAAAACATATTTTTACTGGCTTGTAGATATCCTGTCATCCTGTCATTTGCTAAATACGGCCAACTGCTTTGTGTTGCCTCATGTATACATAAACAAGAAAAAAATTTAAAATTATGTATTTTTTAACAAGTGCATTGTAAAATCTGTAGGGGTCTATACTATCAGGCAGGTCAAGGACACAACAGTCTCATGCCACAGCTCATTTCTTCTGAAGAAACCATAATGATTTCCACTTTCTAAAAAGGAATATGTATTTTCTTGCTTCTAACTCTGCAAAGTTAAATCACTTGCTATTTTATGCCCTGTACTCTTTCTAGCCATCAATACTATGAAGCCCCAAAGATGACATTTCAGAGTTGCTGAGGCTCGTTCAGTTGAACGTATCAACCGTACTCTATGCTCTTTAAGTACATATGAACAGCCCAAAGCAGCAGCAGATCTAAACAACTTTTCTAAAAATGAAGAGTCTGTCTATCAACTAAGGAAAATGGGCTCAAGCTATCGAAGCTCCACTATTTGACAGTCTCCAGAGGACTCTCTGTATGCACTCATTTTGCGTCGTGCTGCCCTGTCCCATTCAAGGCTAGAGTCTCATCCCTAGTTCTTCTGTTCACAAGCAGATCCGACTCCAATGCCAGAGATTAATTGCCTAATTATCTTTCTTACTCCTGCTTGGAAAGTTGCCCTCTGGCTCCTCCTCCTGGCTTTGAAATTTAGAAGGATGAGCCACCAGAAGCAGCAGAGGCTTATAAACAGTAGGGAGGAAACAGGCATAGGTTTTAGGCAATAAACAACTTCCAAGGACAAAATAGTAGCTATACCACATTTAGGAGCCTTTCTCACACATACTGCAATATTTGTTACGTTTTGTCACTTGGCACTGGGTATCACTGGCCTGAAGATCAACCCTGGAGCAACTAAAGATGCTTTTAATTTGGTATACTGTTGATGCAAGTTCAGAAGACTGGCAAATACCCAATGCACCAGAAGGCTCACCAGAAGTCCCCTGGTATTAAGAGCAAAGAAGCTACACATTAAGTTCCGCAAAAATGTACAGTGCATTAAACACTGCTGCTGCTAGTAAGTAAAGGCATATTCAGCAACAAGAAGTAAGTGCTTGTAGAGAAATATAGTAGGAAATAGAAGATCAAGAAACTGGAATACTAAGCAGAGACAAATAGGAGAAGCAGGCTCTAAAACGTGTAACAGAATTTTAGAAATACCACTTTTTGTTCAGAGGGAAGAAAAACAGAATGTAGGTTAAATGGCACAAAGATTAATTTCTAAAAATGGAATAAAATTAAGGTTTAAGCAAATTACAGAAAAGACTGCGTGTAAAAAATTAATACCTGACAAAAATCTAAGGAAAAAAGAGTAATTAAAAAAAAAGGGCAAGGGAAGAAAAGATCTTTCCAAAACAAACATGAAAGGCAGAAAAGGGAAAAAGAGGGGAGGACATTGAAAAACAAAGAGAAAGTTTCAGATATTAAGTAAGTATTGAGGAACTGTAAAAAAATAAATAAATTGGGGGAGGAAATAGTAGCCGATGAAGACTTGTGTATATACATACATTTTATTAAAACCTAGTAAGGTTAATAACGGACAATTGAGACAACACATTAGAATCCCTCTCTGTTGATAATGTAAGGCACATTTACAGCACACCTGACTTTAATATGTTTTTTCTCTTAAATATTATAATTCAGTTAATTTTCCTTAACACTAGAAAATAAACCGAGATGGTATTGTGCCAACTTTGCAGTTTTATCTGGTTTGAAAATTCAAGGCTGTATTTTCACACATAGACCATTTTTCCCCTACCTTGTACTCTCAAAAAGTTTCGCAAAAGAAAGCAAATAGAACACGATGGCTGTTGAACCCTTTTATGTGCTGTCAAAGCCTTTTACGTATTGAGCTCGCCACACCATTGATAAGGACTTGATTAAATAAAGCCAGTGCTGAATTTTCCCATTGCACAGTTGGACTCCATCACATTTTCTCACACAGGTGAGGCAGCCAGGCTTCTGCCCTGCAGGCCCGACCCAAATGGGTGCTCGGCATCCAGGGCCAGCTGTCAGGGCTCCCAAGGTAGCCACAGCTGCACAACTTTTATTACCCTGTGGACTCCGCGGGTTCTCACTGAGCAGTGAAGGGTGGGAATAAAACCAGAAACGTTTTACTTTGGACTCAGAAGTCTCCCTGCACCTATGGGCCATTTCTTGAGCTGTCCTCTGAGGAAACCTCATGGTTAACTTAGGTTAAAGCTACGGGATACCAGCAGCACCTCACGTCCGACCCGGCGTAACCATTTTTACCACAAAACGGATACCGACTTACACCCAAGCGTCTATTTCAACTAACTTGGCTCTTTCAACGACGGAGCCGCAGCTCCTGCGGACAGCAGAGCGCTCCGTCCGCAGGGGGCGGCTCCCCTCAGGCGAGAGGGGCACCTGTACGGCCGCGGAGGCAGCGAGACATGGCGGCGCGGAAGGGGGCGCAGCCACGGGCAGGGATATGGCTGATATGGCTAGTCCGGCTGGGGCACGGGCGGGCGGAGCCGCGGGGCCAGGGCAGGAGTCGCGGGGCGGCGAAGGGCAACTCTAGGCGGCAGGCGGAGGCGGCCCGCTCTACCCAGCATGCCCCGCGCCGGAGGGCGAGCGGCCCTTTCCCGCGAATTCAGTTCAAAGGAGGGGGAGGGGAGAAGCGCCAAGCGGCGAAGCGCACCGACCAACCAAACTCTTCCAGAACCATCCGTGCGTCACGCGGGGGCGGGCCCGGCGCCGGCCAATGCGGCGGTGCGGCGCCATCTTCGGAGCCAATGGGCGAGTGGGGGAGGCGGGCGCGTCGTGGTCGTCGGGTTCGGCTGGTCGTAGCGCCGAGGAGAGCGGAGCGGAGGAGACTTAGAGGAGTTGGAGCTCGGCGCTTCCCCTCCCCCCTCCTCACCCCACCCGCCCCAGCCGCCCCCTCCCGCCCCGCTCGGTCTCCGTCCTGCCGGGGCCCTCTCGGGGGCCAGGCCCAGGGCTCCTCAGACGCACGGTGGAGGTGCGGGGCCCAGCTCGGGCTCCGCTGGCGGCGCCGCCGGAGGAGGAGGCGGCGGCGGAGGCGCCGGAGGCGGCGGCGGCGGGGGGTT
>JAVJGJ010000001.1:121655325-121716206 GCA_035590215.1 Microhierax caerulescens
GCCGGGGCCCGCTGCCTGCGGGGCGGGGGCGTGAGGCTGCGCCCAGCCCGTGAACTTGGTGTCTCAGTCGCAGTTCCCGTCGGGCTTTCGGGGCGGCCGGTTCCCTGCCCTCCTCTAGCAGCCCGCGGAGGCGCGGGGGAGCCAGGAGGCGCTTCCCTCCCTGGCGGCTGCCATTCGAGCCCCTTTCGGGGGCAGGATGTGATGAAGACTTCACTGTACTTGGCTCTTTGTCTGGCAATAACTGTCCCTTAGTTGAGATTTCGTATTGGAAATTGACCTTTGCGACCTACTGATCACCCTGTGGCGGCTCCAGATAGGAGGAAAACCGCCTTGGATGCACCAGAAAGTTGTTTATGGAAGTCTGATTCAGAAGCACAGTGTAACAGTAAACTTGCAGTAAAAGATTTCTGTTCAATTGCTAGGATGTGAAGGAAATTTTTAATGCCCTACTGAATGTACGATCCTGTCCTGGTGTTGGTGCTGTCACAGCTCACACTCCCTTGCTTTAGACGGTGACAGTGAAAAAAGCGTTGGAGCTTTTGATGGTGACTCAGACCCTTAATAATGTGGGGTCCTTTGAACCTTAGCCTTGTTAACAAAGCTCAGTGTTCAGTAAATACTGTACTGCAGATAGGTCAAGTGCCGAACGAGTTTTAAGAGGTTTGTATGGTGTCGGTGTCCGAAAAGGGGGAGAAAAAAATCTCTTGCCCACGCCTCAGTCTGTCAGACAAGGGAAGCACAGAGCAGGGCAGGTAGTGATCAGGAGTAACTTACAGTGTAAATGTGTTGTAGTGTGTCAACTCTGTCGGGTGAATGTCATGGGAAAACAATAGGTAAATAGTGGATTAGAAAAATCTGAATACATGTAGTATGTATTGAATCACAGTCTTCCCGAATGTTTTTGTCCCTTTTCAAGGTCATATGCTAGAAAAAGATAAAAGATTTATTTTAAGCTTTTGCTGAGTAATATGGACTTGTGAAATGTATGTCTGCAGGTTGAAACACGTGTTTCAGAATTTTGCTGCTTGGGAAAACTAAAGTTGATGCAGCAGTGTGCTGTCTTTAAATTAAATTGCATTCTTCTGAATCTATTCTAATGTTTTCAAACCTCTCTGGATTATAATTGTGTCATGGTTTTTTGGCCACTAAAAAACCTGGGCTATTTCTTTAAAATTTGTGACTACTCTGTATTTTCAATCGCTAGCAAAGTGCATGTTTCTTAGTTCCTTTCTTTCCTATCTTTTATCTTGATTTGAAAAGTAGAGATTTTATTATGATAATTTGCACTAAGGAGAATTTTACTGGTTTTCATCAGACTTCTAAAAGGAAATAATTTTAAAAGGGATAATTTTAAGATTTTCTTCTCTAATAATAGATTCTTTGGGGTCTTATTTCTACACTTACAAATAAATATAAGGCTGAATCCTGTCTTTAAAAAGGGTTAAAGGATATTAAATGCTGTCCTCTTTCACTTTAATTATGGAATTCCATAAATCACAATAAGGTTTCCAGCTATTTGCAATAAATGTTTTGCAGTCATATGAAAATAAAGCTTTATATTTCTTTAAAAAGTATAGTTTTTTGGGTTTTTTATGTGGGAAGTGGAGGCAGTGTTAGCAGCCTTAGCATAGGCATCAAGGCATTCTCCATTCTCTTGTTTTCTCCACTAATATATTGTATCAAGTCATTTCTAAGTTTCTTGTTGACATTACCTGATGAGGCTGGCTTTTATTTCAGTTAAAAAGGGTGTATTTCAATTTAGGTTGGAGGTCTTGTTAGATACAGCCTGATCCAGACAAAAACCTTTTTTTGTCTTGATTTAACTGAATTGGTTAAAACGAACTAAAGGTCCTCTTTTTCTGTAGGCAAGTCTTGATTTTTTCAACTTCAGTTATTACACCTATTTCAAATGATGCTGCTACCCTTTCCTGTTGGCATTGCTTATGACTGTATTATCCTCCCTCGTTTGTGCTTTGAAACAGTAGTTGCTTTACCAGGTTCAACAATTTCCTGATCCTATGAGTGTGAAAGGTTTTGGGAATTGATTTCCTAGCTTAGCGTGATCTGTAATGTGTCATAGTCAACTGACAGTCCCTGTTCTTGTTTTGGTACCTTGTAGAAGTGACCTTGGTATTTTCCAGAAGGATAAAACTGAATCAGAGACAAAATTGTCTGACTATGTAAACTTAATATATACTGTTTTGGTATTATATTTGTTATGTTGGTTAACTTTGTGAAGGAAACTTCACCGATTCAACAGTAGGTTATAATGTGTTGAGGTACCTTTTCCTGCCCTTTTATGATATAAAGCCTGTAAGAAATTTATTTTGTGGAAAGCAGGAGCAGTCATAGTTGAGTTGTGACTACTGATTTATGGTAGCTTAAACAAGAAGTTTCTTTGTGTTATACAGTAGGTGGAGTAACCTTTAACTTGTTTACTTGGAGTTCTTTGGACATCATGATGCTTCACTTAAATGATGTGTAAAATTGTTTAAAAAAATAAAATCAACATGCTGTATTAGATGTCTTTTATCATTATAAGGCTGTCTTTCAGGAGGTACAAGGTATGTTGGATAACATGTGTTTCTTTTTCTTAGAACCAACACAGATATACAGATTTCTACGTACCCGGAATCTAATAGCAGTGAGTAATTGGTCTTTATCACTCCTTTACTTCAGTCTTGTAGGAAATTTTAATTTGAGCATAACCTTTTTTTTTTTTTCTTGCAGCCAATATTTTTGCACAGAACTCTCACTTACATGTCCCACAGAAACTCCCGAACAAATATCAAAAGGTAAAATTGTTTTTGAAAGGTATTCCTAAAAAGTTAAGCAAGTAACAGAAGTCCAGAAAATAGTGGAGGGTGACCTCTTTTCATGTGGTGTGTAAAACATGACCTTTTCTTTTTTAATAACTTAAAAAAATGTATACACTGCTTTACAGTTGATTTCTGAAACCAGAGAACTCAGCAATGTTAAGGGTGTGTGAGACTTCATGCTTGTGACTTCTGTTGATACTGGGAGTGCCTGAATGTGGGTAGTCTGCAAAATCCTAACTAATTCTTCCTTGTTAGTTTTCTGTTTGGGGGGAGAACTTTTTAAAAAACCAGCTGTCTAAGGTCTGAGCTCTAGTAATCAGTGATGCTTGATCATAATTATATGAAATGTTTTATTTTAAACTGTAACCTAACCACTTATTTAAAAAAAAAACCCCAAAACAAAACAAAAAAACCCAAAACAAACAAAGAACTGTTGGCTTTGTTAATTAGTCTTGGAAGTATCCAGTAATTATTTCTGTAAGTATTTTAAAAGTGAAAAATTAAATAGGTCAGTTTATAGCATTTTACAAAAAATCCAACAATACGTTTAAAATGTGGCTTTAAACTGGATACATCTGAGAAATGGGCTTTGGTTTTGACATTAAAAAGTAGACATTTCTATCATGTGAGGTGCTACAGCTGCGTGTCAATAGACATTAAAATATATATATACTGCAGCGTGAAAAGTACAGTGTACATAATTAGCAGAATTGCAAAGTCCTTTCAGTTACTTCCCCCTCACTGAAAACTGGTTGTAACACTGAGGATTTTTTTAGTAGCCTGAACACTTATTTTAAAACATTTTAACACTGAAGTTCTTATAGCTTGGAAACAGTTGCTGTGGAACTGAAATATTTAATTGTGAACGTTTAAGGAATAGCAAGAAAATCTGATTATGCAGACAATTCTAATTTAAACTATTTGCATCTAAGGAAGGTAGTATTTCAATGATCTGTTGAGCAGTAGAATTTGTATGTTTTTATTTAAATTACAGAAGCTGTATTTGGCATTCTTGGATGTTGTTTAATGTTCTTGCTGTTAGTTTTAATGCTACAATATAACTTTTTTTGAAACTTGAATCAGTAACATACAACCTCAGGTACTTAGGTAATGATCAGGTTTTATTTATTTTTTTTTTTAAACTTTAAGTTGAGGCTTACTTTTTCTTACAAAAATTACCAAAGAGAATTGTTCGCTTATTATAAAATAAGGCAGGGCCAAATTTTAAGAAATAATGTTCAGGGTGTTTTGGGTTGGTTTTTTTCTTTGTTTGTTTTTAAACTAGAAGTGTGCAACAGGAAGTTCTTGCTTACATTAACTTATAGGTGATTGAAATGCGTATGTTCTTTTACCTGAATCTGTTTCTTTGGATATCTGCTGTAGTTGCTGGGAAACAAGAAATGGTACTGTGCATGTACATTGTGTTGTCCACTGTTCAAACTGCAGTTCAGATTCAGCTGCGCAAGTAATGCTTATTTTCTTTTTGAAACCTACTGATTTTTACTAGTTCCCTTAATGCTTTGTTTTAGAACTGTGGGTTTAGTGAGGTGGTGTTCTAATAACAGACAGATTAATAACCATTTCACTCACTAGTTCTGACAGTACTGACTTCCTGAAATCATTCTGGCAAAATATTTCTAGGAAGATTAAGTAAAACATTTAATATATTTTCTTTGTAAAAACACAATAATACAACAAAAGTACACTACCATAGTTGAGGGGGAGGAAAACCAGAAGATAATTGCGAAGGTGTTCTCTTCTGGGTTACACCCTCCCACCTTTCAGTGCTCTGTCAGTGCTGTGGTCCTTCTCTTTCAGCCTAGTTAAAACCACAAAAGTTGGAGTTTAAAGGTAGTTTGGACTCTTCAGATGTAGTGGTGAAACAGTCTCAACTGAACTTCCATGGTAGATTAGCAGGATAGTTATTTGCTGATCTGTGCTGGTAAACACTTTCAACTATGCACAAGACCTTAATTGCCATTCTTCATTCAGTAGAATAAGGTGTGTGAGCCTGTTACTCTAGTGAAAAAGGGGTTTTAAAAGAGGAAAGATACTCAAACTAGAGTAGAACGTCATTGTGAGGCTTATATTAGGAAAAAAATTACGTAACTGGCTTCAGTATAGTGCAAGTGTTAGTAGACTTCTCTTTGCAAAAAAGTTTCTTTTGGAACTGCATCATGATTAGCCTGCTTATGTGGACCATAACTATACGTGTATATTTATTTATTCCCTTAGGACGTCTTAATTTTGCCATTTTAAAATTTCTGATCGTTAGTTTGATTGCCATTTCAGTAAATGGTATCATATGTGAAATATAAAGAACTTATCTCCAAACTTTATAGAACTTGCCACCTATCAAAACAGTAATTAGCTCCATATCTTTTATCTCTAGTTCTATGGTAGTCTGAGAAAAATGCCAGACAAATCTATCACTTAGAGGTAGGGAAGTAAAACTGCATTTTTACTAAGAAAATATCTGTTGATATTGATCCATATGTTTAATACTGATCAGTTTATAAAGACGAGAATGCTTAGAGTGCAGAGACATGTTGATAGGAAATGTTAATGGGCATGTGTCAGCTTGGGCTAAAAAAGTATTGAAGATGCTTACCATTAGAGAGGCAATATGCTTTGGTCAAGTGATAACTGATACAGAATTAAAATGGGCTTTCCACCTGTGAGTCTGTCTTCAGGTGTTACACTATATTATTAGACCAAATGATGGCATTGGAAAGGAATTTTTACCTGTTAATAAAGTTGCTTCCCATACAGTATGTGGATAAAGTAATTTTTTTTATTATTTATTGGCATGTTGTGATGTGACTTCTAATGCTTTGTTAATTATTACTGTGCTTCACTGGAGTAAGAGTGGGTAGAGAAAGGAATGCGCAAGATGCGCATACTTGTAGTACAAGTAAATCCTGTCTTGAAAATCCTGGGTGATAGGGATGGTCATTACCAAAAATTTTGTCTGTTATGCATGGGAACATGGTAACATAAAAATAGTAATTCTTTTGAAAGGCATTTCTCTGGTTTTTATCTTCTTACAAGTTAACTTCAAAGGCTGTGATTTAATGGAGGTTTTGATTACTTTTTTTTAATTTGTTTTCAGACTTCTTTTTTTTTAGGGGGACTCGTTTTGACTCACATGAATTTCAGATTAGGAAAGGTTGTGTCATTGTTCTTTTTTGGGTCAATAATGCTCAGAAACATGAAATGCGAGCTGTGTCAGTTATAAGTGTATGTTATGAAAGATTGTTAAACTTTCCTCCATTCCTGAAACGTGTTTGTTTCCTAGCTGCTTTCTGGCTTATGTTCTGAGCATGACATAACTTTGCTCTAGAGCTGTTTTAAGCAATTCTTTAGTCTGAAGAAAGCCTACTAAAGAAAAGTGTACTGCTCGGTGATACTGATGAGATTGGGCAGAGTGCAGGCAAAGATTTTTTTTACCTTAGAGTCTGAAACTTGCCACAAAGTTCTTAATAATCCCATGTTTTAGTGTAGGTGAATCAGTTCTTGAATCTGTCATCTGTGTGAACTTTAGGCTGAGTAGAGCTTTGAATCGGTGATTACCATGCAGACCATAATTATTTTTCTACTTGTTATCTGACTGCAGCCCTGCTTAGTGTTTCTTGTCCAGTGTTACTATTTGGTGACCGTGTGATTTGTAACTATCGTTCAGATGCATTACATGCTGAGTGTGAACAATGTATGACATCAGTGTTTCTTCAGTCAGAATATTTCTGTAGGCGATGCTTCCCACTTCCCCAGAGCACATCATCATCGTGGGTTCCCCCCGGCCTCAAGAAACCCAGTATTTGGCAACAGCTTATTTTATTCTTACTTCATTTTCTAAGGCATAAATGTAGAGGAAGGATGCCTCCACAGCTCTTGCGTTGTATTCTAGTCTAGTGCAATTTTGTTGGCACCTAGGTCCAAGCATTAACTTTTCCTTTGAAGAAAAACTGAAAGACTATTCTGGGAACTCAAATAGTTTCTGTTCATGAGTGAACTTTATTTAGCAATGAACATTAAATTGCACGTATGGTAGAACAGGCTGAACATATGAGCTTGAACAGACTGATGTCAGAAGTATGGAGAAAAATGATTTGACGTGATTATTCTCTGTGACACTGTTGTCATTGGTTGTTGCCCCCCCCATTTCCTGTGAGTGTGCTCCAGAAGTAGCTTCAGAATTTGCTGTTCCTTGCATTATGTCCATTTAATATAAATTTGTAGAGAAAGAAGGTGTGTGGTTTTTTTATAATTGAGGTTTTAAACCTGTCAGCTAAGGTTTTAAGTGTTTTTCGTTATTATGTTCAAGAATAAAATAGTAATGACTGAAGACCTGACATGTAAATTCTTAGTAGGTATAAGTGTTACTAAAGCAAAAAGATTTTCATTTTTTGACAAAAAAATCAAAGCTGAAATGTGGTTAGATGTGTTCATTGCAAGGTTGGAGTATGGTGCTGTTACATGACACTTGTTATGAGCAGCAGGATTGCTTCTGAAAGATGTTTTTCATTCTTTGTATTATCTTGATACTGCTTGAGAAGCTGTATTGCAGTTGTGTATACCTACAACATGGATGTGCTACTAAGCCTAAAAAGGTATGAAAAGGGTGCTTTCTGAACAGAAGGTTAAAATTATATATAGAGACAGTTTTAGATTGAAGCCCAAGTTAAAGTTCAGGCTGAATAAATTTTCTTGTTATATGTTATGGGAGCAGGGGCTCTGTGAAACTGTTCTGTCTGCTTTTTCTTCACAGGAAAACATTCAAAGTAGATGATATGTTATCAAAAGTAGAGAAAATGAAGGGAGAACAAGAATCTCACAGGTACTGTCCTGCATATGTGTTTGTGTGTGTCTGTACAAATGAGCACATGCATGTGCTAAATTGAAAGTCATAGAATCATTTAAGTTGGAAAGGGCCTTTGAGATCTTGGAGTCCAACCGTTAACCCAGGATGTCAATTCCACCACTAAACCATGTCACTAAGCACTGCATCTATGCATTTTTTTTAACACCTTCAGGGATGGTGATTCCACTACCTCCCTGGGCAGCCTGTGAGTCTTTTTGACTGACAAAATGAAAGTGGTAAAGAGTAATTATTAGAAAGAAGGTACTTGCTGTTTGAAATGTTGCTTCCAGAATCTTAAAATGTGTGTTTGTGTGCTGGTCACTTAAAAACAGGAAGAAAGCAATGTAAGATAAACCTTCAATATTTGTTTTGCTGTTTCTTAAAATGTGTATAGAAGTGTCAAATAGGTATTTGTCTTAACATTTTTCTTTTAAGATTATCAGTTGTGTCAGTAACAAATCTGTGTGTGCTGGAATTAGAAAAAAAAAAGGGAGGGGGGCAATTTGGGAAAATTACCATGGAACTATACAATTTGGGGTTTATATGGTTGTATACATGCTATTTTTAACCTTATGTTCATAGTTAGATTTTAAAAAAAAATGCAACAACAAAACAACCCCCCCTGAAATGTTGTAACAATATTTAAAAGATATTTAAATCTTTTAATTAAATATTAAATCTTGCCCATCTCAAGTCATAATAGGATAATTAGTTATAAAATGTTTTTATTGAAGGCAGTAAAACTTAAAATTTTCCCTTCAAATTTTCTTGTGAGAAATATTGCTTAGTCTGAAATTTTTCTTGTGGTTAGACTTCACGTATATCTCTTGTTAAACCTTTGCATAGTTCTATTTTAATAGCAGTGTTCCCTCTTTAACAAACAGATAATTTCAAGTCTTAATTCCATATGGAGTCATCATTTGAGGGACAGCTTACTCTGTGAATTCTAATTGTGAAATAGTAATTACCTTTATACTGGTGTACCTATTGGTTTTGTCATGTTAATTTTTTTCTGTACAAGAGTTTACTTTATATAACACACATAAATGTTGGATAAAACTCAGTATTGCATTTTGTGGTCTTCCAAATGAACATATCTAAAGAGATTTTTTTTCTCCCAGAACTTGTATTTAAATATTGGTGATTAGTTAGGCTTCAATCACATATCAAGGTACCAGAGAAGTAGCCATTCATGTACATTTCCAATGGTATAATATTGGTTGGACTCAATCTTGACGGTCTTTTCCAACCTAAATGATTCTATGTTTCTATATTTTATCAGATCTTCTGTGCTTCAGAAAAAAATACTGAACTCTTGCTGAATTTGCCATATTGTATTTGGCAAAAGTCAAAGTTCAGCAGAGATGTGAAACGGGAGTGATGAATTTCAGTTCATTTGCATCTTAGCCTGCCTTTGTAATGATGGCAAAAGAAGGCATAGCACATGTGCCTGCTGTGTTGTTTCTCGACGTGTTTCCTAGTGATGAAATAAAACGGTATGAAAAGCTTATTGACCAAGAAGTGATGTAGCATACAACGTGATAGATGATGACCATAACATATTTTTGCCATATTATATTCCTTCTGTACAAATTAAACACTTATGCTTTTTGTGAAAGTATTTACGGTGGAAATTAACCAATGCGTTGTAAGACTTTATGAATATTTTATTTTTCTAATCTATACAGTTCTGTCAGGGATCTATTTTAGTCCTGCAGGTTGGCTTTGTGTTCTTTTTTGGTAGAAAGACTATAGATAATTTGCTAAAACTCTTCTATTTAATATACTGAATAGATCATGAAATACAAAGCATTCTGGAAATTCTAAAATAAACCCAGATATTTAAAGATTAAGTTGCTGAATGTGGAGACCTGTTGAGGTGGTTTTTTTGTGGTGTTCACTTGGTTTTTAACCAGCTATTCATTTTCCATAGTGTTTGCAAATAATTAGACTACTCCAGAGGCAGCCATGCTAGATGCAGTTTAGTCTGCTGAAACAAATGTATAAATTCTGTGTTCTAAGAGGTTTTATAGATTTACTGGATATTATTTTTCTTAATTATCATTTGCTCTGTATATTGTGGCTACTTGCTAGGTAAATATTCTCTTTTCAAGGATAAAGATAATCTTGAAGCAAAATAGTCATAATACTGATTTGTGTATTGTTTTTGTGCTTTCAAATCTGTCAAAAAAAATGTTAGTCTGGAATTGGTCTGGAAAAGTAAAGTGGATGAATGATTCGAGGTGGTATAGATGCAGTGTTTTGAATGCTCAAGACGTTGGGCACTTTCACTAATTATCTCACTGCTCCGAGTTTAAAATTAGGCATTAAATATCAGGTTGTATCTTGTGGAGAAGTCAGTGAAGGTGCTCAGTACTGTGGTGTTCTAGTGTAATGTATTTTGTTCAATATTATATACTTCAGAAATACTAAGTGTTTTTGAGACTCATTTTGATGTAGGTTTATGAATACTTGCTTTAAGCTGAAATGTATTCTGAAATTAACAATTTGAAATAAAATGGGTCTACAGTCAGCAGAATAGTCTAGGCTGTGAAACAAAATATGCAATTATTATTTTGATTGCATGTGTTTGGATGATATGGACTTGATGTGACTGCTGATCTTTATTTCCAAGTCTGTAGCTTCCTCATTGTAAAGATTGTCCTTGCTAAACTTAATACTAGTTAAAAAAAAAAAGAAAAAAATAAATACCAAGTGCATGGTTCAGGGTGAAGTTCTAGAAAATCTCCACCAAAACTCATCTCTGTTGCTGATGAATGTCTAGGAAATTCATTTGTCTGCTTGTGAAGGCAAGATCTCACATCTTTGGACAGTGCTTTCCTACTGTAGTGTTTAAACCCCTCCTTTTTTTTCGGTTAATTATCAAGTCATAGAATACACAGAGAGAATAAGTCTGTAAAGAGAAAACTGGTCTACATCTCTGCATCAATTGCAATTGCTTTATCCAGGCAGTTTCCAAGTTAAAAAGATGGACCACTTCATTATAGTATTGCCTCTTGTGTAGGCCTGTCCTAAGCAGTGGTGAATGGAGTGACTGCTGTGAGAAGAAAATATTTATTTGATCTAACGTTTCCTTTCTTTTTTTTCTGTTTAGCTTGTCTGCTCATTTGCAACTTACATTTACTGGGTTCTTCCATAAAAATGGTATGTTTGCTAATTCATTCATTATACTGTTAATTTGTAGAGCACCTTTGAAATTAGTATATAACTGTGAGGGGAATATTTGAGTATTTTTAATCTCTGCTGCTTGGATGCAAATCTTAATTCATTTAAGCTCAGACTGTCCCATTAGTTAAAATACTTTCAGTAGTGCTTAAATATGTTGTAGTGTAATTGTAATGTTATGCAGATAACCCTTTTGGCTTTAGTCAGAACAGTGTTTTTGAGAAATACTTAAGTCATCCTCTATTCAAACTGAAACAGACCTTGAGGAGTTCCTGAAGAAAGTGATTTTCTAGGAGTGTGTCTTTTGGGGTATTTGAAGTAGCTTTAAGATAGTCTCAGCCTTCAAATAGTTAGAAGGTTCAATGTGTTTAACTTTGAGAATAACTTTTATCCAGTAGAGCCTAGAAATGAGGCAAAGGCTGTGTCAGCGATTGTAAAAGCAACAGAAATCGTGTTTTAGTGACTTCCAGTCATTCTGTTATGTCTTCTGTGCACATAAGTCAAAATTGGCATACTGGATTTCATGGACCAGCATGAAGGGTTCTGTTCCTTTAACGAAAGCAGAAGTGACATGTGTTGTGCTGTATAGGCATGGTAAATTCACTGTCTTTTTACTTCCATGAAAAAAATTAGCTGTTTTATCGATCAAAACAAAGTGATGTTTCTAATTTTTCAGTTAAAAATATTCTGAGTGGCATATTAGTCTTTGGATGTAAAAGATAATAAGATTCATGTAACAGGTTTTGTACTTTTTTTCTGGAAGTTGGTGTGTTCCCTCAAAGTATCTTATGCTTAACTGGATCTATTCAGTAAGATATTTGAAAGTTTTATTTATTTTTATTTGAAAGTATTAAAGTTGCAGATGTCTAGATTTCAGAATCCCCTCTTTATCAAACTGTAATATTCTGAGAAAGTTCTTAAAATCTGTAGATAGGGAACAATTTGCTTCTGGAACTTCAGGATACTGCTGGTTTCAATGGATAGTATTCATCTTGTTCCTGCTCTTGGGAATGTCACGTTACACGTTGTTGCCTTGGGTATTTAAGCTGGGAAACCACAGAAGACTTTGGGGGCAGCCAATGATAAGAATAGACAAGTATAGAATAAAGGCAGAGGAAAGGGTGTATTATAATAATTATAATAAATTCAGATATGTAACTTCAAAATCTGGTTCTTCCAGGACAGTATGTAGTAGTAAACCTCATATGGAATTTAAAGTACCTAGTGGATAGGGTAGTTGTTCCACAGATTTTTTTCTGACAGACTTTACTGCTTTTTTTTATTACAGTGTCATACACAGACATGGGCTGAAGTAGGTTTTTCAGGTGTTGATGTAGTTGATGACTTCCTGTGTGTTTTTGAATGTTTAGGGTACGTGACACTACTGTTAATTATAAAAACCTTTCACTTTGGGACTACTACATACAGTGAAACCCTGGTGATAATTTGTTCCAAAGAAAAGGATATCACCAACAGAACTGATGTTGTAGTGAATATTAAATATAGGAAATATTTAAATTAATGAAGCTAGTGCAATTAATATACTTATTTGTCTGGATACAAATTATGTTAGAAACTCTTGAGAGTTCAGTAGACTTTTGGCTGGGTTCCCCCCTGCCCCAGCCTGAATTTCTGTGTGTCTTGTGTTTAGAATAAAAAAATCCATTTGTTTCCTAAAACTGCTGGTGTCTCTAGATGAGTTACCAGAACTTTCTCTCAACTGAAACACATCAGGTTTGTTCAGTGTGGTTATAGTGTAAGGAGAAAAGCTACTGAAGAGACATGGGTTATGTTGTGTTTACTATGCTAAAGCTTTGCTCTTAATATTCTGATCAGCATAACAAAGTACTTCATTGAATGTTAGATTCTTTGTGATATGGACTAAGTTGAAGCCATTGAGTTTTTTAACTTAAGACCATAATGCTGTTTGTAAGATTTTAAAAGAGCAGAAATAACTTCTTATAGATTCATTCAGTTCTGACTGATACTTGTTTTTTAGAATTTTCTACAAAATGTTTTTTAACTAGATACATAACCAAGTTCTATCTTTTTATTACTTTTCCATATGAGAGCACGTTTTTGGATAAATATAAATTCACATGATTAAAGGTTCTCTTACTATACAGTTACATTCATTTTGTAAGGCAGTTCTTAATTCGTATTGCTGATCATACTGCTGGTAGTAGCTGTCTTGAAGATTCCAGGCTCTAGGAAATTTATACTGCAGAGACTGAAGGCAAGTCTTATTTTAAATACTTTTTTCAGTTTTTCCAGGAGTCCTTTAACAGCTATTGTGCATACACTTAACCTTGCACAGCCTTTACTTTTTTTTTTTTTCTTCTGCTTGTCTGATGGCATCTGGGTCTTGAAGTTCTGATGCAAACCAAATTCTAGGTTTACAAGCTGTAAAGAAAAAAAAAATTACAGGAAACGTTTTGACTCATCTGTAATTCTGATTTTCCTTAAATCTACCTGTGTCTTTTTTTCTCTGCTATGAAAAAGTCTGGCAATGCCAAAGGCAAAAAGCATATTCTTTTAAACACTGGAGATCAGTTATGCTTTTTCATCTGCTAGTATTTGAATAGTTAGGTGGGATATGTTCTCAGGTGGGAGTTTGCAGTAAGTTTGGGGAGAATTGAAACTTGGAATATGGCTAAAGGTCTTTGTTTAACTCAGGAGGTACCTGTAGTTGAAAAAGTTATTAGAGGTGGATTTACACCATTCAATAGATCTTGGCTTTCTCAGAACTTATTTTTCTGTTTAGATAAGCCATCACAAAACTCAGAGAATGAACAAAATTCTGTAACCCTGGAAGTACTGCTTGTGAAAGTTTGCCACAAGAAACGAAAGGTAAAAATTATTTGACAAACTGTTAATGTATATTAAATCGAAATATTTACCTGATTCTGGAACATCGAATTAACATTACCATACAACAAGATAGTGGTGGAATGATGCTTTGTTCCGATTAATTTTGTCTTTAAATTTAAGAACCAATCTATTCAAGTTTTCTACTGACTAGGTAAGGGATTCTTAAGAAGTGTGTACATATATATATGGATTTTGCTCTGCTTTGTAAGAAATAACAAAGTTTTTTAAAAAATTCTGCTTTATTCACAGAATTCAGCTTGCTTGTAAGTCAGATTCAGTCTGAAATTCACCTCTATTTTTTACTTCAGATTTTTTGTATCATATCATTAAACTAGTTCTGTTGTGATGTCCAGTGGCTTAAGTTAACCAGGCAATCACAAAATCATAGTCTATGCCTTTTAGAGTTTATAAATAAAAAAGAACAAGTTCTAATTGTTTTGAATTCTCCAGTCATGTGCCAAGTCTTGTCTCTTCCCTTGCTTTGCCTGTACGTATGGTTTTTACATTGATCATCTCAATTATTGCAGATTTTAGCTACTATGAATCATAAACAATTTTCATCTTTCTTTTAAAGCATCTTTGAAATTGCTTGCTGTTTTAGCTATGTTTTTCACACCAGTTGGCAAATTACCTTCACAGCTATGGGAATATGGGAGGCTCAGTAATGCAGGCTGTAATTTTTAACCAAAAAGGCAAAGATTTGCAGTCAGAACATTGTGTATTTTCTCTAAGAATGTTAAGCTGTTTTGACATGTTTTTAAGAGTTAATATTGTTTCTAGCCATTTTGTTACTTGCTATAGTACGGATGAATATGGTAAAAGCAGGAGGTGCTGATGGTTATTTGAAATGTTTTGCTGCAAGTTTCATGCTTAGGCCATCTTGCCTTGTTTTTCCAATGCTACACAGTATTCAATGATCTATTTGAGAGATACTGAATATAATAAATCCTAGGTAAGTGGTTCTTTATCTCCCAGATAGCGCAAAGTGCACTTTATAATATTGGAGGGAGAAGATAGGAAGCCCTTGAAATATATATGTATAACCAAAATATTTAATTTCTTTAGGTAAACAGAATTAAATTAGACTGTAGAACAGTCACTAATACTTTCTGAGTGACTCATGTTAGTGTTAATTCAATCACTTAGAGAAAGATGGCTGTTGCCAGAAGTGGTTATAAAATGCCAGTTTTATTTACACTTTCATATATCTGTTTTTGCATTTAAAACCTGGGATTGTTATTCCAGATTTTTTTATTTACATCTGTTACAAGGTTTATTTTCAAAAAGATGGCAGGACAAGTACAGGTCATAAATGATACAAATTTTAACACTAAATGTCTTTACTCTGTATTCTAAAAACCTAAACCTTAGCTTTCTTGTTTTCCTACAGGATGTCAGTTGTCCGATAAGACAGGTTCCTACAGGTAAAAAGCAGGTGCCTTTAAACCCAGACCTCAGCCAAATAAAACCAGGCAACTTCCCATCACTTGCTGTTTCCAGCAATGAGTTTGAACCAAGCAACAGCCATATGGTGAAGTCTTACTCGTTGTTATTCAGAGTAACTCGCCCAGGAAGAAGAGATTTTAATGGACTGATCAATGGTGAAACTAATGAAAACATTGGTAACTTCAGTCTTTAAATATGCTTTTACAGGGTTTATCTTGTAGGCACGTATACGGTTGTCTTGATGTTCAACATAAGTCATACTGTTGAGAAGGGTCGGTAATAGATGAGTGACTGAACTGGCTTTCATGTGGTTTTGGTCAAGATGGGGCTATAATACAGCTAGTAGCTGGAAACTGTGCTTCTATTTTAGTGTAAATTTAACACCGATTTTTACTAATGTGTGATAGTGAAGGAGTGAGGCAACCCTGTTGGAGGGTGGATAATGTAAGAGAACCCTGTGGTTGCTGTGAGTATCATTAAACCTGCAGCAACTCCGGTCACTACTGACTCTGCTATAGGTGCACTTGTGGTCTCTCATCAAAACTAAATGACTAGCCGATGAAGAAAATACTTTAGTAACAGTTATTTAAAAGCTATTTTTTTAATCTTGTCAAGATAGGATGTGTTACAGCCTTGGAGAGTATGTGCAGAATGAAAAACTTCCTCACTATTTTATAGCTAGAAGGGGAGGAAGATCAAATCCCAAACTCCTTATGGTGATAGACTAAAAGGACTAAACTATAAATATATGTGAATTTACATAAAATATGGTTACTGATAAGCTAAGTGCTCCTCCTGTTGCCGTTGAGGTTTTCATTAAATACTGTTTTTCTATTGTATGTAATCAACAGCCAGTTATATTCTACAGTTGCATAGAAGCTGTTTGATCTTTTGGATTTGTGCTTCTATAATAGTTGAATACTGTATCTCTTATGTACAGATGTCAATGAGGAGCTTCCAGCTAGAAGAAAAAGAAACTCCTCAAATCGTGAAGATGGGGAAAAGACATTTGTAGCACAAATGACTGTATTTGATAAAAACAGGTAATATTATCCAAAATAAGTATTGTTTCTGTTAATCATTAGGGATTTGTTTAGTATTAAACTTCAATCTGTTCTTTATTTTCAGTGTTGGCTGTCTTTGGCTGCATTTTTTTAGTTTGCACTTACCATAACAGCTTAGGCTTGTCTTTTTTTTTTTTTTTTTTTTTTAAAAAAAAAAAGCCTGCAGGTTTCATAATGCGTACTTTATACTGAGACCTGTTCAGTGATAATTGTAAATAATTCCCTTTTATGAACTTGAATGTTATCTTGTTAATATGCATCAGTTTGTTTCTTGTCAGTTTTTTGAGAGTTCCAATTTCTGTGGTTCTGTTAAAGATTAGTGACAGCATAATTAGAAGTAAAATAAACAAAAAGTCATGTACTGCTTACATGCTGTTTGGTGGCATAATTTTTTCTGTGCCCAGACTCTTGCTGATGCAGTCACAGATCTTAAAAGACGACATTAGTTCTCTAGTACTACAGTGAAATCAAAGTAGTAATTAAAATCATAATAGACTTACTCTGTCATGTAGTTTAAGTGTGATGAAACATTTTAATATATGTTATCTTGATGCTACTTAATGTATTTTAAAGGTGGAGTGGGGTGAACTCACATGTAGCTATAGCTTAGAGCAATCCAGATAGTAAATGGTATGCCACTTACTTTCTGAACTAGATGACTTCTTTGTTAGTAAAAATACAAATATAGCTTCAAGAAAAAGTTGCTTAAAATTGCTCCAAGTGATTCTGACAAAATGATCGTTTATCTGAATATGATTTTAGAAGTCTTACATTTCAAGTAGAGGTTTTTTTAATAAATGTCTTACCTTCTTAGAAGCTTTGACAATATTTTTGTTCTTTTCTATTACTTAAGTACACTGGGGAGCTTTAGTATGCTAAACATGATACGAACCATTAGGTGTTTTGTAGCAGTAATACATAAGTTGGACATTTTCACCCATTCTGCTGTACATATATAGAATATATTATACATATATTTTATATATATAAATAAAATAGCATAAGCTATTAATTTATGTTAACCTCTTGAAGTTACAGTCTTCTGTTTGATGAAGTAATTGAAAAGTTATTTTACCCCAGCTCCAGGCCTGGAAAACTATTATATATAATGGAGATCTAGGAAAAGTATTGTTTGAAGGCCAATATCTTCTCTATCTGTATTATCTTTTTACCTTTTGAAGCTCTTGCTGTTCTAAGTAGAGTAGAGTTAGTGGTTAGCAAGATGCTGTCAAGAAACAGAATAAAAGATCTCTGGTAGCTTACTTGGATTGTTTATAACTTTATTCTGCTGGGATACTTCTGCTGTAGTATAGTTTATATGTAAAAGAAAAAGATAATCTGTAGTTTACCTGTTCCAGTGTCTCACTGTAGAATACTGAAACTAGAACCGGCATCTTTCTGCAAGACTTAATTCTGAGCTACAAACTGTGTTAATAGTTTGCATGCGTTCACACGGAATTTATCTACTTAGCAACTTGTTTATTTTGAATGATGCTTCTGTAACTTATGTTGTCAGGAATTCAGGGCCATTGCTTCAGAAGGTAATGTCTCAAAAAAAAGAAAATACTGGGGAAGTGAGCTTGTATTGTAAATTGATATTACTTGCTGATTTTTGTTGATACCTTTAAAACATATGTGTCCATGAAACATGTTCCATAGACTAGCTTTGATTCACTGCTTTTTCTTTTCTGCTTCTCCTCTGCTGTTCAGCAAGTGGCAACAAAATACAAATGTTTAAGTAGCAATCAGAGTTTCACAAGCCTCACTGAGCAGACTGCTACATAGGAGGAAGCCGGGTGAGATAGAAAGAAAGGTGAAAATGTAGCATGTCAGTTAACAAGTTTGACTTAGTCATTCTAGTTTATGTAAAACAATTTTATTTGCTTTTTGAGAATGTCATAGTTTATATTTACTGTGTTAAAGTCCTCTTCAGGTTACATCTGACATGGCTCTGATACTAAGGTAGGATTCTTACATTTTGGAGGTCAGATTAGAGGTCATACTGGTTTTCTGGAATAGACTAGTTATTAATAAAACAAGAATAAATAAGAGGTGATTAGGAGGGGGTGTCATTCAGTTTGGGGTTTGTTTCTTCGCAGTAAGATTGCCGGCATAGTATTGATTTTGTATTAACAATAGCTTTCCTACATCTCTTGGAATCACTTGGATGGAGGCTTTTACATTAATGTTTGGCATTGGGTAGCTTTTTTGTGATGGATAGTGTTTGCCTAAGATTCACACTTAGTTGCCAAACAAATCTGCCAGAAAATCTGCCTTTAGGTTCATGGAAACTTACTTTGAAATGTACTCTATATTTTAATAGGCGAACAATAAAAATGAGCTATTTTTGTCTTGACAGGCGCTTGCAGCTTCTGGATGGGGAGTATGAAGTGGCCATGCAGGAAATGGAAGAGTGTCCCATTAGCAAGAAAAGAGCAACATGGGAAACGATACTTGATGGGAAGGTATGGATTGTTTTAGTGGTTGAAAGACCTGTCTTCACTTAAGATGGTCTGGATTAAGGTGGAAGACTATTTGAAGTGCTGTCAGTGGCTGTTCCTATGAAAATGGATTAAATTTAACAGAGAATTTACTTCTCTTTCAGGAAGTATGGGCATAAGTTTTAATTTAGCTCTTGGTTTAGGAAGGCTTTGGCTACACTAGGTCATTAAATGTTTGTTACTGTAATAAATTCAAATGGACAAATCCAAATGAAGAAACTGCAGAAGCAGAATATTCTGGGGAAAGAAATAGGAACCCAGAGCTTTCATAGGTGTGATTTTATACACGTATCTTCAGAAAATGCTGATGAAATTTAGTGATGAAAGGAAGAGGGTGTGTCAGTGTAGGAGTAAGTGATGTGCAGAGAGAAATTGTTGTCTGAGGTGAAGCCACATTTGGTGATACAGTGAATGTAGGTGGTTGTATGCACTTAGTCACATGCTGTTGTGTCCCGGGAGAGTATCAGTTGTGAGGCAAAGAATATGACAATTCTAAATGTTTGCGAAATAGTGGTGCATCAATACGATTATACAATTATGAGAAAAGCAGAGATGATCCAAAATATAGAGCTTATAACTGTTTTTACTATATTAGCCAGTTCATCCTTTACCTGGAATACTGATTCTGTTAAACGTTGTTCAAGAAATTAAAATTGAAAATCTAGAAACAGCTTTTATGAAGATCGGACGAAGTGATCCTCCACGTGTAAATGTGCTTAAAAAGATACATATAAATTGCTGTAATTTTGTTAAACTGAGACAGGGGTACGAGATAAACTGAGACAGGCTTTCTGTTGTTGGGACAATATGAGAGAAGTTTTTCAAGCTGGAGTTGCTACCCTAAAGAGAACAGAAGGCAGTCACGGCCAATGTGTTTTTCACCTAGATAGAAGTATATTGTCATTGGTTTTCTGATTTTGCAATAGCATTTCTGTAAACTAATGAGACCTAAATAAAATAAAGAGCTTTTAGGATGGAATTCTGTAATCTCATTGATAAATTTAGGGTATCATACTTGATAATAAGAGTTTGGATTTAACTCAGGTCTCTTCTGTTTCTTTATTGCTACTGACTCCATAAGTGAGTGGAATAGAAGAACATACCCACAGGAGAATATTACAATAGGATTTCTACAGCAGACAGTGGTACATTTTTTGTAGCTCATGTATTAATATACTGCATTGCAGAATTAGGAGTAGGTGTGAGTAGAAAGAGAATTACATTGGCAGCAGGCTGGTAGGCAAGTGCTGTTCTCTTTCTAGTTAAAGCCCATGCTGTTTAGTGTTTCACAAAGATCAATATGTGTGCCACAGTATGTACATGAAGTTGTTGCTTAGTAATGTGCAGGAAATTGCATAGTTATCTTTCTCAGCTTTTTTATTTTAGTATATCTAAATGTGTATGCTTATGCTGAAAACACAAGGACTTCAGGTGATTAAAAAATTACATCTGTGCCCATTCTGTCAGTGTTTTCTTATGATTGTTTTTGTACATGGGAAGACACTAATTCTGCTGTTCTATTTTTGATTCCCCCCCGCCCAGAGATTGCCTCCATTTGAAACATTTTCTCAGGGACCTACACTTCAGTTTACTCTTCGTTGGACAGGAGACACAAATGATAAGTCTACAGCTCCTATAGCTAAGCCTCTTGCAACACGAAATTCTGAAAGCCTCCCTCAAGAGAACAAGCCCAATTCTGTTAAACCTACTCAGACTATAGGTAAGCCAAGTTTGGTTTTGCTACTGAATAACATCTGCTCAGCACTTCTGTGCTTCAGGGTTCCTGACTTGCTGGTGCAACTGCTTTGGGTTATCTTAAAAATGAAGAGCAAAAATGAATGGGCTTTGTGTCACATATTTTGTACATTCTTCAGGTAAGTTTAAAAGCTAAAAATAGTGCAGTCTTTGAAGTTGTGACAGTATTGAAGTGATTGTATATAATGCTCACAAATCCTGATGTGAAATAAATTGGGGGGGAAATCTGTGAATAGGACTTCTGGGATTGTTTTGCTCTACTGATTTTAATTACTGTATTCAGTAATACTAATCCAGGTATATGGATTTATAGTATTAAGGGTTTTTTTTAATGCTTTTTAGTGAATGTAGTTTTACATTTTGTCTGTTGTATGATATATGTTAAGCTCTTGGAAAACATAGCTAGTGTGAAATGTGACAGAAACTGCCTAAACCACCATACGTTTTGTTGCATGTCTGTAGTATAAAGGCAACTCAGTTTCTTCCAGAATGCTTATGAACTGGCACTAATCCCCTGGATGTATAGTGTGATGTCTAGGCATGATCCGGTGATGGAAGCACTATATATATTATTTAGCTGCATTTTCTGTGTATTCACACCAGTTAACAAAGATTTCTGTGGAGCCTAAAGGTTCTTTCTGCTTTTATTTATTTTGGGCAGTCTGAGGTTGTCTAGATAGAATGCAGCTTACAGTTAGTACTGTCTACATATAATTTTATGTAGGTTTAGAGAAAAACTTAGCAAGTCTGCAAACTATTACTACAATGTAAGGTAAGTCTGTATTTGTTATATGTAAATTAGCCTGTAAGTATTATTGAACTTGTTTCTTCCTAGTCATTAGTTAATGTTTAGAGCATTGTAATTTTAAAATAAATGCTTTTTAGCTTTGGACTTTCTCAGTCATCTGAAATGTAACTGGTTTTGTTTCCTTCTGCAAGTTAGTTCCTATATATTCTTTCCAGAAGAGTTTACATATTATCAGACTTCATAATCAGCTTTTGAATTGTTGTATCATAACATTAAATATATATCATGTTAAAAGCAGTAGTGGGTAGACTGTTCAAAATCGGGTTGCTTAACCTTGCTTCATGGAAACATTTTTTAAATAGTGTACAATTGTTTTTACTTCTTTGCTTAGTTTCTATTTAGTGTAGCACTGGTACTTCTTTCTGTGGCAGGCACAGTGTCATTGAAAATTTAATGTAATTACCATTGTAATTTGATCCACTACGTGGGAGATTACATAATGTTGAATACATTAACCCAGTCTGCTAATATTCACTGCAAATCTAAAATTATAGTTTTGTTACCTTAATATATCCCACTATATGTTTAAACACATCATTTCAAGAGCTATTGATGTGTCTAGAAACTACTTGTTCTGCTGTTGCTGTTACTCAAAAGCTTGTGTTGGGAAGCTGCTGAATATAAAATTCTATTTATCCTGAATTTACAGAGGTGATTTGAAGCATTATTTTAGAAAAACTGTAAAACATCCTTTGATATTTCTGTAGGTATATGTTAAAAAAACAGATAAGAGTTCAAGATCAGTTTCTTTATGGAAAGTCTTCTGGGAGTATTTCCCTTTGCGTAAGGTTAGCTAACTTTACCTTGAAAACCTTAATGGGCTTAGGAGGTTTGACCCTTAATAATTTTCAAATAATGTACGATGGCACACTTCTAATTCATGCATGATACAAAAACATTAACAGACACATACATGCTGTGTTTTACAGAAGATTGTAGTATTACAATATGCGTTTAGAAAAAAAAAAACCAGTCCCATGACTTTCTCCTTCAAGAGTTGTTAGATCACTTACAAAATACTGAGATACCTGCTGGGGTGGGGGTAGCTGATTGTATACTGAGTCTAGTTACTGAAAACTGCACAAAGTGATGTAGCTGTGCAGCAGGTAGCATGCTGTTTGGTTATAATTACACCCAAAAGTTAAACTTAATGTAGCTTTTGCATTTTTAAATGCAGTTTTGTTAATATGTTTCTAAAAACATGTTTCTTCCTTGCTGTCCAACATCTTAGCTCCAAAAAGCTGCTACTAAAATACTTTTTGATACTAGATAGAAAAGGCACCTTTGACCATTGTGTCCTTTTATATTTATTTTTTTAGTAGCAGTTTCCTGTCTCAAGGTCATATTTAATCTGAAACTCCCCTTTGATTCCTAAGTGGCAGTGGGGGCTGGCCTAGATGTTATCTTTCTTTTGTCTTGGCTCACAGTTGTTAGTAAATTTGGCTTGGAATGTTGTGTTTGCAGGTGAGGCCCAAGGACAACTGGAAAAAAGTTGTACGGAAGACAACAGGCTGCTCCTGTTTCTTTTAAACACCTGTAAACATACCTAGACTCTTGACTGGCACCCAATTCACTTCAGAGTAATCAGTTTTTTCCAAGCTTGTCACTAGATTGGGCCTGTGTGATAAAGAATCTTCTAGGTCCCTATTATAGAAGTAATTATCTGGAGTGCGGTGATTCTGTCTCCAGGCTTCACCTCTGGGGTATGTGGCCGGGCACTGTGTGTGAAGAGCTGTCTTGCTTGAAGTTTTGGGGTTCATCATCAGTAGTGCATTGTAGAATTTGTGCAAAATGGTATTTCAGTCTGATTTTGTGTTGGATATATAACTGAGGTTTTGGAGCTGTAGTAGTGATAGCAAGAGAATTACTATGATGGAAAAAACATTGCTTTTACAAATGTGTTTGTGCAGTTGTATTGCAGTATATAGTGGGAAATGACGGGTCAATGGTAGCACAACTCTGGTAAGACTTTCTAAGAGTGGCAATTCTTTTCATGACTTCTAGAGCTTTAGTGTATAGTAATACAAGTGTTAAAGCAAGAAGAATTTCCCCCCTGCTTGTGCAGAAGCCACTGTCTAGAATGATCCCTAACATCCTCAGCCAAGCTACAGACATCTTTGTCAATGGTACGAGAATATTTAAATAAGACTGAGTCCTGTCTTCTGAATTGAGTATTTTACTTGAGCTAGGGATTGCAGACCTTAGGTCTCTTTAGTTAGGATGAATGAATGACACTTAACACACACAAGCATGAAATGATTTCCAATAGAAGGGCAACAGAAGTGAGGAAGTAGTTGAACTTTCACTGTAAGAGCTGTTCTGCTTTCTCTTTACTTCCTCATACCAGCCCTCCTTGTATTTTAGAGTTTCTTGGAGACCTGTATTGTAATTTGTCGGGCAGGTTGTGTGCTCAGACTTGCAGAAGAAATGACGGTATGTTGACTAACTCTAGAAGGTGTGTACTAGTTTTCTACATAATAAATACAGAGGCAAGTAGGGATGAGGCACAGCTGCATTTCTGACAGAACTCACGTTTTCTTGCATCAGAAAAGCCAAGTATTCTAGTAAATTAATAAAAGTTAGAGCAAGCACTACCTCCCAAAATAGTACAGCAGACTCTTAATACAGGAATATAGTAGTGCAGTGCACAGCATTGTAAGGTATTTGTGATGATTGTGCTGTTTTCAGTCTCCACATACCAAGAAAAGAGGAGAGTGAAAATAGTAGGAAACTTCTATCAGAGGTTCTGGTAGTAAAAGAAAAAGATCCAGTGCATCTTTCCCAAGGGTATATGAATTTGGTGTTGTCATTTTACTTTGGCATCTTTCCCAAGGCAAATCAGCGGAATAAAGGCATCAAAGACTTTCTAAATGTGGCAGCATAAGCTGTGCTGTAATTACAAAGTGCTCAAAGTAACTGAGCCATGGAATTCTAATTTCTCTGATGTGGTGCAGGCTGAAGTGTCAGGCTGCCTCTCTCTTTCATATAGAAAAAGGATTTCCCTTGTTGTCCAAAATACTAAGTATGAAATAAGTGCATTTTCTAAAAGATCTCTTTATGTCAGTAAAGCTGAGACTATTTTGCTATCTTTTTCACCATTCAGAAGCAAGTAAGTGTCGTTATTTGGTCTCTCCTGAGGGTAGATTGATAAACCTGGTTAGACACGTGTGGTTTCTTGTTAATTGTATGGGAGCAAATAATCTGAGATGAAAATGTATGGAAGAGGCTCAGAGGCAACTGAGTGGCACCATTACACACACACAAACAATGAGGATTAAGAGTTAGGGGTTAAAGTTCGTTGGTTTCCTTAAATACTTCATCTGTTACTTGCATTTTATACTGTTGTCGGTTGTGTTACTTGGGGAACTTATGAAATTGAATTTAAATATTGTACTTCCAATGCAGCCGTCTGAAGGAGGGGTTTCTTGTATTTCCCAGCCACACCTGCTTTTAGCTATAGCTGAATAATTCTGTTTGCTTAAATGGAGTAAGAAAAATGTTGCCTTTCACTTGACCATTTTAAAGTTTTCTGAAGAGTTCTCCAAAACTGGAGATATATCTGGTATTGAAAAGTGATGGGTTTGTTTTAGATTTGTGGAGGAAGTTGAGCATCAAGAATTCTTGTTGCTGATTTCAGCTGCTTAGGTCAAAAAACAATAGAGCAGCCCATTTCCCTCAGCAGCAGTGTGCCCTTCTCAGAACTTCCATACTTGGATAAGAATCAATGTCAGGTTGGTTTGGGTTTTTTTTCCCTCTTCACCAAAGACATGTATGTCTCTACATGTTTTTTTTTTCAGCTGTGAAAGAATCTTTGCCGACAGACCTTCAAACAAGGAAAGAGAGAGATGTTTTAAATGAACCTCGACAAAAGTTGCGAATATTTTACCAGGTATTGCAAATAAGCGTTAGAGGGAAAAATGGGAATCTAAATACTGCATGGAATTAAAATGGTCACTTTTCCTCTCGCTAGAAATTTCCGTTTGCCTTTTTAGTGGATGCCTTAAGGGGTCTCAGATTCACATATTAAGAGCTATTCCACATATTTCTTCTTGCAGGAAGTATTCTAGAAAGCTAATCTTCCTGGGGGCATGTCTGACGTTCCAAAATACAAAAGGCATCTCTTGTTAGACATCTGGAGGGGGACAGGTGGTCTCCCTATGGGGGAAAAAATGCTTGACATACCAATGTTTCAGTACACTGAGCTGATGCAGCGTTCCCAGGAACTTATTGTTGCTGTGGAGGTCTCCTGAAATGACATCCACTTTTTTTTGGTGGATGAGAAATTAGCGAGTGAAACATGCTGGGTGTTAATACTACCTGTTTCTTTGTTCACATCAGTTCCTTTATAACAACAACACGAGACAGCAGACTGAAGCCCGAGATGACTTGCATTGCCCATGGTGCACACTGAACTGTCGGAAACTGTATAGTTTACTCAAACATCTTAAACTTTGCCACAGCAGATTTATCTTTAATTATGTTGTAAGTATTTTTTTGTAGTTTAGGACTATGAAATGGTATACAATCTATCACAGATACTAATAATGCAGTGATTTTGTTACTAGCCTGTTAAGTTGTAGGACCATATCTACAGGCTAATGTGGAGTTTCCTTTGAATAGTATGTGAATGTTTGCATGTTACATGGTTGGGGGGGGGATTGGGGGTTTGATTTTTATTTTGTTTTTAAATATATGTATTTTAAACAGTGCTCCATCACTGGAGTGTGAATTCTGACTGTAGCTGCTGCTTTTGTGTTGATGTGTTCTTTTTATGTGATCGAGGCATAATAGAAAGCAATGCAATCTACACTTGGTTGGAGCAAGAAGCTTGAAGAGATTTAGAAATGTTCCAGTTTCTAGGGTGCTTCTTAGGAATCTTTTGCTGTTATTTTCCTTAATTTTATAATTAGTTCTATTCTGAGTGGTTTTCTGTAAAACGAAGTGGTGCAGAGCAGGGACCTTTGGTGTCATTTGTTTCTAGAGGTTAAAAATTATTTGGACGTTGTGAAAGTGACTAGAGCTGTCAGGTTATGGATAGGGTGATACTTAAGGTATTCAGAATTGAAAAGGTTACTTATTTGAACCTCCTGATGAATTGTCATTAGTTTGCTAAGTGTATTTGCAATTATCTGTTTCAGTATCATCCAAAAGGTGCTAGGATAGATGTATCTATCAATGAGTGTTACGATGGCTCCTATGCAGGAAATCCCCAGGATATCCATCGTCAACCCGGATTTGCCTTCAGTCGCAATGGACCGGTCAAAAGGACACCTATCACACACATACTTGTTTGCAGGTAGGGAGGTGGAAACCAGTCTGTCTCTATTGTGTGATACCGCATAGGGACCAGATTTATGAAACTTAGGGATTTCTAAATCTGTAGGTGCATGTAAACAGTGTTACATTTTACTTATTAAAGTACAGTGGTCTATGACTAAATAAAATGTTATTGAAGAATGATAATTTCACCTGTGATTTTTCTACATCTTTTCAATTGAGGTATCTAATCTTAGTGATGGAACTTGTGTGTAACTGCTTTTTCCTAAATTTTTTTTTCCCCAAGAGATGGACTGTGGGTTGGAGCAGGGTATAAGGTCTTTAATGGGGTTTATTTCACTGCTGGTGATTGACCCACCTCCCCCGGTATTTTTTGCAAATTAGAGCCCAGAAGAATAACTTGTATTAATGAGTTACAGTTCTTAGTATTTGCATATTTGATATGATGGTTGAAAGCGTTTACATTTTTTTCCCCTGTTCTGCTAGGCCAAAGCGTACGAAAGCAAGTATGTCAGAATTTCTTGAATCTGAAGATGGAGAGGTTGAACAGCAGCGAACATACAGCAGCGGGCACAATCGGCTATATTTCCACAGTGACACGTGTTTACCTCTCCGTCCACAAGAAATGGAAGTAGACAGTGAGGATGAAAAGGACCCCGAATGGCTACGGGAGAAAACCATCACTGTAATTACTGCATTTACACAAAATTAAGTGGATTGTGTTTTCTAAAAGATGGTCTGCAGTTGTTGTAGGGAGCAAACAGGGTATATATTGTGAAAATGCTGCATTTACTTTAAGAGCAAGTAGAAAATTTTGTGATGCTGAGCCACTAATGATAGAAATTCATGGAATCGAAGATTGTATTTTCAAGTATGTCTTTTAGTTGCCAAGCTAGCTCTGTCCACATATGCCCTAACAAGTTTTCATTGTTGGTGGCTGGTTTTCTCCTACAAAGGAGTGCTGGTGTCGCAGGAGTACACAGTGGGGTGTGTATGTAATATGGAAGTAATTTATCATCACAGGTCTCTACGTGATAGGACTTTTCCAACCTTTTTGACTGCAGTGCTGCAGTGCCTGAATTTTCAGCAGTAGCTATTTCTGTGACGTGTAGGTGGCATAAGTTGCATTTTAGGTGTGCTTTCAATACTTGTTAGCAGACATGCGGTTCTCATGGGTGTGTTTGTTTCTTCTGTCCTTTCTCCCAATCCTTTACCTCTCCAGCAAATTGAAGAATTTTCTGATGTTAACGAAGGAGAGAAAGAAGTGATGAAATTATGGAATCTTCACGTTATGAAGCACGGGTATGTTACTGTGCTTAGTTTTGATACAAATAAATTATGGTATAGATTTGGTTGACCATTTTGCATTGCAATTCACTAAGTACTTAAAACTCAGCTCAGTTTAGGGAAGGATCAATGAAGGATAATTTGGTAAGAAGCTTTTGAGTGTTTTAAGGTTTTAACAATGTCCTTGCACCTAGTAGAGCTGTGGCTTTGAAAAGAGCACTGCTGCAGTTGTTGAGGCAATGTAATAGCTGGACCATGCATTTACATTGATAAGCCACGTTGTAGGGTATCTTTTTGGTGTTGAAAATGTTCTGCTTGCATAATGATGGCTTTCTAATTTGACAGGTTTATTGCTGACAATCAAATGAATCACGCCTGTATGCTGTTTGTGGAAAACTATGGACAAAAAATAATTAAGAAGAACTTGTGTCGAAACTTTATGCTACATCTGGTCAGCATGCATGACTTTAACCTCATCAGCATAATGTCAATAGACAAAGCTGTTGCCAGGCTCCGAGAAATGCAGCAGAAGTTAGAGAAAGGAGAATCGACTTCCCCAACAGATGAGGAATCTTCTGAGGAACAAAGTGGGACAACAAATGGATATAGTGAAAATAATATGAGAGAGAGAATTTCAGAAATGGATAGCATCTCAGGTGTCACAAAACAGAGCAAGAAACAAAAGCTCTGAAGTCAAAAGTCAATTGCCATTCAACGGACAAGCATTGAAGTGACATTCTAGGGTGCATGAGCTCTATAAAGAATTACACACAAAAATACAGAGGTTCCAAACAGGCACTGCTGGATGGAAATAAATGATTTCAACAAGGATATTGTTTTAACAGGGTTTCTATTCAGTTAATTATGCAAGTACATGTATATTGGTTTTGGTGATGTAATGACAATATTCTAAGAGTTTGAGCATGAAGAGCAATATGAAAATCTTTTTGTAATTTTAGTAATTAGTGTCTTTAAGAACTTTATGGAATTTACATAATTTAAGTATATGTAAAACCGTTTTTATATTAAGATTTTTGCATCTGTATCTGGCTGTTTTTCCTACCATGAAGTTGTGAAACATTGGGGAAGGGGGATTGGGATACAGTTTCTGCTTTTCTTAGAAATTCTCCAGTTAGCTTTTTGTGAAAATAACGTCTCACTATTTAAAGT
Source organism: Microhierax caerulescens (assembly GCA_035590215.1). NCBI lineage: Eukaryota > Metazoa > Chordata > Aves > Falconiformes > Falconidae > Microhierax > Microhierax caerulescens. The sequence continues at coordinate 121,684,371 of JAVJGJ010000001.1, forward strand.
TTAACCTTGATCCTTGTATTTGAAATCATTTACCAATTGATCATAAATTACAAATTAACTCTTTTTTTCACACTAAAATTATCAAAGTTGGTGAACTTAGCACTTCCTTTGTCTTGTGCCTGTTTGGAAAGATCTTGGCTTTTCATCTTACAGACACAGTGAAGTACCACCTTGGCTTTTTGAGGTTACCAGCAGTTTGGGTTTCGTGGATAATTCTGATGTATTGATCACCCAGTGTACCATTTTAAACTTGAACATTAGCTCCTTTATATTTTTATTCCGCATTTACACAGCTACACAAAACGATTCGATGGGAACCCTCTTTACTGGGGTTCCGCATCATAGCGTGCCATGCTAAAGCCGAGAGTCTAGAGTCAGGAGGTAGGCATTGCGTCGATTAACGTCTTTCGAAGTTCATGCCTGCTCTTTGCCTGAGTACAGACTGCAAGTCCAGGCCATAGGTTTAGCTTTGGCTTTCGAGATGCCACTCTTGAGGGAAAAATGCACTGTAAAATTGGACCAGAAAATGTGTTGCACTTCTTATGTAAGTATTCTGTGATGTATTGTATTCAATACAGATACTAAGATGCTGACTAAACTATATTTGAGCAGTTTTGCACTGCTGTTAACACATTTTATGCATACGTTTACAGATTTTTTCCAATGGAAAGTGGTTTCACTACTGGTACAGTATCAGCACCGAAGGGTTTATTCCAGCAAGCACTGTGGTTGAGTGACATCACCTCAATTTTTTATTATCCTTAAAATATTGCATTTTTCATATTCTTTATTTATAAAGGAACAATGCTGCTGTAAATACAGGTATTTTTAATTTTTTATTTCATTCCATCACCATGAGATGCAGTTCCCTGTTTGTTTAAGGGGTATATAAGCTTTCTAATGGTGTCTTCAGAAATTTATAAAATGTAAATACTGATTTTGATGGTCCTTAAGATGTGTTTAACTGTGAGACTATTTAACTAATGGTGTGGATGTGATTTGTCATCCAGTATTAAGTTCTTAGTCACTGATTTTGTGTACAAAATAGGAAGGAGGGAAACTGCAGCTTTCATTACAAACGTCTTGAATTTGCCAGCTGTCTTGAGTTTTAGCAAACTCTAATTATGCCTCTGGATAGTACATCAAGCATTTCTCTCTGGCTTTAATTTGCTAAAGCTGTGCACATATGTAAAAAAATAGATTATTTTAGGGGAGATGTAGTTCTAGAATTATTGCTTATGTCATTTCTTAAGCAGTTATGCTCTTAATGCTTAAAAGAAGGCTAGCATTGTTTGCACAAAAAGTTGGTGATCCCCCCAAAAATAGTAATGAAATTACTTCTGTCCAGTAAACTTTGTATGTCATGTCAATTTATAATAAAAGCTGAAAAAATCCCTTTGTTTTCTATTTATAAAGATGCCTTTTCTATATGTACCTTTGATAGATTTTGAAGATTCCCTGTAAGCTGGTTAAAAATAATTTGAATGGTACAGTAGATGTAAGAAGAAGAAAAAAAAGAAAAGGAAAAAAAACAAGCAAAAAACAACCAATTCAGTTGTTTAAATGAACCATTGTTTTTACATTAAATGTTTTCTTTGAAATCAGCTTTTGTACATAAAGTTCAGTAATATAAAATCTGCCATGATGGTTGTCCAGTCATTTTGTGTGCATGCAGAAAGGTCACAAGCAGCACCTTGGATAAACTTTCTCTTCTGCATGTCTTTTAAAATTGGGATACATGTTCTTCCTTTGCTAGATTGTTACAAAGGTAGCCAAGTTTCCAACCAGTCTTTCTGTAGTATTTAAGGTGTCTCCATAAATAACCAGGTTTTTAGCTGGATTATAATTTTCTTGTTTCTTGGGGCTAGCACTGAATACCTGAGCTCTAGCTGTAAGTTGTGTATTACTGTTTAGAACTGTAATTTATACAACTGAAAACGAAACGTACCCCTTGTGTCAGTTAAAAAAGTAAGACTTGTGTGTTTTGCATGCAAGTGGTTAATGTTTCAAACAGATTTCGCAAGATCCTTAGTTCATTTGGAGCAAAGTTGAAATTGCTGTCAGTTTGTAATGGTGCTTTTCTGGGACTGTAGAGGGTGGATGTTCCAGGTACTACAGAACAAAATGAAAAACGAGGGAGGAATTGTGCACTGCTTGGCCAAAGGGTGACTGTTGGATAGCAGACACCGAAAGCCTGTTTCCATGTCAGAACTAACTCGGATGCTGACACAGGGTGTGTGCGACAGCCGGGTCCTCTAAAGTTGACTTCACACTGCAGCTGTCCGATACGCTGTCATCTCAGAGATGGGCCAGGTTCTTCTAACCCAGCCTTCAGTGTGTTCATGGCAGATTTTAATGGTGTGTTGTATTTGGTGATGATCTGAACAGATCTGTGAACCCCAAGTTGGAACCTAACATATGACTTGAATATTTAATTCAGTGCATTAAATACTATATTCAAAATCATTAGCTTAATTTAAGTTGTTAACTGTAAGTGTACGTTGCTTTGATTGTGTCTTGAATGTAGTCCTTTAATTTTTTTGGGGGTGGGTGTTAAAGATTCACTGAAGGACTGAAGCAGTTGCAAGTAATCCAAACTGTTATGGTTACTGAAATAATCACAAAACCAAACCCCCAAATTGTACAGCCCGTCCCAAACCAGCAATTTCACTTTGAGAATGCAGGAATGACTCTATGGGGACAGTTTTGACAATATTGTTCAAAGTTAAGTGTTTCTTAATTGCAGAACAGTTTGGTGCCATCATCAGCCAGTGCTTGAATGAGGGTGTTCCTGTCGGGCTGGATCCTGGTTGTAACTGATCCTACATGGTTTCACAGCGGAGAAGACTAGTTGCGAATGGATTAGGTAAGCCTGCCTTCCGTGACTGCTGCCTGCTGTTCTTGGGTTGCTTGAGTTGAGAGATGCACCCTCTAGGAGAAGTACTCAGCCCCTTACTGTAGAGAAAGTTCCTTTTATGAATGGTGTATTTATAAGAGAAAGCTACCAACTCGAGAGTCTTACTTAAACTTGTTTCACAAGTTATTTTTCCCTTAAGAGACCAAATGGAACAGGCTGCAGGTAAAGCAGAACTAGGAATTAAGTAAAGCCGTGTGGAAGTTCAATGTGGGCTTGATTTGAAAGGGATTAAATGCCTTTTACTTCTTAAGTCATGGTGGACAAAAACTACTGTTATCTACCAAGGAAAGTAGCATACAGGTGTGTTAACTAATTTTTAAAAAAGGAGAATTATAATTTCTGTCAGAGATGCCAGTTGAGATCTGAACTTCAGCTGGAAATCAAGTGCACAAGTAAGAAACCTGGGGAAAAAAATTGTGAGGACTCTCAAGGGACAGAAAATAAAAAAAAAAAAAAAAAGCTCTTGAAAACCGCTGCAGTGCTACAGTATATGTTCTCTTATGTTCCTGTTAGAATGCAGCGATACTCAGCTTTGTGTCCTAACAAATAATTTACTGGACCACACACAGTTGAGGGATAAAACTTTATTTTAAAAAATTCAAATTTCACTTGACACAAGTCTTAGTTGAGGTAAGTGAATGTACTAGCTTAAGAAAACAACTTTCAGGATTGGATTCCCTAAGCAGTGAACACTCTTGCTTGGAAGGCTCCAACAGCTGGAGGTGAAAAACTGTAAAGGAGATGTGTCACGTTGTCTGTCTCGCTGAACTCTGTCGTGGGAGAACGGAATTGCAACCTGTGCAATTCAAGCCTCTTCTGCCTGTTTGCATGCTGCACTGCTTGTGTTTTTTTCTGCGCTGCTCCATTACTTGGGTCTCTTACCCTGAGGCTCTTCACCCCTCCCAGGTTTAAAAGGTGCAGCTCTAAAAGGCGGCTGAACAGTACCTAATCTGCAATGGGGACTGCTAGGCTTCTGTTAAGTTAAAAAAACAAAACAAAAACAAAACAACCCGAAATAACTCCCCCTTGGCAAGCTGCCCTTGTTGAACATGCAGCTCGTGGCTGAAGTCAGAAAAACCCGTTTCTTCTGTTGTCATCCTCGGCTCTCGGAGGGAGCAGTGGGGCCTCCCGTGGCCCTTCACAGTCAACTTAAGCTGTTTTGTTTGTATATTGTGAACACCCTGACCAGGCGTTGCGATCTCTGGAAGTACCTGAACTCAAGGCTTAAGCTGGATTTTTGAACACGCAAGCACATATCCTGCGGAATCCACAGTCTGATTAGCCCCTCCCAGAGCCGGTGCAAAGGTACCTGACCTGGCGGTACCTCACACGTGTAGACAGGCACAACTGTAGTTTCCATATGGTAAAAGTACTAAGTTACACCTAGTACCTGACACCTGAAGTATCCAAGTAGAATTATCAGCACTAAGTGGAGCAAGATTTAAGCTGGCTGCTAGCTGGAGTGCCAGGCCGACCCTCTCTAACAGGCTGATACAGTTTTATCATCTACTGAGCCTTCCTGGCTACAGGAAAAGAACCGTATTTTTAAAGTATTGACAGTAACTTCACAAAGGAACACTGGAAGTTCAGGACAAGCTAGTATTCTCTTCCTCCCTGACAGTGAAATAGTTGAGCTTGAAAACCTGAGAATACTGCAGGCTTCTAACACTGGATCATCTTATCTGCAGGTCTCCAGTCCTCCTCGCTTCGTGTCTGGCAGGAAAGTCCAACCTAACTCTGCCTTGTGCACGTTCTTTGCATCCACCTGAATCTACTCACAATTTTTTTTCTCTTGTAAATGGTATAAATACCAACAGCCCTTTCGCTCTTCTGAATTCTTGAACCCCTACTACAGATGCTTGGGGAAAAAATGCAGGCAAGATTACTGATCTTTCTGTACCGACAATGAGAGTATGGGGGTTATTAATCTAACATAAATTAAGCTCTTTATGCTAGCAGAGAGAGCTAATTAGCACGTTGACACCAAAGAAAAAAGGGCAGAATGATTGTCTAGGTTCTATAAAAATACTGCTATTCTAACACGTTAAAATATATTTACTTTTAATTGAATTTGAGGTAAGAAGGGCCCCAGTTAACATTACTTCAAAATATTCTTTAAATGCAGTAGTATTGCGACCTTTTGACCAGGAATAGGCTCTCTGATCAGTTCATTCTAACTCTTAGTTGCTCCTTAGGGGAAATAGTGGTAACTTTATGTAACTCCTGAATTAAATATCAATTAATTCATAATAATCCTGCTGTGTGGAGGAGAGAGCTAAATTACCACCACCTCTGCCAGCAGGGCACCTTAGCCCATCCTCTCCCACGGGCAATCTCCAGCAACAGCCCCAGCTTGCCCAGGCTGCCTAGTCTGTCCCTACTGCTCAGACCATAAACCTGTGCTATTGCCCGTGAGTGCAGGGTCTTCCCAGGGGGCTCGCTGGGATTTCCTGGAATCCTGTACCTCACAACAGCACTTCCCTTGTCCCTGTCGCTGGACAATAGAAAGGAGCTTCTTTCTAAGTCTAGAGGGCTGTGCATGGAATTGTGGCTGCCCATCTGCCCATCATGCCTAAGGACTAAATCGCTAAGATTTGCTCTGACACAGGCTCTGTGGTGAATTACAGCTAGGGAAGACCTTCGCAGCAGATAAGGACAACCACCCGACCCTAGGCATTGGTCTGGTTTGAGGCAAGCATCTGCATTAAACTGATGTAAGCATCACCATGCAACTACTCTAGAAGATATATTCCAAGTGACAACACAGAAAATAGTTCAAGAAATATCTGGAAATAAGGCACTTAAGTGAGACATTAACAGACCGGCTACATATTTAAACAGACATTATGGCTCAGACGTCCTTGCTCTGGAGGAACGAACAGTACCGTGCGTGGAAGAAATGGCTGTTACACGCCGAACCCCCTCTCCATTCACACTGCTAAGGCAACACTGTGTACAAGGAGGCGTAGCAGGACATCACTGCTCTAAATACTTTGATCTTTTTGAGTGGTATAAATAAAACTTTGGTCCATTACCACCTCTCTGAACGTTTACAGGCTTATTTCACAGAACAGCAGCATTAAGCAAAGTTATTTCTACACAACACACGTACCCTGAGACTAGAGTACAATGAAATACTGACAAAAATCAAGTCTGAAGGAAAAAGGGGAAAGGTCTTACAAACTGCTTAAATTACTTTACCTACACAAATGCCTGTTTCTAACTTTTTCCAGAGTAAAAAATCTGATGTTTCACAATTGTTTTTTTAAATGAATCCAGTAGGAAATACAATATAATGGAGTTCAAGTAGTATAAAGACAGGTTTTGTTAACAGGTTGTTGATGTTGAACAGCTGGAAACCCAGGTTTTAACATTACCCTTTACAGCAAGAACAAAAATCTGCTTGCTTACTGCTAGAACACCAAAACTTTCCAGCCTGGGTATGAAAATGAGCATCCAAAATACAAAGAGCCACAGCACTGATCAAGTACCCAGTCAAAGACCACTTCTCTGTTGTTAGAGCTAATTGTTACTCGAAGCTTGACATTTCCCCCCTCGGTGCTAGAAGGCCCTAACTGTACAACTTCCATGTCAAATGTCACAGTTGATCCAGAAGTTACGGCAGGCAGCTGGTTTGTCATCTCTTTTCCATTTACAAATACTGCTCCTGAAACAGTCAAGACATCAAATATTATTTCTCACTTTCTGTACACGCTGATAATACTGTGTCTCCCTGTTTTCTTACAGGCACAAGAAATGGGAAGCAACCCCCTGCCATTCCTTTTTGTCACATCGGAGGCTGCAGTAACTGCAAGCCAGAAAAGGAGACCCATAATCTCACCAAAGATTTTAACTGCACAAACCATATGTACGTAAAAGGTGGGTGAAGTTGTTCATATGCGATCCAGGGATACAAAGAACCAGTGGCTATGGCTCTGAGGAAGAAAAAAAATATCACATCCTTCAATTATGTGATCGAGACTCACCATTGGTGCTAACGCACACCGCTTTATCGCGCTGCAGGGAATCGTAGCCATTCTGCTGCTCCACACACACCCCCAGGCTGTCTCGTCTGTCTGGCTGTCCCACGGTTTCAATTCTACCAAGCAAATAGTTAAGTCAGGCCCTGAAGCTTTAAATCAAAACATACAATGAAATCCAGGCAGTAATACCCTGCCATACCAGACCTCTGTACTGTGCACCAGTGCTTTCAGCAAATTCTTCCAACCTTTTGGGGAGATCCCTGTTGAATGACCAGAAGTCCTACCGGCTCTCCCCACAGCTCCACACAGCAGTACTCTATTAATCTGTATAAAACATGAATCTGCTTTCTGCAAACTTGCATTACTGTTGAATAAAATTACCCACTCTCATAGCTTAGAGTTGTTTGAAATAAATTTCAGTTATCTGAAGCCACCAATATGTATAAAGCTAGAACCATCTATACTAGGTTACAGGTCAACATCGCATTTTATGGTGAGAGCTGTAGTTTCAGTAAGTATTTAATAAGGATGACTCAAATGGATTTTTTTGAGCCCTGCCATGTTCTACTGTAAAGGGGTGGGGGTGGAAGGCTGATGTGTTTGGGTGGGTGTGGGGGTGTTTTGGTGGTTTGTTTTTTTTTAATAAATCAGCTTGGTACAAATATGTATTAAAAGCAGGAACATTTGCAAGTCTGGCTTCTGCTCAGCTGCGTTTAGGATTTTGGTCCTGGGAAAGAATCTCCAAAGAAAAAGCAAACAAGCTGTGCAAACAACCAGGGAGGCAGTTCCCCCCGGGCCCTAGCAGCTGAGCAGGCTGCACGGTTTGTACCCTGGAGGGCTCTTCTGTATTTGAGTCCTTTCTCTTGTACTGCCACCTCAGAGGTGCTAAATCGGGGAGTGAGCAGAGTGACTCGGCAAACTCTGATGGTCTTTCCTAGAAAGTAAAACTGGTTATTTTCAGCTTGAGAGTAACAGCAGCACTGATACAGGGTTGTTGCCAAACAGCAGAAAATCTCTGGTGGAAGCATTTTAAGAACTGCTGATTACACTGGGCAGTAGACTGGCACATGAAGGGTTAATTCTTTCAACAGGGAAGATAAAATTGGAACCATGTTTTACTTTTGCACTCCATTAGGTTTTTCAGTCCCCTGGGGACATCACTAAGATAGTAAAAGCCTTGCACTGTAAAGCAAAGCAAAAAACTTAAATTTAATTATCTGAGAAACTTTTAATTTTGAAGTGACCACCATATTTTCCTAAAACAGCTTTAAATGAGATTTTAAATTAGTTTTGGTGCTCTACTTTAGATTTTAAACTCAGAGTTACTGCTGAAGCTTTATAAACACCTATTTATCTGTAAACTGTGCAAACAGCAACATTAATTCATTCCGAGTTTTGGGTTGGAAATAAGTGTTTGTACAGTTACAGGAATGACCAAAAATACATCATTGTAAACCCATTAAAAAGTAGGAATTCTATCATGTCAATCTGTATCCACACTGCTTTCCTCATTCCTACAGACCTCTTCTGCAAAGTGCTGTCAAGGCAGCCTAGACGGGCAGAAGTAGGAAGAAAAACACCAGACAAGCAGCAGGACAGTGAACGCTGGAGGTAGGAGCAACAGCACACCCGGAGTGGGAGCGTTTACACAGGAGTCAGTCCAGGACCAGCCGAGGGGTTTAGGTTCAGCGCTCTCAGTGGCATCCACGCTGAACGAGGCCACGTTTCTGTGTACATCTGTACTCATCACACCCAGGCTTCCTGGTGTCAGGGCTGCCCTCGCTCCACCGCTGCCCTCGCTCCACCGCTGCCCTCGCTCCCAGGAGCAGGCTGGGCTGCACGCTAACGCGAGGTAGGGAAGAGCCAAACCTTCCCAGCAGCACACGAGGCAGCACCACCTGCGTGCCCAAGGCAGCGGCAGAGCTGTAACGCTGCAGCAGCTTTCCTCCTCGTGTGCCTAGGGAAGAGGGGCAGGACTGGCACAGATCACCGTTCCTCTCCTTACTAGGTTTTGATTTTTCAGCAATCAATAACCAGCCCAAGCTCCTCCTAAGCTTCCTTTACTAGGCTGATTTTTCCCATCACACTAACAAAGTTATCGTCCAGCCTCTATGATCCCTCAGCTTCAATTTTTACAAGCTACCGCATGCGTGGTAGGAAGAGTGCTCAGGGACACTGCTCGAATCCCTCCTCACCGCTTCCAGTGCTGCAGAGCAAAACCTTGCCTCTGTCGCTGCAGCACACAGATGCTGAACTCGTTCAACTGCCACCAGTTTCCATTTGTCTCAGAGCACAGAGAAGTAACTCTGTGGGTGATCACATGCGCTTCCTTTCTATTAGCTGCCAGGAGAGCTGTGGTGGCTTCCTGACAAAGTCAGAATGATCTTCATAGGCCATCTGCTGGATGAGCCCAAATCCGAGCCTGGCCAGACTGACCGTGGCTCCCCTCTGCAAACAAAGCTTTAGGGATGGCTGCAGAGCAGGTCACTGCAGGAATGTTCCCTTTTCTAAGGGCAGCTCCCCAAAGGCTGCAAAGAAACAGGATGAGTCTTGACTTAAAGCAATGATATTTTCCTACAGCTTGTCCAAATGCCTCACCCCAGAGGATAACTGCAGTAGTTTATCTTTAAAAAGCCCGTACAAAGCACTGCATTTACCGCAGCTTCACTTTTCACCGATGAGCTATGCCCGTGTCCTGAACGCACAAGAAGAATACAAAGCTGCTTCACAAAGATCTGTAACGTGAACCTTGCCTATTTGGTTCGCTCGGCCAGCCACTTCTCCCCTTGTGAATACACTTCTGTTTCAACAGATGGAGAAAGCCAAGTGCCAAGTACCACAGCTCCCTGCTCAGGAAAATCTCCCTCACACACTTTCAAACAAGGAGCTGCTCATGGACCTTGAAAGAGGAACAATCAAATTTTGAGGTTGTCTTCAGTCTTGAGATTCCTGTCATTATAGTTCTTGTGGACACGTGCTTCTTAGTGCTCTGCCATCCTGAAACAATCTCCTCTTGGAGAGGAGTCCACATTACCAAAATGTAAAGCAAAAGATTTTCATGTGCTACCAATAAAAAAAGATAAAAGGCATTGGTCTGAAAAAGAACCAAGGGAAACCTCAAAGTTCTGCCTTTAATTTCACAGGCATTTCTGAGCCAAGAGAAGTTAAATCTAGCAACAGATTTCAAATGAAAGCTTTGGATCTTTTTATCCCATCTCAGACAGGGCAACTGAATACATCCCCCTAATACAACCATCTAAAGTTAAGATGATTCATTATCAGGAAGGGAGAAATGAAACACCATGGAATAAGTTACAAAAATACCACTAGTAGCCCCCTTAAATTGCCTTTGGGGGTTGCCTACTGTACAGCAAGTAGTTTTATTTAACCAGGGAAAGATGGAATAAAGCTTCAGAGTCTCTGAGGTCTGTAATTACAGCTGACATCTCCACAAGGACATTCCTTATACCCCGTTAAACAGCATCATCTCAGGGACAGGACTACAGGCAGCAAAGCTGCCGAAGTTTCTAATCACATTCTGTGTCAACGGGAAAGGTTGAACTTCACAAGATCTCTTCTCCACTCAGGATTTTCTAATGCCAGTTTCAAGCAGTAGTCTGATCAGCCCTAATTATCTCAGTTGTTAAAAAGACATCAGTGCCAGACTGTCATCCTTACCTGTCCCAACAGCACATGTAGTATCTTCATGTCTAAAGTCCTCAGAGCTCATGGACAGTCTGGGAAGGAAAGCACCCCCTGACCCCAGGTTAGAAAGAATCAATGTCGAGCCTCCACTGACTTCTGAGCGGCCAGTAACAGCTGCTACAAAACCTCAGGAAGTTCAGCATTCCACAGGCTCGCTCAGCATGGGCTAGGGCTGTATTTTACCATCCCTCAGGTGTTCACTCGTCTCTGTTTTAGATAGGTGTGGGTCCTACAAAACCAGCAGGTGTTTTCCTAAAGAGCCAGGAGGTAGGAGCACAGAGAAGGAAGCTCAGACTTCACACAGACACGCTACCTCAACTAGGGCTGAGCTGGTGTAGAACTCCAACATGCATCATGACTCAGGTTTATGTACAATTCAGGTGTAATTGCTCACAGGAGACACACCAGAGAACAGTTTCCCAGAAAGTACTTGCCTGAATGTTAATGTCTGCCCACAGAAGTAGGTAGGAGCTTTGGAGTAGAGCACACCGCATGACTGAGAGTCATTTCGAAGCGCTATGTTTCTTCGACTGCTCAAGCTGTAACCCTCCAAACCAGCTGTCCATTCTTCAAAGGAGAAAACAAAAAAAGCATGAAAAGCATAAACCTCAACTCGACTAGCTGTCGTCTGTGCAAAATCAAACCAGTCGCAATGTCCACTGAGCACTCAGTGTGCCTCATAAGAAGCTTAAGCTACATTAAGAACAGGGGCTGTTTTTGCCACCTTCTGATGGAGAGTTTTCTTTTTCAAGTAATTTGCAATTACAGAAAGTGTTTCCCAGCTCACAGATTCACCAGCAGTTCGCTCTGCTGTGATCCCTGTGAAGTCATATTGTAGGCAAAGGAAAACCTTCATTACCCACTGCCCTTAAAAATGTGCAAGCAAAGAGAAAATCTAGGGGTTTTTTTTCCTCTAAGAGCTTCTTGTAAGACTGTAACTCATCAAAATCTCTTAGGTAAGGGTGAGGGAGAAGGCAAAAAATGCTTCACTTCTGGCTCATCGATGCTTTCCAAGGCTAAGCAGTGAGCTACCTGCTGGAAAGGCTTACAATCCATCCCTCACACTAGGAAGCAAAGAATAAACTGCAGGATGAAAGGATAGTCCGTCACACATCACACATCACACACACACATCATAGCTAAGGACACCCCATCACCACACAAAAAGCAGCTCCGTAAGTCATTCTGCTATAGACCTTCAGGAGGGCTGCACTGATGACACAGGTTTAAAGGTGAAGATGACCAGCAATGAAACCAGTACCATGGGGAACCAGCGTGGTGCAGCCGATCTGAGGAACGCTCCATGGACTCCACTCCTGCCGTCCATCTCCTCGGGCACAGACTCTGAACTGGTAATCGACATTTGGATCAATATGCAACACTATGAACTCTGTCTCCGAGCCGACGTACGCATCTTCAAATTGATTGGCAGTACCCTTACGATATTGCAGTCGGTAATCTTGTGGTATGAAGTCATCATCCACCTAGAGAAACATTTATTGCATTAATAAAGGTCCACTATTTTTTAATTTTGCCTCTGAAGTGGCACATATATAGGACAGACTGCAGGCTGTCATCAAAGGCAGTTCAGAGTCACAAGGTAGGGAAGAGCTGGAAGCATGCCTTATAGAAAATAAAATCAGTGTCTGAACCAACTAATACAAAAAGAAGTACAAGAATTATTCGATTACAGTTTGAAAATATCTCTAGGAGAAGAAACATTTAACAGAAGGCTTTTCAATCTAGCAGAGATAACAAGATCCTTCAGCCAAAAGCTGAAGATAAATTAGCAGAAGAAAAAATTCAGTGCCAGTTTTTATCACTCACTATTACCCTTTATAAACTGTTCCGGGGAACAACTTCCAATTCTTTGATATCTCTAAGTCAAAAGAGATTCCCCTCCTCCACCACCACCACCAGAAAAGTTCTACTGTCCCCCAAGCATGACTGAATTCAGGGAACTACTATACAGCACAGAAAATCAGACTACATGTGACAACAGTGCCTGTGGGTTTATAATCTGAGTCCACATCCTTTACCAGGTAAAGGTGGCTGACCAACTCAGCTGTTCTGAGAACAACAAAAGGTTGTTTAATGCTGCCAAGGAGTTTAGAACTGCCCAACAACTAAACCACAAGAGCACAGCAGTGATTTACTCAAAAACAGATTTTGTGCATTGAAGAGACCAGCCATGTGACTAGCTAATGCCAATATTAAAATATTTTCTCTTTCTGTCCACTGCATCTCCCTAAGAAAACAAACACGTTTAGGGGTAAAGGCATAACAGAACAAGTTCAGCCTCATCCTGGGTCTGCTAATGCATCTTCACAGGGAAGAAAAGCATCACCCCGGCAATGAAGTTCAGCCTCAGCGAGTGTTCGGCTGTTACTGCCACACACACAAACACTCACGTCACAGCACAAGCGCTACATGTGAATCACCTGTCAGAAACACACACGCCAGGCTTTCTTGGTCTTGTTTGTACAACAGCACCACAGGTAAGATTACGCTCTTGTATTTGTTTGTTTAGTGGGAAGAGTATATGAAGTTGTTTCCTGCTTGTCCAGTACCTGGCACTTGCTTAAGCACGGGAGGCAGGCGTAGCAGCGTTTTCAGCTGCCTCTCCTGACTTTCCCCACATGCAGAGAAAGAGACTGTGAGGCAGAGGTGAATTAGTGTCGGCTCTTTCTACCTGCAGATGGGAGCCCAGAGAGTCGCAACAGCAAGATTCTAACACACAAGTGTCACTGGCCGGCAGACATAAACCCCAACGCCAACCACAACATCACTAGATTACCTTGCCTTTAGATGAGACCATCACCATAGAAATATCTTCTAAAGCTTCTAACTACACACTGGTGTGGACTTATCCTTTGAAGGCAGTGAAGAGTCCAGAATGAAAGTGGCTTTTTCAGTTTCTATCAACAAAACTGCAGTCTGAATGGTTTTCACCCAAGATATTTTACCTACCTTACACCATCGGACTAAAATACCTCCAGGCTTCTCAACGAATTCCTCTAGCTGTACAGGTGGGCGAGATGCCACAGTTCCATGTTTGAATATTTGATTTTTCAATATAGTAAGAAGGCAATCATCCAACTGGGCAGATAAACAAGGCACATCAACCAAGGAGGGCACTTCTGGTAAGCTGAGAAAGGAAAGTTCGCTGTAATGAGAGGGGCAAACATCTACAAGTTTGTGTTTTGTCCATACACTTGAATCCATGCAGATTTGAAAAGAGAGAACAGCTGCAGAAATTGGCTTGTGCATTTCAAACTTAAAAGACTCAGAAAACATTGTGTTTTGGCCCTAACCAGACTGTCTGTTTCTCAGTAAATACTCTGAAATACAAGCTGTTCCACAAGGAGAGGTTTCATCATTCACAAATAAAGAGTCTATATTTCTACAGAACATATGGAGGTTGCAAGCTACTCCATTCTGTGACTGCCAGCCCCAAGGAAAATCTGTGAAACAAACAGGACAATAATACCTCAAATAAATCTTTTCAGGCAATGGAGCAGAAGGCTTTTGTTTCAAAGAAGAAAAGATTCCCTATACAAGAAAAACACGTGGCGCTGCCTCAGATCACCTCAGTATCTTACCTATCTAGCTGAATATGTAAAGCTTTTTTTGTAAAGCTGCAAAGTTTCTCATTCTGTTGTCCCACATCTCCGTGGACTGCACTCTCTCCTGGAATCAAATGGTAAAAATATTCCTAATGAGACAACGTCCAAGCAAGGCATTCTTTGCTTCAAAGAATAACCAGTTCTGACACGAACAACCAATTAAACATGAACCATTCTCAGCACTTTTGCTAGACGCCTAGCTAGAAAAATACAATTATAGTTGACAACACAAAGTCTATCTAGCAACTTTTGAAGCTCTCAAAGCTTCCCGTAGACACACCCATAACCGATGTAATAATTTGCCTCAGGTCTCAGGCAGTAGCAGAACTGGGGTGACATGCCAGAAATCAGGACTATTAATCTCTTCCTCCACCTGCTTTACAGGAAGAGAAAAGCAAAGCGTTTTTACTGAGCAGAGAACAAAAAAGCAGAAGCATAAAAGCAAAAAATAATTTCAACCATTGTTCTGTTTGCTACAATGTAAATGGTAACTACTGTTGTAATGAAGGAAATAACCCATGCATTAAAGTACAGAGATAAATAGGAATTTTGTCATAAACTTTCCATATAAAGTAGCATCCCACACCTCAGCTTACAGACATATGCTCCATCCTCCTATCTGATGACTTTTATGTTAATTTACAACATGAGCAAGCTCAGCCCTTTTCCAAATGGAGGATTACAAACGTTACAAATCTCTAAAGAAAAGCATACGTCATAATTGGCAGCAGAAGATTTAATAACCGTGGAGGCTTAACTCCTTTCTGACTCAGACGCAAGGTCTGCTGATTCTGACGCCACCACTTAACGATGCCGCTGCTACAGCGGGAACGGTGACCCACGGGAGAGCAAGTGCACAGCTAGTCAGGAGATCCGACAGAAACACAGCATGTAAAACACAGGTAAGCTTTGCCACCACCCTGTAATTCAGTAACTTGAAACTTAACCACAAGGTGACTACCAGCTGTCCCAGAGGTGGCGGTGCTAGAGAAAGACCCCAACAAATGACCTGTTAACTCCTGTCGGTACTCCTGTGAACAGGAGGCGTGCAGCTAGCAGGCCAGCACGCGCTTCCAGCGCAACGCTCGCGCCCGAGTGGAAGCCGGTAGATTCCCTACCCGTGGGAGACTGCTCAATGCACTGTATTTCACAAAACTGAGCTCATGTTTTGAAAGAAAGTTAAAGCTGAGACATGAGAACAATGCAAGGAAACTGCCAACATACTCATGGCTCAAACACGCTCCCAGTAGGTTCTCCAGTGTGGGGAAAACAGTCAAGAGTGACATTCCTTTCTGGCTAGGTATTTAGCATCACTAGGGTATAAACTGGCCCTTATGGTAATATTCCACATGTCCATTTTTGTCTGCATCGTCCTCAGACTTTTTGGAGAAGTTTTTCCCATACAGCGGCCATTTCATTCCTTATGTTCCATATCAACAGTGAACATAATCACATTTATCAGGAAAGATCATTTGTTTACTTCAGCTGCTATTCCACTAAGACACAAATAACTTTCTTCAACTAACAAGAGATGTTCTGTTATTATGGTACCCAAGATGTACTTTATTTCAAAGTAGCCTGACATACCCCTCCATGCTAGGAGGGGTACAGAACATCTCTGTAGTGAGGCATTTCCAAAGCAAGTATTTCTTGCCCTTAAGGAGAGGCTACGCTGATAGATGTACACCCTAGGATCGGAGCAAGATACTAAAATACAAATTTGGAGGAGATACTATTGATCAGCTCTGCACTACAGCTACTCAACTATTAACTTTTTCTTAACAACTGGTTTGAAAGAAGTCCAAAATGAGCCAAATATGCTGATCATAACAGGAATATCCCAGACATTGAGACACACACTGGAAAGTAGAGCTAAGACTTAGTATCAGGACCTGCCTTACCTTCCCGGAGCAAATCATCGGCTGTACTGACTCCGTGCTCTATTAGCTTCTGGCATTCATCCAAGGGTTTGATGCTCTCTTGTTCGATAGCATCTACTTCCTGCAGCAGTGACATTAGTCGCTCATCCAACAGCTTCTTTAGGGTCCCTTTCAAATCATTAAAATGTTGCTCAAGTACATCTCTGGTCAGTGTTGCACTTTCTCTGATCTAAATTCAGGTAACAGGAAAGAAGGATTCAGGAAAAAAGCAAAGGCCATGCACATCTTTTATTTTTCTGAACCACCTTAATTGTATTTGCTGGAGAAAAGCTGCATGTGAAGTCAGCTTTAAAAAAAGGACCACTGGCAGTTAACAAACCAGTGTAGTCATTTCTAATAAATGTACAGTGGGGAAGGAGGCAAAAAAACTAGCCCAGACAAGGGGAAGAGCATATTAACTAAGCAAAATACAAATTGGGTTACGTGTACTTTACTCGAGAAATTTTTCTGGTCAGAAAAGTCCAAATGCTCTGTAGGCTGCCTCCCCACCGTCCCCCAAAACTGCTGGAATCCAGTTCAAAAACCACTCTGCCATCATATACAGGTAATCCTTGTTGGAAAGAAAAAGATACCAGGCTTTTAGAAGACTATCTAGGAGCACTCTTCCAGGCCCTATCACTTCACTGGATTTTTAAAATCCTCTTAAATCTACTTTCTTTTCACTTTTTTTTTTTTCCAGATAGTCACCTCTGATTTGTCTGTGCTCCAGGGTTACAGGGCAGGGTGAACAGCAAGTCTGTTTCGATTCTAGAAGAACCAGACCACAGAAGGTTCTGTAAGCGCTTATTAAAAAGTCTGCAAACTTGCTGAATCTGACTTTTAGGGAAGAAAATGCATTTGAACACCCCTGAGCTAAAGATGGAAAAGTCAAAAGTAAACATCTTCCTACAAACAACTTTTTTTTTTTTTTTCCCTAAGTCACACACACAAGGAAATGCTGCAACAAGCACATGGCCTTACATATAATTTCATGATCTTTAGAAGTTACAGATAACCAGCACAGGATGTTCTCTGTTAGGTAAAATAAATTTCCTCTTCAAGTAATATTCGTGAACCTCTGCAACTGCCACACAGCTCTGTTTCCCTTCTCTTGTTATTTTAACGCTTGAGAAAAAAAGGAAGTATTTCGCTTCGTGAAGGGGTGGGGCGGAGGAAGACAGAGCAGTCACTTCTCCAAGCCCATTACCTCCATTACAGGCAGATACACATCCCAGTCAGCCTCACCACTACAGATACCACTAGCTACACAGAAGAGGAAATGCAAGTCCCAGAACACGCACAGAGTGGTGTGAAGTTTGTTGAAATCCGTGTCACATTGGTCTAAAAGAAAAGGATGCAACAGAAGTGATCTAAAGTGCTTTTCCTATCACATCGGTCCACTGGTCCCCAAATAATAAAACCTCCGCTATCTGATCCCCAGTCTAAGACGTTGAGCACTTTGGGACACACGGAATTCTTGGCTGTGTGTTCTCTGTGAACCAAATAGCATGTGGTCCTGAAGATGGAAGGAGAAACAGAAATGTGCACACAAGCAAAGGAATCCCCTCAAGAGGGGAAGGAAGGAAAGGTAAGGTAAGCTAACCAAGCACTCTCAGCCACCGCGGAAGGGCAAACTGGGTCCCTCTCAGCACAGCCTGAGTTATTGCCAACACTTTGAGATGACGGCCTTTGGATTAAAGACAGCCACGAACAATTCATTTTCTTAAGTAGCTTGTGGTTTTGAAGATGACTAATTTAATGTGTAGCAACTGCCCACATTCACTCAGCAGCAGGACGCTAACTAGGAGATCTATAGCAGATTTCTAAGCTAATGGAATCTGCGTCAGAAAAATTATCAGGTCACCACAGAAACATTTTCTGAGTTTGGTTTTGCTGGTTCTGTTTTTTTATTTACCCCTTGCAGAGTTGAATCAATGATAGTAAGGCACTGGTTCCAATCTGCAAAATGGGAAATGCTTAGAGGGTGGCTTAGCAGTGACGCGAGTCCTTCACGGGGCTCTCCGCAACATCCCACCACATGTGCCTATCTCGGCGTGCAACTTAGGCGGGGCGGGTGGGTTACCAGGGCCGGCAAACGCCCGGCTCCAGCGCACAGCCGCAGAAACCAGCTAACCTGGAATGCTGGCAACACCGGTACGTGACCCACGGGGCTGGCTGCACGGGGACGGCAGGCAAAGCGGCGAGCGGCGCGCCCAGGCCGGTGGCTGGGAGGTGCGAGGGCAGGGCGGCCGGCGCGACGCTCCCTGCGAACTGAGGCTCCGGCCGGCCGCCGCAGGGCACAGCGGCCCTGGACACGGCTGCTCCCGCCCGGGACACCCCCCGCCCCCAGGGACTCAGGCTCGCTACAGCCACGGGCCAGCCCACGGCCCCCGTCCCCCGAAGCCCCCAGTCCCTCCCCGGCTCGGCGCGGCTCTCGCCCGCCCTACCCCCGCTCCCGCCGCTGCTCCGCGCCTTCGCCCAGCGCCGCCACCAGCGCCACCACCAACCTGCAAGGCCCAGCGCCGTCAGCGATCCGCAGGGCCCACCAGCGGCCCGGCCCGGCCCACGCCCGCACTCACCGCCGGCCACAGCCCGCAGGCAGCATGGGCCGCCGCCCGGCCCAGCCGGGTTCTGCCCGTCGCAGCGAGCCGCTCTCCACACCACCGCCCGCGCCGGCTCCTTATCGCCCTGCCAGGACCTGCGGGGTGGGGCGTGGCCCTGCGCGCGGGCCTGCGCGCGGCCGGGAGGTCGCTGAGGAGAAAGAGCGGGAGCAGCCCCGCGGTCCCAGCAGCCCCGCTCCGCCCGTAGCCCTGGGCCTTGGGGGCCGTAGCTTCGGGCTGTGGGGTTTTTTTGTGCCCGCCCTGGGGCGGGCGGCCGAGTGCCGGAGACGCCCAGCCCTGGAGAAGTCGTTTTTTCCTTAGGTGGGTTCAGCGCTTCCCTCTCCCCCGCTCTGAGGGGCGCCGGCCGGCCCCCGGGAGGGCTGGAACAGCGTCTGCAGAGCAGGTCCGCCCCGGCAGGCTCCTGTAACCGCCCTCTCCTCAGAGTCGGAGCCAAGTGAGGTTTTGTTTCTGTCAGTCTTCGCTGCGGCTGGCTGCTGAGGTGGAGCCACCTGCGAGCGCGCAGCACGCCCCCCACCCGTGTCACCGTGGGCTGGTGCTGCCGGGCCGGCTGCACCGGGCCCGCGGCGGCTGGAGCCCAAAGCTGGACACACACGGGCCGTGCTTCAGCCTGCTCCGTGTCCTGCCCACGGACGGGGGCCTGGTGGGGCTCCCCAGGCGTGCTGGGCCGGTGCAGGGAGGGCCAACAGCCAGCACCCCAGCTGAGACACTACACTGCTAGTGGCTTCTGCTGCCCCTGGCTTGTCATCAACAAAGAGGCAAATTTGTGGGTTTTTTTGATAGAAAGAGGAAGCTGCCTAGTTGATAATACCATCTCTGTGGATAGCCGAAAGCTGCTGGGATCTTGTCAGGAATACAGCTGTTGTTGTGGAGGGGCACACTGTGCAGTGCAGTTCTCCAAAAATGCCCTGTAACTGGCACTCGGTGGTACCTGTTCCAGGCAGCTGAGAAGCAGGAATCCAGTCCGCACCCCCTTGCACAGTGGAACAAAAAAATAACAAAATCTTAGAAAGTGCAAAAGAAGTGGCTCTTTGCCTTTGAGGGCTGAATTTTCAGGCTAAGATGTTTGTGATTTGTCTACAACCACATGACCACAGACTCTTCTAAAGAGGAAAAGGTGAGAATTCCAGGTGACTCATGCAGACAGGACTTTAAAACCCTTTATAAAACACTGCAAATGTATCCATAAAATCATAGAATTGATTACACCGTGCATTGTGGGCTTCCACAGTCACCATCACAACATACTTCCAGGTGTAATTTGCACATTTGGCATGTGCAAAGAATGATTTTTCTTCCTACAGACTTTGCAACAGAATCTGAAAATGAGGCTGGCCCCTTCCAGCTGCGTGTCTTGCAAATAAGTGTGAGTTGCTGTCAAAACACTATTAACAATTCTGCTTTTGAGGCACAAGCCAAGACAGAGCCCAGCCTGCTCTTCCATGGCTAAGTGGGCTCATCAGGGCTAATGGGAATATCAAACACTCAGAAAATAATTTAATCAGCAAAGTCAACAGCTGTAATGCTGTGAGCCCCCCTGGAGAACACAGCAGCAGGACAAGAAGGGCTTGCTTTCAGAGAGCTGCTTCTCTAAGTAGACTGGCTTTTCCTTCTGCAAGGCTCCCAGTAGATTTACTTATTTGACAAATGGGGGTTTGATCAGAATATCCAGATTTGCTGTAATTTGTGCTTTGGAGAAAACAAGTGGTCCCTAAGATATTTTTGGCTAAATAGATTGCTTCATGTCGACTCCAAGTATGTGAAGCTTCTTGTGTTTCCCTTCTTTTGGCAGAATTATTGCCATGGTTTTCTTCTGGTAAGGTTTAAAAGTCGGTCTCAGCTGGGGCGTCCAAAAAGGGTGCAGCCTAGTGCTGCCTGGTGACTGCACAGGGTGGTTTGCTGCTGGATTGGAATTGCCACACAGGTGCAGTTTTACTTGAACTCAGCAGAGGGCCGAGTGCTGCTGCATCTGCCAGCATCTCCCGGTGCTCTGGAGGAACACAGCCTGGAAAATGAGAGGTATGGATCTCATTAGGCACCTGGATGCTGTTGACATTTAAGCAATTAAAAACAACCAAAAAGGGGCTCAGACTGCTATAATCCAGGAAAGTCACCTGACACCCGCTGGAGCAGCGCTGTGCTACTGCTGCTACTTTTGCATCAAGTCTCTGAGGTTTAGAAGTGCTAAAAAAGACCCTCAAAACCCAAGAAACGCTTTGTCTCTATGTGAAACAGGAATGCCGCCCCTCCCGACCCCTCTGGCTTTGTGCAGGCGGTAAGATTCCTACTAATGGATAAGAAAGCTTTAATGGAGGCCTGTTGTCATTAACCTGCTCTTTTCTGGGAGGAAGAAGGACAGATGACTGTTTGCATGTTGTCTCTGAGTCAAGATCGAGGTTACACAGATGCTGCTGCCACCACAAAATCGGGAGGGGCAGCATGCCTGGAGGTGGAGAGAGCAAGACTCTAACCGCCCCTTCCAGCTGCAGCGAGCACTATGTCAGTTAAGCTTCGGAATGAAACCGTGGGTGCAAGAGTTGGAGTGAGGTGATAATTAGCATGTGGGTAGCAGAAACTTTTGGACAGAGATAAAATCACTCCACTGCTGAAACTTGTGGCTCAAAACATACCTAGATTTGTCAGCCTAGCTGCTGTAACAGCTCCCTCCCTGCAGTGGACAATCCCTCTCCATTCCCACCCATGCCTCCACAGGGGCTCCTGCCACCTCACCTTCTGGCCAGTCTTGCAATAGGGCAGCTGCTGGGTAAATCAGTTTGTACCTTCTGTTGTGGGTGGTTGGCTTTCCAGCGGATCATCTGGCAAACCCAGCTGAGGAAAAAGTCCAGGGTATTTGTATCCAATTCTTTCCACTGACAGCAGCTCCTGCTAGAAGCGATAAATGCTGCAAAGAGCTGTATTCTGTTTGTGTAGCAGTGAGCCCTGGCCCAGTACAGTTTTGATCTGTTGGCATGGGAGACATTTATGCCAGGAACTGGATTTTAAGCTAACAGAGTCTGAACAACAGTTCTACTTCATGACGTTGCTTGCTGGGAAAATGCTGGGTATCATGACATGGCACACATGCTAAGTACATTTAAAATGGTGCAAATTACCACTTAAAGATTTATTTACAAAATATATATAGGTTAAAATACCCGTGCAATTTACAAGTGGCAGCTGCTGGTAGTCACAGCTCTGACACCAGTTATTTTCAGTATCTGCAGTGATGAGGCATTTTGCATAGATGAGATGTAGGGGAAGTTACCGTGTCAGCACTCGTGGCTTAGGTTGGCAGGTGCCAGGTGATATTCTGAATCCATATTTATTTTTTATTGAGAGCCCAACTGTCAAATACCTGTAGGCTAATAAAAATAGCTGTCCAGCCACTTGAATCTCCTGCTGGGTGCCTAAAGCTTTTTGAAAACCCTGCCCATAGTCTATCATGGTAGGATTCCCTAGGGTAAAATTCAAGTAGGCATCACATTTTGATGAACACTAAGAAGAAAAGTAAAGAAGCAGGAGATAAACTTCACTAATAAACCTACCCACACTTTATTGTATTACACAAGCTGTGCTCCTCCTATGTGCTGCCCATGCAGATCAGTACTATCTGTGGAGCTGACACAGAAAAATCCTCCCTGTATCAACCAGGGTTATGTCCTATACAAACTCTTCAGGTTCTGGGGACTTACCTTAAAGATGGAGAAACTGATTCACACTCTCCTGTGGGCCCCAAAGCATTCTTGCTTGAGCTAAGGAAGAGGAAAACCTCCCAATGTTTCCAGTGTAAGCCTGAGGATGTTGCTATGCTGCTGGAAAAATGCATAAATATCCAAAGGTCCTTCTTCAGATTCTGTTGTCATTTCTTTGGAGCAAAGATGCCAGGAAATGGATCTGTGGGAAATACAGGTTATAAATAGATTCCCAGACCTTGCTGCAGCCAAAATCCCTGCAGCATTCACAGGGCTATCGGCAAGATGGGGTGGGAAGGGGATGTGACATGTCCTGGAGAGAGGTTGTCTTGTAGCATGTTGCAGCTGGACATGGAAAGCGCCAGTGTGCAGTGGGTACACTGATCTTCCTGGGGCACCCAGTGGGTGCTGTGTCCAGCCAGCCAGCAGGCAGGGTCACAAGCTGCAGGTCACAGGCTACATGAGTTTATAAAATCGGGACAAGTATCAGCTTTGTAAAATCGGCTGGGTAAAAAATGCTGACAGTAGATACACTCTTACAGGGAAATACTCTATATCCTCACCCTCTTCCTGAACTGGAGGTTACATTTATCAGCCCTCACTAAAGCAAAATGGAGGATGAAAGTCTCCTATGTGTGAAGCCCCAGAACAGTTTGGGCTACAGTACG
Organism: Microhierax caerulescens; assembly: GCA_035590215.1. Lineage (NCBI taxonomy): Eukaryota > Metazoa > Chordata > Aves > Falconiformes > Falconidae > Microhierax > Microhierax caerulescens. The sequence goes on from JAVJGJ010000001.1 coordinate 121,707,499, forward strand.
TATCCAAGTTGGAAGAGTACAGCTGAGGTGGGAAGATCCAGAAAGAAAAGGGTCTTTCCAAACATGGTCTCCAAATTGTATGAGAAGCATGAGTGTCCATACACCAGCTTGGAGTTGGGGTGAGGGGAAAACTCAGTGTGGGGAATCCAGGGCTCTGGCTGCCGGATTTCTCTGCTTTGCATCACCTTGTGCTCCAGCTGTGCTTGTACTGGATGTGGCCGTGAAGCGAGCTGCAGCTCCCGCACCAGGACCACGCTCACATGAGCTGGTGGGATGAGCCTTGCTCCAGAGACTCTGACTTCGGTTCTGGAGCACAGAGCAGGCGGTGGGCAGGGAGGGGAGGATCTGCTGTCCCATGAGACCGCCCGCCAGCAGCCAAGGCCAAAGCTCTGGCCCATGGAGCAGGGGATCTCTGTTCAGGCTGTGCAAATCCAGTGCGGCTCTCAAGAGACCCAGTCTGACCATGTGGGTGGAAGAAAGTGAGGTGCTCTGGTCTGTGGGGAAAACAGTGTTTCAACAAGGAGAGCTGTTCTGTGGAGTGAGACTCAGGGATGGGAAAAGCTGTGAATTTCAAGATTTGGCCAGGGTGTTTGCAAAACATTTGCAGCAGTTCACACAGCCGCTGTGAACACCACGTGGCCTTCTGCCTCTGACTGCTGCCTTACTCTGCCAGTGGTTTCTTTGACATGCTGCAGTAACAACAGAGATGCATTTAACACATGCAGGCCCCCATAAAACCAGGCCAGTAGTTTGTATGCCACAGGGGAAGCAGTGGATTAATCGACCACCTGGGGAATTAATGTGTTAAGAATCATCACATTAACACATCTTCAAAATCCTGAACCGGAGCTGAAGTCTTGGTCACACCAAATGAAAGCAATGTTCCTTGGAGCTGTTGGACATGGAAAGGATCTTGCCCAATTGTTTATAGGGACTGCCCTAAGTGCTAAGGTATTTATGGGGCTGTTCTGCCCTTAAGGCTTCTCACTAGCTGATTTACAGTCTGGGAAAATGTGGCCAAATGGAAACCTGAGGGATCCTTCCTTTTTTTCCTGACCTTCTCACAGCATGGGTTCTTGTGAAAAGGAGGAGATGGGACAAAGAGCACCTACCTGCAGCCCAGAGCTTCTCCTGCTGAGGACTCCTGCGCTGGGGCCCAGTATAGCATTGGACAGACTTCTGAAATGCCTGCAGTAATTCATCAGAGTTCTCACAAATGCCACGCTCACCCACACCTCCCCAGACACCATTGCCTCTGGGCTGTTTCACTTCTGATAGCAGGAGAGAGACCCTCCTGCATGAGGACGGCCACTTGCAAAGGAGCGACTCACCATAGCTGTGGTCTGAGAGAGCCCCAGTAGACCAGATTCTTGGAGTGCACACTAGCAGCTAATTCCCTGGGAAGTACAGCTCTGGGGGGTGAACTCTGGGCCCATCGCCACTGGGTGCTGTGGGTGCCAAAGGCTGCATGGGTAAAAAGGGAAAAAAAGAAGCTACTAGTGAAAGTCATAGGAAAAAACACCGATAGGAATTAAATGCAAAGATCAGCACCCTGGGGAAGGAGGTCTCTTGTCCATGATTTACCAGGGGAGTGCCACTGTATGTTGACTCGTTGCATCCTGTGTCCTGTGCTTCTGCTCTGTGTTTCTGCAGGTAGGAACAGGGTACTGGGCTTGGTGTCATCTGTATGGTTTGTGACCCTGAACTCCCTGCCTGTCGTGGAGCACACAGCAAGCAGCCTCTGGCCCATGGTGGCCTTCATATATTTATGAAGCTTGAATGGGAACACGAAGGCTGGGGGGCATGGGGGGTGCTACACCGATCAATTTGGCAACTGTGTGCAGATGTGACCCTGAGCCTCTGGCACCAGTGAGATCAGGCTCTGGCTAATGCCAAGCTGGAGTCTGAGCCCCATGGAGGATGGAGAGGAGCAAGGGCCAAAGAAAAATCTTTTCTTATTTTTCTAAGAGTTGCTGGTAAGGTGTACAATCAATTTATTTTTTCATCTGCTGTTGCAATACTCATGGATCAAGGCTAATGTGCTCCTGACTCTTTGCTTATTGATGTTCAAATGTGGGACATATGTACCTCAGGGAGGCAAGGCTTCCTGGTCAAACACAGTTATGTTTATTCCCAAATGTCTTCCTTCCAGTTGAAGAAAGGAACACTTTGACAAGGCCTAACTTTTTTCCACCTCAAGGTGTTTTTGGCCAGGACAGCGAAGGTTATTTTGGTCTATTTGGGAAATGTCTGTGCAGTGTGAAGGAGGAGAATGCAGGCAGGCTCAGCCCAGCTGACCCACCGCCCCATTGCCTCTGCCAGCTCTGCAGGCACTGAGCTGTGGGGCACATAAGGAAAGAGCTTACGATGAGCCCATGCTCCCTCTCTGCCCAGAGCCAGCCACTGGTCAAACTGGGTGCTGCTCCAGCAGCTCTCTGTGGCTATTGCCCAGGCACTGGGCTGACTGCTGAAGGAGGCAATGCCTGCTGTGTGGTAAGCAGTGCCTAGTGTCACCATGCCTGCTCTTGGCTGGGGCGGCCCATGCTCCTGCAGTACAGAAGGTTAAAACTGGCGAAAGTCCAAAGGTTTGGAAAACAATGTGATGCCAGGTACAAAAGAGAAGAGATCTGGCAGTAACTGTACAAATAAATCTGCTTCAGCACCTACTGCAATAGAACATACACTGAGAAAGAAAAGCCTCCAGATGCTCCTATATCCGTGTAAACAGAATCCCACACAGTCAGAGTCCACTGGGCTGTTTTGGTAGCAAAGAAAAGACAACAAGCCATGGCTTTATGAATTGCTTTTCCTAATTGCTCTTTTATTATAATCCCTGTTTAGTTAATAATTAGGAGTTAAACGAGAAGGGAAATGCCAGTCCTGAGTCTGTGGTGTGGTGACTGATGCTAGAAGAGGTTGCAGTAATATATTTAGATTTTAATAGAGCATTTGACAATATGCCTCAAAGTCTTCTGCTCAAAACTGATTAAGACAGGCTATATGTGAAAGCTAATGATGGAAAAGACTGCATCAGGTGGAGGAAGGTATCGTAAATGTCTACAGACATCACTGCCAGATTAAGTTCTGATTAATCAGTTCAGACTAACGTCAGATTAACATCGTCTTCATCTTTGCTGCCAGTCTCAGACAAGACCTGTCAGCTCCAGGCCATCACATCATCTGTTGCATAGGTAAGAGCATTTGATGAGCTTCATCCCATTCCCTGTGAGCAGCAATCATGCTAGGAATCAATTTTTTTGTTTTCCTTTATTCAGTTTTGTCTTCCAGAATTCAAAAATTACTGTAAGTCTGCATGCAGTGGAAATCTCCATTACTCCTGAACGATTTAAGGAATAAGAATTTTTCAAGGCACTTTCAGCTAGAAAGACTCCCAAATTCAGCTGTCCATTTGTCATCTCCCTGACTGCATTCGGCTAAAACCGAGTATGAATCCTTCATGCCAAGTGATTTTGAAATGCTCCAGATGTACAGACACAGGCATATCATCTCTTGAAGGACTTGTGATTTCTACTAGTATCTCACATTGTTTCTCATTCACACATCTGCTAGAAGCGCATCCTTGCATTCGCTGGTGATCTGTGTGTTCGAATAACCTTCCACTCCTCATCCTTGTCAACAAGGTCAGCATTATCAGACAGCCCCAGCTCCAAGATTTATTGACAAAAGTTCTCGTCTGCTGTTTTTTGTGTCAAAGGAATGTAAATTCCTTTCTCGTATTATCATTTTTGTGCCTCGTCTCTGGAAAAAATATTAGCGGTGGGCACCTGGAACATCTTGGAAGGGTTGTTATTTCCATACTATGTCATCTGCCCAATGCAGTAATTCTGTATCTCTTAAACAGCTTCACATTCCTTTACTATCTCCACTGAGTGAACCGAGAGACAGAAGCTCCAGTCATCAGTAGAGGTAGTTATTAGTTCTTAGCAGGGAGTCATAGCAGTCTGCAGATGAAAAAGTTGCTTCCTTCTCCTTTGTACTTTGAAGCAAGTACTGATTAAGAGCCATCAGAGGTGCTGTGTCACAATCGGCAGCTATGGCTTTAACAAGTAAGCTTTTTTAAGGTGGGCCAGCCTTAAAGGCCCTCTTTCATAGCCTTCTAATTTCCCCAGGAAATTTAATCGTGCCCAACACTCTGGAAGACCATAGCAACTTTGAATAGTTTTTGTTTCAATCATATTGTATCAGATACATCATTCCAGTAGGTATCACCAAGTCTGTATCACACCTGGCTGCGAAAAAACAAGGTGAATTCCTTGTAGACTTAGTATTTATTTTTATTAGGGCTGAACCCAGCCTTTACCTGAGTGAGGAAGGGTCTGATCCAGCTCCCAGGAGAGGAGTGCAGGCACCAGTACAGAGCTGCTAATGGGGTGGCTGAGGTCTCCAGCCCCTGCTGCCCCCACTAGATCAGCCGGTACTTCACCACTTCTGCTTCCAGTTTTTATCTCTAAGTTGGGCTGACAAAGTAGTGCTGACCTTACAACAGGGAGTCGTTGACTGGCCAAGACTTCCATTCAAATTCAAAAGAGGCTAATTCTGGCTGCGGTGCTGGTGATTTGTCTGGGAAGATGTTTCCCTGACAATTAAATAGGCTGTGAAGAGACTGTGTTCTGCAAGCTGGGGAAGAGTGTGGAGGGACTGGGTGAGGGGTGTTAGAAGCTAAAAACCTTTTTATTTTCTCTAGGTCAGGTGAAGTCAGCTTTAGTAGGAGCTGAAGGCAGGAGGGAACCAGCCCAAAGCCATGGCTCTTTTCCTGAGGCAAGAGGACAGATGTGTCGAGTGTTGCATTCAGGTACCTGATATTTTCTCCAGAAGCTGCCTGCTCCCTGTGAGGCGTGTGGGGTGTCGGAGGTGTGCTCAGAAACTCTGCACAGCCTGTGCTTGGGAGCTGTTTGCTCATATAAGTGCGCATTCCAGTTCTCACATGGCTGAAGAGTTAAGCAGGGGGGCTCAAGGTGAAGTGGCAGTCCAGAAAGGGGGATTAAGGTTCTGGGTGTTGGGGAAGGTCTTAAGTCAACTCCGGGGGGACAAGTAGCTTGAACATAACCTGAGAGTCTGTGGCCTGGCAAGAAATTCAGAGTATCAGGATGAAAGAATTGCCTGCACTTTGTTGTATTCAAGACTTGCAGGGGATTCAGCATCTCCTTCCTCCTTCCCCTGAGGCAGGAATGTCCCAAGCCATTATCAGGATTGACCCCCCTTCTTGGAGCAGACTCTGCACCTTGCAGACCCCTCCATCCCCACCAGCCATGTGCCAGAACTCTCTGGGAGCAGGGCCAAGGCTGGGCTGTGTCTGCCAACATGAGAACCTCAGATATCCACTGCCCACGGAGGGACGTGCAAGCCCACGTGCCAGGCTTGGGTGGGCAACAAGTTGAAGGCTGCTGGGAAATGAAGAAAAGCACTTCTGCTTTGGGAAGAGGGATACTGCAGATTCTGGGATAGCTTAACACTTGAGCTGTCAGACCCAGCATTTTTGTCAACCTGAACTTGATTTTTCAGAAACTGTTGTAAATTAAACAGTCTAACCATAAAGCACAGGTCTTTGATCAGTGCTTCTCAAAGCAAGTACCATCTATTGCTGCATCTGTCAGCTCATTAGCTGTTGCTTTCATTAGGAACTGTGCTCACCAGCTGTCTGAAGTCCTGGACCCAGAAACCTGCATAGTGAGAGACAGGGTAAGACAAGGCTTTTGTAGTTAGGTCTCAAACAATAGACAGCCAGCTGATATGAAGGAGGCCTTGTAACAAGGTGCAATCACTGATGAGCAGACGATAAGGCCCAGCAGCTGTCCCAGAGTGAAGCAGGTGTATCAAATGGGGTGATTTTTTTTGTTATTGTCTAGCTGCAACCCTAGGCAGGGATTGCTGGTACCTGTGTTTGAAGCATGATAAACGAAGGCACATGCACCAAGCTTCTTGAAGCTATACTGCCAGGGCAGGATTTGGCCTTGTGAGTGCAAAGTGTCAGTGTGGAAGTTAGTGTTGTTAGCCTTGCTCACACACTGTCTGGTAATTTAAAGCATAACTGGTGTCCTGACTGTGAAAATGCTTCAGCAGGCTGTTGTCCATGAGGCTGCCCTGCCATCACAGAATGGCTTTTCATAAGCTTACAGAGAACTGGAAATTGAGAGACTTTCAGCATTAATTACAGCTCATTTTTCTGGTAGCCTATTGTTTCACAGCCGATTTAGAGCTGCCTGAAGAGAAGTTAAGAGCTGCTTTGCCCAACTGTGTGGAGCACCTATCTAAAATAGGAATAGTGTGATGGCAGAGAAGGATGTTTGTGACACGATGATGCGCCTTTGCAGCAGCCTTTGCTCTCTGCTAAGGCAGAGTGGCAAATGGCAACATTTGATGCAACAGTGTCACCACTGCTAGAAATTGAGCCCAAAAGCCCATCAATGTTCCTGGTTTGCTTCTACTTGGTAGTGAGACCTTTGTATCTCCTGGCTTTCAGGACACCCAGATTTTGAACCTCCAGGCTGGGCAGCCGTGCCCTGCTACATGGCCCCTCGTGGCCTCCTCTTGCAGCAGCCCTGCAGCTGCACAAAAGTCTGGGGAAAGCTGTTGCCAGAGTCAGCATGGAGAGGAATGGTACCTGTAGTTTACTCACCTCTAAGTGGGCAGCAGCATGCCCCAAGAAGTGCTGTGAGATGCAACCAGTGCAGAGTATTTCAGACCCCCTGCCCTTTACATGCCATGAGTATTAACGGGGCAAGTGCTGTTGTGGGTCAGGATTGGTGCTCTGCACTGCGCTTGTAGGCTGGGGTTCAGCCCAAGAGCTCATAAGGAGCCGCTTCCACTCCACAAGCCCTCTCACAGCTCTGATGCTTTGCATCAGGGGTGCTCTCGACTGAGAAGGGAAAGCATTTTTCCTTCCTTATTTAGAGCATGCCTCAAGCATTTTGGCTTGGGAGCTCAGCTCATACCACAGTTCTTCTGCCAGACATGGGCCCATCATGAGTTTTTTTCTGTTTAATCATAGAAAGAAAAATGTATTTGCCTTTCTCAGCAGACATTTTCACTGCAATATCTCCTTCTTAGTCCTAGAGTGTATTTTTCCCCCTACTGAATTATATCATTTACTTTGTGTGCTCCTGTTTTGCCAAATGTGAAGCATGAGGATGATGCTGTTTTGTTGTTAGACTGACAAGGCCCTGCTATTCCCAGCCCAAAGGTTGGGAATAGCAAACCCTAGCTAGCGCAGGGTTTCACAGGACACTCCTTGGGCTACACATAAGCAAGTTTATCTCTGAGTGCTTCTGGGCAGCTTGGCTGGTAAATCACAGAAGACTTAACCTTCAAATTATCAGGCAAAGCCTCACATTAGGGACATTGCTAATGAAAGACAGTCACATAAACCTCCCAGGCTGGCAGCAGGCGTTGATTATACAAATCATCACTGTTTGAGGGTTCTTTGAATTTTTTAGCTTGAATCAAATGTTCTGTGGCCCTGCAGCATGGCAGGTGGATGTGCACAAAATACCAATGGGAGAACATGGCAAATTCTGGTAGTTACCTGCCTGAATTGAACAAGAGGTACATATAGTATGTTCTGCACTTAACACCCATTCATTTTGCCAGGGAAGGCACTTGTGTCCATACCCTCCTATGTGTCCCACCCAACCTTCAGCGCCCGTGCAGCTGGCCATGGCGCTGAGATAGCCCTGTCTGCAGCAGCTGATGCTCTGCAGGGGATGGAGGGCAACGACTGGATGGAGCCAATTTTGAAGCTGGCTGATGAGGCTGTGTAAAGAGGGCCTGACCCTGCTTTCCATTTGCATCACTGTAGATTTGTCTGGAGTAGCGTGGCAGCAACTGTCAGCAAGCTGCAGCTCATCATCATTCAGCAATGCAGCACTGCAGCACTTTGCTGCAGGGGAGCGGTGGTGGCAGGGGTCTGTTGTCGAGGCAGGTGGCAGAGCCTCTCTCTCCATGTGACACTGGCACACGAGGGACTTGCAGCCCCTCAGCAAGCAGGGGTCATCCCAGACCCACCAGAGCTGCCTGTCCCTCACCCCTCCCTGTGGCAGGTTGCAGGGGGATTGTGTCTCTGGAGGGTGGCAGGGGGTTGTGTCTCTGGGTGATTGCAGGCAGCTGGCAGGAGGGTGCAGAGAGGCTGGTGGCTGCAGGCTGCAGCTGGGAAGCATTACCAGCTCCAGCTGTATCATCAGTGGAAAGCTGGGCAAGCGATGAGGGGGTGGAGGAACGGTCAGCAGGGACCGAGGGAACAGCAACAGCTCTCAAAGAGGAGTTTGGAGTACTGGAAAAACACCGTGCCTCTGATTCTCTGAGGGTAGCAGGATTCCCTGAGCTATCAAAGCTGCGGAGCCGGCAGCCGCACCTGACCCGTGAAGCGGTGCGGTGCGGTGCTACCTGCGGCCCGCAGTGCTCTGCCCCTGCCAGTACCGGCACCACGGAGGAGGTGCCCTCCCCGCCGCCCCGCTCCGGCAGAACCTCCTGGCTCGGAGTTACAAGAACCGCGTAAGAACTAAACAGCGCCCCAGGAAGGTTTGCGCCCGGCGCTGCCCCCCGCCCGCAGCGGGGAACGAGGGGGCTGCGGCGCTTTCGGTGCTCGGCTCCGCACCCGCGGGCCGGCTCCGCTCCGCTGCGCGGGGCGCGCCCGCAACGGCGACTTCAAACTGGTTTTGTTAAACCGCGAACACGAAGCGCGACAGAGCGGC
>JAVJGJ010000001.1:121716306-121732847 GCA_035590215.1 Microhierax caerulescens
GGCGTTGGACACGGCGCCGCTGGAGGAGCGGGGGGCGTTCGGCGCGGCGGGGGGTGCCCGCTGCCCGGCGCCTCCTTCGCTCGTGGGCTCTCCCCCGGGAAGGGCTCTCCCCCGGGAAGGGTGACTTGAGGAGGGGTCGGGCTCTGGTGAAGTGGGGGTGCTGGGAGAGGCCCTGGAGCTGTCGTGCGAGTGCATCGCCCCGCACGGTCTGCATTGCCACCCGAGGTGCGGACTCTGTTCCTTCCCTCCGCACGTTTAAAAGGTGCAGCTTCTTCTTAAGATCCACAGGTGGTTGCGGTAGGGTCACGCACCGTTCGGTGCTGGTGGATTTCATGGTTGAGGGCTCTACCAGTGCTCTGCTGAGCACCCCAAGGTAACCGCCAGGGAGATCATCCGAATGGAAGTGGGCATCTGGCCCCCAGTGTTGGCGAGGTCTGAAGACCTTGCGGTCGCTGTCAGTTTTGGCGGTCTCAAAGCTTCAGAACGCGATTTTAATTTTTTTGAAATGGCAGAATCTTGATTTCGAGCTTAGATGGCTTTTGAAAACGTGGAGAAAAAGTTGGAACTTGGTGTGCGTGCGGTCTTAATGCATTGACAGGAGGCTTTTGTCCTCTGAAAAAGTGCTAGTGTCACTAGTATATACTGTAAATACTGCTTTATATTGCCATGCTAAGTCATCTTAAGTTTTTAAAAACTAAGATTGATGTTAAACTTTTTTATAGCCCTGCAAGAAACGGCGAGAGGAAGAGACTTCTGTTAAAACAATCACAAGATATTTTTCGCCGTTAGCAAAACCAGTGGATAAATTGTCACCACCAAAACCCAGTAATATATTAGGTTATTTTAAAAAGACATCTGTCACTGAGAAGGCTTCATTACTGCTTGTAGCTGGAGAAAATGAAATGCCATTGGATGCTAATGGCAAAGACTGTAAGTCACCTTCTAAACCACCTTTAAAGCGCAAGAGGAGAGGGAAGAGAGTTAATTTAAATAATGTGCAGAGGGAGGTGAAAGCATCTGAGAATGAACACGAAATAGAAATCAGTAGTGATCACAACAGAGGAATAGCAGAACTGAAAGAAGACAGTAATGATTTTATTACTACCTGCACTTTAGTTGACCAAAAGAGTGCAAGAGAATTAGCAGAAGATAATGTGCAAAGAAAGAACTTCCCGAATACTGCCATCTGCAGAAAAAACACAAAAAAAATGGATTCTCAAATAAATGGAACAAAAAATAGGGTAAGAAAATCCAGGAAAAGGAAGCACAAAGTAAATATGGATTTGTCTGAAAGTTTTTTGTCTGAAAACCAGCTGAATGACACATGTATAAAGGAAACTGAAGATAAGAAAAAGATGGTATCTCCTACAACAGCAGAGTGTGACGGTACTATTAGTGATACCAGCTTTGAAGTTTGTATGGATGATAAGACATCACAGGTACATAATAGTATAATAACGGTGTCATTTGAGGACTTCTTGAAGAGTCAGGGGGAAAATAATGTATATCAGGTTGAAGACAAAAAGCCAGCAACAGACAATTCTGCTACAGCAAATGAAATGGACAGAAGTGATAGTATTAGTGACCCAGAAAAGTGTGAGGAGTCTCAGCAGGTGCCGCTTAGAACAGTAACTGTCCTTGCACAAATTCATTCCATTCCTCTCAGATCAGCTCCGTTACATAAGGAGCAAAAAGGCTCTAGGAAAATTGCTTCAATTTTTTTGAAGCAGAAAGGATGCATAGGGGAAAAAGAAAGTAGTCCACCTCTCTTGGACAGTGAACAAACTGAACAGGTTACTCAGAAAAGAAAATCTAATGTAGTTATTGAGGAAGAAGAATTGGAGTTAGCTGTGCTAGAGACTGCAGGGTCAGATTCTTTGAAGCCAAAATGTACTCTGGAAGAAAGGCATCAGTTTATGAAAGCATTTAGACAACCAACATCAGATCTAATAAAAAGTGGAGTTAAAAAGGCACCTGGAAAACAAAAGCAAGCCACTGGTAAGCCTTCAAAAGAAAAAGAAGGACCTGCAGATGACATTGCTTCAAATAAAGGATTAGAAAGTGGAGTACCAGAAGATTACGTGGATAAATATATACATTCTACTCCTAAAACAAATAGAGCTAAACCCAAAAGACCTAGAAAAGTTCAGAAGAAAGGAAACAGAAGAAGGAAGGCTTCAAAAACTGAGGAAACAAATGTCTCAAATACCAGCAATTATAAGGATTCAGGAGCTAGTGTTCTGATTCAGGAAAACACCTTAGATGTAGAAATTTTATCAAGTCCAAAGGTGAATGAGAGAAGGAGGAGTTTAAGGCAGAAAAAAATCAAAACATCAAAAACTGTTACACCTAAAAAAAACAGGATTAGAGATAACTTTTCTGAAGATGGGCTAAGTAGCTGTCCTTTACAGACTTCTACACCAAAAGCAAGCAAGCAATCCTTGAAGAAAAGTAACCTCTATAAAGCAGAGGTGATTACTGTGCCCTTTGACGGAAGCAGCCCGATAAGGTAAACATTTTAGAGTATATTCTACCTTTTTGCACATTGTTTTCCTTTAAGTATTTTAAGACTAAGACATAAATCGATTGGAATGCATACCACAGCTGCATGAATACAGATCATGATAGGTAATACTACAGAAGAACCAAAGCTGGCTCGATGAAAGTGCTTGTACTAAAGACATCTTAAAAAAACAAACAAACCCAAAGAACAACAAAAAAACCCACCCAACTACCAGTTGGGGGTTGCTTGTTTACAGCACTGTATTTAAAGGCTTTTGAAAATGAGATTTGGAGTAATGTTTCCCTTTATTAAAAAGTAAAAGTAATAATTTCATAATACTTTTTTCCTAATTAGAATGAGGTTTACACGTATCAATGTGACTACAAAATCAAATAAAGCTGAAGCAATGAAAAATGAAGAGTTTAACTCCAAAAATATAAAGGTAATTTATGTAACAGTTTGTTTCAGTATTTTGTCATTTACTATATGCGTATAATTGTATTAATAGTATTGTGTAAGTTACATTATTGTATAATGTAATATAATGACAGTTCTCAGATGCCCTACGGAAAAAGAATATTACTGTGATTTATGATAGTTTCTTGTACAGTTATTTTACCTTAAATTTTCAAGTGTGTCTTACACACACTTAGACATTGATCTACTTTTCATAACAGAAAAATCTAGTTAGATAGCATGCTCATGTTCTGCCAGTTCTCAGTATGGGAACATACAAAGTTCTCAGTTTGGATACAGCAGAACAACTTGCTCTTAAGAACGTCACTGCCCATATTTCATTTGTTTTGTGGACAAATTGGTGCCTTTTGAAAAGTATTTATATCATCTTGGTTTGCTCCTCCTTTCAAGTCTTTCATTTTCTTTTTGATATCAATAAAAATTTATTAAAGTCATAGGCTTTTATGAATATGAAAATTATACTATGTGAACTGTCAAATATATTGCTATTCCTTGCTAGGTATTTTGCATCTTTTGTTTGTTAACAGGTAAGCTCTAGTTCTAAAAATATATCCAAGGCAAAAGAGCTGATTGAAAAAGCAAAGGCTATACAGCATAACAGATCAAAGGTTAACGAAGACTTACCAGCCCCTGTGAGGCGCTCATCTCGACAGCGAGCTCTTGCTGAAAAGAAAAAATTACAAGAAAGTGAAGTAAGCCTGTATAGTTTGAGGCAGGGGGGAGGATATTTTGAAGTTTTTGTGATTCATTAAGCAACAAAAATGTTTCTTACTTTGCAAATGTTTCCTTTAAAGAATCAAATAAGGTACATATCTATGCAGTGGTATGGTGAATATCATAGTAAGGTGACTGTCAGGCATCGACTGGAAAGCTCATGCTTATGTAGATCTGTAACATGTGGCAGATAGTCACGCTTAGAAGTGATTGTTTCTCTTTCCTAATGGACAGCAATGTGTCTGTTTCAAATATGTATGGTTTAGACATTTAAATTTAGATGAGAGTAATTCTGGCCTGTGTTTATATATTGGGCATCTTATTCTATATGCTATTTCTGTGTAGACAACAGTAATAAAAGTATTGTATAATTTTTGAATTGCATTTAACTTCTAAGCTCTCTAGCTTCTTCAGTTTTCTCAGTACTGATCACTAAATTGTACTGTTAATAAAGGAGGAAAAGCTGTGTTTCCTTTCTTATTTTATTTGCTCTTCCTCTAGGAATCAGTAGTAATTTCAGATTCAAGCCTGAGTGATGCCACTACTATGGTGCAGAATGTGAAGCAAAAGAATCTTCGGAGCTTAAACGATGTGTTGGGAAAAAAGTCTAGAAACTCGAAGGCTGTAAAGAACTCAAATGGTAATTGGGTTTTACTGAATGTGTTTAATTTTTATTACAGTTATTGACTTTATTTTATAAAGCTGCCTTCGCAGTACATTCATCTTTTGATTTTTACTTTTTTAATAATACTCCAATGTATTCTTTTTATGATAGAGTTAACAGTGCAGAGGTTATTTATGTGCGCTGCTTTAATTTTTATTCATTCAGGGAAAACAATTTGTTTCAAAAACTACCAATAGTATACCATGTTTTGTTGTCTTCTAATTTAAGGGGGTTTTTTAATGTTACAGAAAGTAACATCTATAGTGATGAAATAACTAGAAATAAAACTATAATGAATTTTGTTAAAATACTCAGCTTCCCCTTAAGGGGCATCCCTAATGTTATATGGAACACAGAGATAATGAGCGGAGAAGTAAGGTTAAATCCTGTATCAGTGCTGACCTAATCATAATTTTTTTTCCCCTTTTTAAAGGAAAACTGGGATATCCACCTTCCTTCCTAGGCAGAAGTGCTCAAAACTCTGCAGGTGAACCAATTGTGATCTTTGATGAAAGCAGGTCAGTTTTCAAGATTGCAGTTGTTTAATAAAATATATTTTGAGATTAACATTCTTTCATTACACATATTTAAATATGCTTATGGAAATGTAATATAAAGGTTAAAGGTTTTTTTTTTTATACTGATCAATATGTTAATCTGCTTGCAAAATTTTGGGATTTTATTGGAGAGTTCCTCAACCACTGTTCAGCCATTTTAGATGGTTGAAAATATAGTTGATGATGGCATAAAAAGAAATTCTGAATTGCATATAAAAATACAATTCAAAGAAGCTTTTTAAAAAATTAAAATATCTTATTCAACATTTAACATTAAATGTAAACTTCCTACATTTGAATTAATTTTAGCAGTTCTCCTGGACGCTTTCCAACTTGAGTGTAGAAGTGAATGTAATTAAATTCTGTTGTAAGCCTTACAAGCTGTTAGTTCTAAGACTTATTTTTTTTCATTTCTGTTTTCATTAAAGCCAAGATGCATCTGAAAATTCTCAAGATGATGATCAGTTCAGAGCAAAACGCGAATTCTTGATGAGTGGGTTGCCAGAGTCGCTGAAAAGACAGATTGCAAAGAAAGCAGCAGCAATGGAAGCGTACTCTCTTGCAAGTTCATGTTTTAAGACCGTTGTCCATGTACAGCAGAAGGATGACTGTAAGCTTTTGTTCAGCTATGTGTAAATGTATATAATAATTTCTAGTAAATCTTTGCAGAAAAGAGAATCTTGATCAGCAGAACTTACTATTATGACTGGAATAATTAGTAGTTTCTTCTTGTTTTGTGTCACAGTAAGAAAACAAAACTTACAAGCTTCCAGGGAGATGTTTGTGAATACACAATTTACAAATCAAATTGATGCTAAAGTAATGTATACATTCATGACTGAGGATGCAAAATTCTTGATATTTAGTCAAAAAAGAGTCTTTCAAGTTTCAGTTTGGAGAATAAAGATCACGTTTGACTGATTGGGGATGAAGCTATTTTATTCTGACAAAGGCAAAACATTTTACAAAAGAGAAAAGAACAGTCTGTTTCTTCCCATTAAGTGAGGGAGTATTCTACAATATTCTTACGAAAGGGCATGACAGATAAGCAGAATGTAGAGTGGCACTTAACAGAGTTTATACTTGCAAACTAACCAATAAACAAACAATATCCTTGGAGATCATCTGTCCTACAGAGACCCAGTGAGGGCACAGGTGGTTATTTAGAGCAAGCAGAGCCCAGGAGCAACTCACTGGAAAAATGTTGAATGAAGAAATGTGCAAATTTGTTCTGGTTTTGGGAGGTGAAATTAATGAAGATAAAAAAGTTGATGCAGTGTAAGTTTAAATAAGCTTGGCTTTGATATGATAAAGATACAGTTAAAAGCATTTACTCTTAGTTACTGTAGGATGTTTTTGTCTGAGTTTATTGCTGTTTTGGTTAAGTTTCCTCTTGTTTTGTTTTTGGTGGGGGTTCTTTTGCAGGTTATCCAATGTGGAAATTGAAATCACCCACGTGCCCTCTGTTAACTAAGCTGAGGAAACTGAATACTGAAGTCACTAACATCACAAAAATCACTCTCTCACTTGGTGAATTTTCCAGTGTGAACTCAAAACTAACTGGAAACTGTTCTGCACCTGTGGTTAGTACTTCAAAATGGGGGCTTGTGTAACAAGAAAAATGAAAAGAGAATTGAAATTAGTTACCAGTTAGGACTTTTGTTTAAAAAAAAATAAATCTATAGTTTGAACCTGTTTCAGTCCTGGATGCTATCTTTTTTTCCTTGGGTGTAATTTACCCATTCTGCATTGTAACATTATAGACAATTCCTGAGGCTTCTGTTAATCTCTGTGTTTAACAAGACAGTGACCAATTTAAATTATGCAAAACTGTTGTTGTTCTGTGTAATGTTTCTAAGTAATAACTGGTGGGTTGTTTGTGGTTTTGGGTTTTTTTTTTTTTGTGTGTGTGTGTATGTTACAGCTTTCTGGCTACCGACCAGTTTTTCCTGAAACATTCAAGAAAGATTTACTAGATGAGATCATGTATTCCAATTCTCAATTTCCTGTGAGAAAATACTTCTACAAGTTTCTGAAAAAGCAAACTGAACGGTTAGGATTTGAAAACAGTATTCAAGGTTAGTAATCTACATTGGGGAAAAATACACTCGTGTTCTATCTACCGTAAAAAGGCAACCTGGAATTTCCAGAAATATGTCAGTGAAGGAATACTGTTATTGGAAATAAATGGGTCCTCACACTTTTTTTACCAAATTCTTTTCATATGTACGTTTTTACCAAATTCATCAAATATGGCTTAAACATATATATGGTTGTAGCAGACATAGCTTAAAATTTTAAAAAGATGGAATTTTATGGGTTTTTTTTCTCCTTAGAAAGCAGAGAAGGCACTGCAAGTTCTGCGATAAATCAGAAACGTTCTGACAAGTGGAAGGAAACTAAGAGGAAAAGGAAAGAAACAGAAGACCACAAATCAAAAAGAAGAAAACAAAGTGAAGGTACAGAGACTGAAGTAAAATCAAGAGTTTCTCCTGTATCTGGAGAAAACCAACCAGAGACAGGACAAGCCACACACCTGGGAAAAAACAAGACCCAGAAACTAGACATTGTGACAGAAGACATTGAATGCTTATCAGAGCCAAATGCACTTTCAGGTAACAGCATTTCCCATCTGATTTTAATTCTTGTTGCTTTGAGGGAATGTATATATGATGTATGTCAGCATTTTACTGTGATGCAAAAATCATACCTACTCTTAATATTCTACTAGACTTGATCAACTCTTTCGCATGAAGAACTACTTAAAAATGGATAATAATTTTTCTGTAGGTGTTGAAAAGGAAGACACGCTTTGGACAGAAAAATATCAACCTCAAGATTCCAGTGAACTTGTAGGGAACAAGAAAGAAATTGAAAGGCTACACAGGTCAGAAGTGGGAACGTGGATCCATTCTTAAAATAACTCAAAACGTTGTATTTCTTGATTATGCTTAATGAATCAAAGTCAGTTATTTTATGTTGTGCTTGAATAATAATAATAACTTACAGGGTGTATGTTTGCAGCCTTTGTTTTGGTTTACTTTCAAAAAGTTCCAGAAAGGATTTGTCAGTTGGTGTGAATGATCTTTTGGTCATAGTTCCTTTTTACAGTAATACCTCAGTAGCCTGTATGGTGTGGTACAAAACAAACATACACATGAGATGCTACGTTAGTCTGTGGGATCAAATGAAATACTTAAGTAACTAATGCTCTTGCCATTTTAGTAAAAACTACTTTTTGTCAGGTTATTTAAGCTCACAACTATGAGTAAGAGATAGCTACCTATGAGTGCTTGTCTGTACTTCCCTACAAGCATATCTGATCCTAATCTTCATGCTCTGCTTATGACAGTAATTTGGTGCTCAAGTCCATCTACTATATTGTGATTTCAGTTAAATTTTCTGTAAGAGTTTAAGTTATTGTTGTGGCTCTTATGCAGGATTTAAAGATCCATCTGACAAACAACGCTAAACTATGACTGATAAAGCATTTCCCATAATTTATTAAGTAGTTTGCCAAATGACTTGGTTTTATACCAATCAGCTACTAAATGGAGAATGAAGAAGGAATCCTTTTTTATAAAATAATTGCGCAAACTCTAACAATTTTTTTTTAATCTGAAAGGACTTTGGTTTGAGAGGAATAACAAGTGGCTTGCATCCCCTAGTTTTATGTTCTGTTCCATCCAAATTTGTCAGCAATTGTTTTTCATTTTTATTCTGTTCCTTCCTTTTATAGTTGGTTGAAAGAATGGAAAAGAAGAGCTGACTTGGAAGAAAAAAGAAATCGGAAAGGGGAAAAGGAGGACAAAAAGCATGAAGGTGCTGATAGAATTAAAGATTATACATACAGCTTCTCTTTGTTAAAGTTTGCAAAAAAAATTACATGAATTCTTCCTTTTCTGTTAAAAAATTCTACAGATTTTTTGGACAGCCTTGACTTTAGAGATAGTAATTCTGATACTGAGGAAGAGACTAGCCTTTGCAATACAGTTCTGATAACTGGCCCACCAGGAGTAGGGAAGACTGCTGCAGTATATGCTTGTGCTCAGGAGCTTGGTTTTAAGGTTTGTGGCATTCTTTCCTTAGTGTCATTTTTCTTATTTGTAACTAGTGATATGAGAGCATTCGTAATACAAGATGTCTAACTTTTAAAAAATGTAAATTAAATGCCATTGCAGATATTTGAAGTCAATGCCTCTTGCCAGCGTAGTGGTAGACAGATACTGTCTCAACTAAAAGAAGCTACTCAGTCTCATCAAGTCGACAAAATAGGCATTAATGCACACAAGCCTTGCTTTTTTAACAGTTATAGCAGTACCAAGTCACCAAGTAAGTTTTATGGTTATATCTGGGTGATTCGGGGGTTGGGGTTTTTTTTATTCTTTTTTAGTTGGTTGGTTGGGGGATTTTTTAGGAACTGAGTTCCTGAAACAATTTTTAGACATCAGTTCTTTAAGAAAGATGGGAAATTGAAGTTTATCTGGCCATAATAACAAGAAATGCTCTGTTGGTATTCATTCACACCAACTGACCAAATTAAATAATGATGTTATCAAAATGACTGACTCTTGGTTGTCCTCAGCTATTTCTGTAGTGCTGGAGTAAGTGTATGGTACTTGATATTCAAGTTGAACAGAAAGCATTCGCTATAACAGGAGAAAAGTAAAATAAGCAGAAATCAGCACAGTAAACCTGTCCTGTACTACATACAAAACCAGGGATTTGCTCTAACTTTGCCCAAGACATGTCAGTTTGAGATAATGTTTCCAGATTAAGTTTAATATAAAACATGTCTTGCAGAAAAAATGTATTCTCCAAAGAAAGTTGTTTCACCAAGAAAACCTCCACTGTCACCAAAAGGAGCAGGATTAAAACGAAGTTTGCCCCCTAAAACACTTGCAAACTATTTCAAAATTTCTTCCAAACGTAAAGGTAATGATGGAGCAGTAACGTATCAAGAAAAAAATAAAGGTAGGTATCACCATTTAATAACTAGTTACCTTTGGAGATGGAAACAACACACCAAGCTCCTGTATATGTGGAGCTGCGTGGGGAAAAGGGTAGAGCACACTTACTACACTCCAACTGCCAGCAGGAATTACTTAATGCATCTCGAATACACTCGAATGCGTAGGAAATAGCCGTTACTCTGTATTACAGGGAAGTTAATTAGAGTACAGCCTATATAAAGTTCAGCAGGCTTTCCTTGGTTGTTTTGGGTTTGGGTTTTTTTCCAGAGCAGCTAGGTAAGAGAAGATAAATTCAAATCTGTCTGTAGAAAAACACGCCTTTATGTTACCTCAGTACCTGTTTCAGGTTGGTGTGGAATGGTCACTGTGCTAGGTGGAGACAGACAGATGGAGGGGTGTGTTTGTGCATGTGTGTGTGTAGAGAGAGAGATAGATATATATAGATATATATATAAAGTTTCTGCCATGGAATTAGGAGTTCCTGTAAAGCCAATAAATGTTTGATTACAGACATTGGATTTTAAATACATAAAGGGCACACTGAAATCTTTGATTCCCTTAACATTGGAATGTGTATTTCCAAATGTTTCATGGGATCAGGAAGTCTTAAAGATAGGTCCTTAGAAAGGAAATAATACATTTGGACAACGAGTGTTTTTGCACAGACCATACAGAGGAACGCATGAGCAAAGTGCTGAATTGACAAGTCTAATCCTTGTCTTTTGGGGCACTCATACTGCATTGTCTTGAAGGACTTGTATCTACTCCATGCCCCTGAGGCATCATAGTTTGCAAACAGGTTAGGTGCAGAATTAACTTTACAGATAGTGAGCCCATCACCAAACACAGTTCGATTCCCAGCAAATTTGTTGCAATTTTTTTTAAATAAGAGACATCAGAAGAGAATGTAGGTCAGATTTCTACGTTTTTGTGTCAGTGTAGATTTTCTTTAGCAGTTTATACTTGGGGTGTTTTTGAAACCAGTGCCTAGAATGCATATTCATGGTTTCCGTCCTCTTCTACTTCCTGTTCAATTCTTCACCCATCTGCAGGTAATACTCAGAAATCACTTGAAAAAAAGAAAGATGCTCAAATTAAGTCAATAAACAGAGAAGTAGAAGGAGAACACAACAGAAAAAGTGCAACATCTCTCATTCTCTTTGAAGAGGTAAAATTCACATGAAATATATGTGAGCAATATGTTGTTTCATTGTGTTTAAAGAATTTAACTTTCTTCTTCCCTTTGTCCTTGAGATTTCTAGGTAGATTCAAGTGTAAGTATTATCAATTTCTTAAAAATTAGTTCAGTGTTTAATGATTTCATCCTCAGAAGCACTTTTTTAACCATGGATCGTTATTTTACAAAGTTACTTTAAAAGATAAAGAAACTATCATCTATCAACCATTATTCACTGTTGGGACAGTTTGCAGGATTCTGCTAATTTAATTCCTTTGATTATGTCAAAAGCGTTGGTTTATAATTTTACACTACTTAAATGCACTGAGATGCTTTAACAGTCACCGTTAATACGCCAGTAATTACAATATCTAAGCCCACATTCAGTTCTTCTTTTCTGTCACCTCTTGCCCAAAAATGCCTTTGAGTTTAACCTAAGAATACAAAATTACAGCCAAGAATGTAGTTTTAAGTAAATAAAGGAGGTATAGCAATGTTGCTAACTGTGGGCTGATCCTACAGAATAGTGGTGTGCAATTCTATTAAAAAACAAACTCCAAAAGCCACCTGGACATGGTCTTGGGCAAGCTGCTCTAACTGACCCACCTTGAGCTGGGGGAGGTTGAACAAGGTGACCTCCCCAGGCCCCTTCCAGTCTCAACCAGTCTGTGATTTTGTAAGCCGCAGCTTGGAAAACTGCGATCAAAGTGTTTTGTACTAAGTGAACCTGGCACATGTATACTGTCGTTGGCCATGAATGTTCAAAAGATCTGTATTAATGTTAAGTCTTAGTCAGTCATTAAAAGTATGATTGCATTCACAGCTTGTAGTTATTGTTAAAGCTATTGATAATTTGCACTTTGGTTTTTTTCCTATAGGTAGATATAATATTTGATGAAGATGCAGGGTTTCTAAGCGCAATAAAGACATTCATGGCAACTGCAAAGAGACCTGTAATTCTTACTACCAATGGTGAGAACTGTTGATTACAGTAGTTAAGCTTTACAGATGAAGAGCCTGTTTTAATAAGGTGGATTAAATGGTGATGGTTGAATACAGCTCCTAAACGTGAAATCAAATGAGTGAAGACTCTTAAAGCCAGTATTTTAGTATTTGAATAAAGATACTGGCTACTCTAATGGGTAAAGAAAAGAATTAATTTTGAATACTGAATATATCACTGATATTTCTTTATGTAGATCCAACATTCAGCTTAATGTTTGATGGCTATTTTGAAGAGATCAACTTTAGAACCCCTTCCTTGGTAAGTCTGCGTTTGGAAATGCAGATATGTCCTAAGCAAGTAATTGTCAGCTAATTTAAGTTGGAAATTTAAATGTTGGTGTAGGTTTATATTTATCTGATGTAATACATCTGTTTAATCAGAAGACTGTTTTTTCAGGTTTTATGCAAGGATGTGTAGGATGTATTTACCTTTACGTGTAGAATTTTTTTTTTAGTAGCATGGAAGATTGATTTTCTTAACCACTTAGTATTTTAGAGAATTACAACAAGAACATCACTTAACTTGGCTTGTTATAGGATGTAGCAAATAATTCCATAAATGATATATCTAATAGTTTTGTTCTGAACACTAACTATGCCGGTATTGGTTTTTTTATTAAAAAAAGTATAAGAACTATTTTAGAAATACTGTGGGTTATCCCTTTAAAGTAAACACTAGTATTCTGTAGAGCAAATAGTTTTATTTGCAGCTATGTATTATGTGGGAAACCTAAATAAATGAGAATCAGAAGGAACTTGCTTTTGAGAAGAGGATTTTTTTTAATGTGAAATTGTAATTGTCTGATAGCCCGAAAGCTTTTTGGAGTTAAAAGAAAAAGCCTTTAAAGTGAATATAGTTCACTAAAACTTGTTCGCTGGTGATGAGAAGCAAGGTGCACGTGGTTTCAGGAACACAAGCAGAATATGTGTGTTGTGTTTTGTTTCTAATGAGTTGAATTTCTGAATTGAACTTAATTCACTGACATGGACTGTTTAGATATGGTATTCTGCTTTTCTGTAAAGGCTTTAATGTAACAATGTAATCTAATTTCATTAATGTAACTAAATGTAATCTGATTTCATAAACTAATTTTCTGTATTAAAAAGAAAAATGTATTGCAAGCATAAATAGAATAGTTTTCTTCTGTGTGACTTACCACAGTCTGATTTGTAGTTGGTTTCAGTGGTCTTTGTCTAACTTTTGTTTAGGTGAATGCTGCTAGCTACCTTCAAGTGCTGTGTTTGGCTGAGAATCTACGAACAGATGTAAAGGACTTAGCTGCTCTGTTAACCACAAATAACTGTGATATCAGACAAAGTATTCTCTACTTACAATTTTGGGTGAGAAGTGGAGGTGGATGCTTGAAAGACAAATGTTTGGCACATCGTGGTAGGTTGATTTCATTTAATTAAAAACAACAATAATTCTCCATCTTAACATGAATTTGATGAAATCAAACCATTCTTAGACTTGTATAATTAGATGGTAACTTCCTGTAAGACTCCTAAACATTTGGGTAGGGTTTGGGGGTGGGGGTTGGCTACTTCAAAGCCTTGTAAATACACTTAAGGAACTAAAAGTTTGATTTTTTTATTGTACCTGTTTATTACCCATCATTATGGTACATAATTATCTCCCTTTCCACTTCTGAGAAGAAAAACTGGGCAAAGCGGGGAGCCAGTAGTAGTTTACCTTCACCACAGAGTTTGCAGTTCTTTATCTATTTAGCTGAGTTCTAGGTAATTCACCTAGAAAGAAGAAGCAGAACTGAAAAAAGGAGAAAAATTGGACAGGCAGACAGGCAGCAGCAAGGGTGAGAACTTGGTCCCAAAGGATACAGGAAGAGTATTCTCATCAGGTGTGGGTATGTGAGACTGTGTGAATGAGTGACAAAGACTGGTGGGGCATAAAAGGAAGAACAGACTATTTCAGATGGTCACTTGCATAGAAGGGAGAGAAGGCAGATCAGTAACACTTGAAGAAATGAAATGGGGATGATGGGGATGACTGATTTCAGCTGTTACACAGAACTGCAGCAAGAGGTGACAGTTACAGTATCCTTTATAAAAGGAATTGAGGCAAAGAGGGGGGAAAAAACAATTTAATGATGTAATTGTTTCTTTTCAAGTAAAGCATGTTATCTTTGTGCAGGAGAAGATGAAACAGATAAAGCAGATCATGTAATTTATTCTGAAAAGACTACTGATTCCAAGATTGATTTCTCTCAAGCTGATGCACGCATTCAGGAGTTTCCAAAATGTGATACAGGCTGTGTAGAGACATTGCTTGGCCTTAAGAATATCCTGTTGCCTTCAGAAGATTTGTTTACATTTCTTAAGGTATTTTTGTAGTTTACTAGCTAATACTTTGAATGATTGCTAGATAATGAAGTGTAATTGTCACTATGAATATGTATGGCGTATTCATATGACTTTGTATATTGAAAAGAGTTGTAGAAATTAGGGGATTCTGTCATTATTAAGCAAAATCTGATTCTAAAATCTGAACTGGGGCAGTCTCCTGCAAGCAGAACAGTCCCTCGCCTCAAAGACAAAGCCAGGACTGTGAGAATTTCTGTAATAACTTATATCTATATGTGTGTGTATATATATATGATATGTTAATACATTTTTTCACTATTATTATTTTACAGCACAAAATCACAACCATGGAAAAGTGGAATAAATTGATGCAGCTTCTCACAGAATTCCAAATGAAGAAAGTGGATTTTATATATAGTAATCTTGAACTTATTCTTCCCTTACCAGTGCAAGTTCTTTCAAACCAATCTGAAGCTTCTAACTCTATACTTGAAAGGACTACCACAGTTTCTTTGAAAAGCAAACCTACTAAGAGATACTGCTCTGGAAAAAAGTCTAAAAAGACAAAGAACCAGAAGAGGCTTGAGATATTGCATGATAGTGACTTATTTGATACTGAACTGAACTATTCAGCTGAATTCATAACTTTACCATCAGATAGTCCTCTGTCAGGTGCTGAAGTGAATAAAGAGGAATCGCAATTTCTGACGAATAAAGAAGAAAGAGAAATTAAAACTAAAACCTCAGCAAAGGAGAAAAGGTCTGCTCTTGTTTTTCAGTGTCTGAATTCGCTGACTGAATTTGTGGAGAACATGTCCTTCTTGGATTGCTGTGTGAACACTAACACCGAGGAGCCACTGGAGTTCTCTAAAGATGAAGGATTTAGTTGGACAAATGGCAAAATCAAAAATGGTCTTTGTGACGAATTCAGTATAGAGAATACTGATTGGTGGCATTCCCAGAGCTGTAGTGAAATAAAAGCAGCTATCGAAGCACTCAGTTTTAACAAATGTTCTGTTAATATTTCACAAAACTTGGAATCCTCTTTGAGTACCAGTAAAGCACCTGAAAGTGATCAGCTAGAGGGACTTACTTTGCATATTTCAAACACAAGAAATTGTGTATCCTTCAGTCAGTCAGCTGATTCAAGGTAAGACTTTGCTAATATTTCTGGAATATAATGCAATTATTTGTCAAGAAAAGCATTTCACAGTGTGTAGGACTGTTTCAGATACTATGTATACACATTCATACCAATATGACTGTTGTCAGTCTCAATAGTTGTTTACTTGGCTTGTATAAGCTTAAATTAACTGCTTGGTAATTGCAAAAAGTGACTTCTCATGTTTGAGTAGCTTGACTGTAATGTTGTTCAGGGGTGTTAGCCTTAATCTAGTCTGTTTACTTTAAAAATGAAGGGACAAACACCACCCCCACCCTCAAAAGAATAACAAAACCCAAAAGGAATGACTTTTTGAAGGCAGACGGATTGAAATAGATTCTGCAAGTACTAGGCATGCAAATTTCTCATCCGGTGGCTGGTCATATTGGGTCTATGTTAAATGCATAGGTGTTACCTGATGAAGACCTAACAAAAATCAGAGCAAAGTTATTGCAATTTTTTTGTAGTAACTTATGCTAACGCATAATAATTTTTAATATATTATAAAAGATCAAAGAATACAGTGCTGCTAGCAAGTGTGGATATGAAAGATTGTTTTAACATAAACAAGTCATCATATGTGAAATTAGCGTAATAGGTGAATAAATCCTATTCAAGTGCCTGAATATGAGAATAGGTTAGACTCTTACTGCTGTAAGTCAGTACCCAGATGAGCAATGTCAAAATGGATCTAACCATCTAACCTGTGACCAAGTTTAGCCAATTGTTACACGGTGGAACTGATACTGACATTCTGGCAACTATAAAGCACATGATGCTTTTTATTTTTTTTAAAGCCACAGATACTTTTGGTTACATTGTCGGACAGATGTACTAAACCTGACCTACATAACTAGATTGTGAAGACCTCCCTAGACTAGATTCCATAGCTGAGCTAAGAGCATTGGCCAAACAGACCATGGTGGGTCATGTCTCTGTCTCCACGTGTAACTTTGTAATGCTGTGTGAGCAGCACACCATCACAAG
>JAVJGJ010000001.1:121737925-121752110 GCA_035590215.1 Microhierax caerulescens
GGCAGGAAGTGGCCTCAGTGAACCAGCAGCTTCCCCAGAGCTATTTGTAGACGGTGCCGGAGGCCGGAGGAAGAAGGTGCGTGGGGTGGATTTCCAGCTCTGAGGGAATGCCTCTGCGCTGGGGCCGGCGGAGAATGGCACCAGCGCCTGCTGGAAGCCTGCACCGGGCCAGCCTCTGCGCCCCTTCCAGGTGGGAGTCCCCCTCACCCACGGCAGCGGGCCATCGGTTAGGCTGCAGCCGCTGGGAGAAGACAAACAGCTTCTGCTTGATGTGATAAGGGAGAAGCAGAGGGTGACAGGGTGACAGGGTGGAGAAGCGGAGGGTGACAAAGTGGAAGTGGTGGGCAAAATGGCCTTGCCAGAGCGCTCGGAAAGCCTCTGTGCGCTGCCCAAGGTGGCCTCGGGATGCAAGCGGCAGGTGAGAGCGGGCGCTCCCATGGGCCGCGGGCACAAGCCCTCGCTCTAGGCTCTGTTGCACTCTCAGTAGTGTTCACTGTCCACAACATTCTTCCATTGTTAATTCAGCGACAGCAGCTTTCCATGGAGAACTAATAATTAGCTGAGCTTTTACATCACTGCTCAGCTGCCTGCACTTACATTAATTTTTAAACAGATAGTCTGTGAAAGAGCCTACAAAGGGGCTGCATTCTTTACTGGGGAAAGCAGGTGCTGTTCCTCTGGACGGAGTGGAGTGACAACTATAAACAATGTGGTACGGTTAGATATATTGTGTATGAAGCCTGGGCTGTGGTTTTTTGCCCTTGCCGGTGGCTGTGACTTTTGCCATATATTAGTTCATTCTTGTGTTTGTGTCTAGATCCAGAGTGGGCTTCTTACAAACTTGGAGTATTCATTTGTTTGAATTGCTCTGGGATCCATCGCAATCTTCCTCAAATCAGCAGGGTCAAATCCCTTCGGCTTGACTTCTGGGAGAACGATCTTACTGAGGTACAGAAGACAAAAACAGTAATTCACTTTTTTCAATATTTCATCATAACCTCCTCTGCCTCATAACTCCTGCATTGTCCACCATGGACAGAGGAACAAAGCCACACTGAGCCAACTCCATGGGTAACTTCAGGGGGGGGTTTATGACCTACTCATTCAAATTACAATTACCATGTTTCTAACAGCCTACAGTGTATTTTTTTTTTTTTTGAAGCACACAGTTAACTCCTCACTGTGGTTTAAGAAGCCCACAGATACTTCCAGGTAGTATGCTCTGTTTGGAAATCAACATGCCCTTCTTAAATATTGGTTCAGACTCTCATCTTTCAATTGAATTGTGTTAATAATACAATCACAGATAATGTCTAGGAGGACACGAAGGTATAGGGACATCATAAACAAATAACTTTTCTCCTCATTTTCTTTTGTTCTTTTAATCAACAACTGCAATCTCATGTTCCTTCCTATCTGGTTGAGAACTGTAAATGCAAAAAAGGCTCAGCCACCTAACAAGTGCAAACTGTAATGCCAAAGAGAATTTACAGATGTATGTAGATATGCACTGAGAGTTATGGTGAGACTGAACAAAAAGCGCAGTGCTCCTTTTGATACAAGTTTCATTTTATGTTCATGACATGGTATTGATTTTATACTCATGCACCTAACTAACTTCTTTTGTATTTCAGTTTATGAAGAAGCATGGGAATCTCTGCGCCAAAGCTAAATATGAGGCAAAAGTCCCTCCCTACTATTACATTCCCCGGTCCTGTGATTGCTTGTAAGTTGATAGCGTATTCACTGCTGCAGACCTTTACAGCTATTGAACTACTGCTTCCCTCCACAGGTCTCTTTGGTTGGTTGGTGAAAATAGAGTAGAGGCAGATCGGCTTTATCCATGTTTTCCTCTTTCAGGGTTTTAAGAGAGCAATGGATTAGAGCTAAATATGAGCGTGAGGAATTTGTTGCCACCCGAGTCTGCCAAGATCCTTGTTCTGCAGGTAAAAGTTAGGATTGTCAGGGAAAAAGTGTTAGCCTTAAGTAAAACAGCACCATGTTCTCTTTGCAGCTTTGAAGATCTTTAAGGTTGGCTTGTCATATTTGAACTGTTGGATGTGCAGGCCTTGCTTTGAGTCTAACTTTGAGAAACTCCTAAGAAAAGGCACTTAGACAAGTGCAAGGGTGTATTCAGATCTTATGGTTCTCTAGTTCTCCACTGACTTTTTACATATGAGATGAAAATCCTCAGATGAAGAAGAGACTTAAAACTCTGTGCCACACCACCATTTAGATAAACAGTCCTGCTATTGTGCTGCCCTTCTCTGACACTTATCTTGGTCTGATCTGCAGGTAGCCGTGAAGGGTTCCTCTGGAAGCGTGGGCGGGAAAGCAGACAGTTCCAGAAGAGGCGATTTCTCCTATCAGCAAGGGAAGGGGTGTTGAAGTACTACACCAAGGAAGTAAGTTCCTCAGCAAGAGTTGGCCCTAGGTAGCTGGTCAACTTCTGTCCTCAGACCCTGCTCTTCACTGGCAAAACAGAGCATAAATAGAATAGCTTTGTCCCTAGTTCTGCAGCCAGGACTGCCTGTGTTTGGAGGAGCCCAGATGTTTCCCCGTTAATGTATGTAGTATCTTAGGCAATTGCTTTTTTGGATTTAGCCCTTTTCCTCATCCCTTATCTTAACACTGCAGCCTCCTCTTGCTTACTGAACAAAGGAAATGTATACTGGCAGTTGAATAGCAAGATGAAGAAGAGATCTGTTAGCTCTTATATTACCAAAATATTCTCTTATCAACTGCTGCAGCATCATCCTCAACATGTCTCCCTTCTGTGGGAGAGTGTAGCTAGTTGTTCTCCAGCTATGAGGCCGGAGACAGACCATCCCTTGCAACTAAGACACATCCTTCTCAAATGGCAACCTAGCATTTGTCAAGGAAAGGGAATCACTCTTTGTAAGAGATTTTATGTAGCATGTAGTTAAGGCTTTATATTTCAGGTGTACCCAATATTCAGATATTTTAGGATGTCTGCTTTCTTTTCAGTAGGGATCTAGTTCTCATATAGCTAATCTGTCCTCCATTACCTTCCCTGAGAGCACTTTAATACAGTGATGCTTTTCATTTCACAGTCCAGAGGTCCAAAAGCCATTATCAGCATTGAGAATCTGAACGCAATGTTCCAGACAGAGAAAATCCAACATGCTCACGGGCTGCAGATCACATACAGCAGAGATGGTCAGACAAGGAACCTTTTTGTCTATCATGAAAGCGGAAAGGTGAATACCACAGAGACTGGAATAAGCAAGCTGCTTAGAAGTTGCAACTATAGCTTTTGGAAGACATGCCCTATTTCTGCAGGATCTGGTTTTATTTGAAGTCACTGTGACTTGTAGAATATAGAAAGTTTCAGAATTTGACACTAATAACTTTAACATCTTGCTTCTGTTCCGTTGGGGCATATATGCGACTTCACACCCTGAATAGTCTTAAGGCTTCAGTGGGGCACATATGTAAATCTCTGTAAGGTAACTGTCTCAGGGTTTTATACAAATCTGTGGTTATATTCTTTGAAACCTTCTTGACACACATAAACAATATTGTTCTGCACTATTTCCAAGCTAACAATGATAATTTTAGGAAGTATGTCTACAGGTTTTGTTAAATTTCTGTTTCTTCCCTTGCCATAGTCCTCGTGTTTTTCCAGGTACAAAGGTTTTTAAACAATCCATAACTGAAACAACTGAAAAAGCCTGTGTACATAGACTTGGGTGACTGTCCATGCTGAGTGTCTGGGACCTCCCTGGAGGGGCATTTTTAAATTATTTTGGAGGGTTAATGTTTTTCAGGTATCTGGGGCAAGTCACTGACTCTTGCTGCTGCTTGGTGAGAAAGTATGTCTTTGCAAAGAGGTTACAAGAAAGGAGAAAGGCATTTTGGAGAGGAAGCACTCTTACTCCTTGTTATTCTTGTCTTTATGTTTGTATTTGCTGTTTTCCCTAGGAGATTGTTGACTGGTTCAATGCCATTCGGGCAGCACGTTACCATTACCTCAGGACAACCTTTCCAACTGTCCCTGAGACTGAGGTGAGAACTGAACAGGACTTGAAGCAGTCTGTGCAAACATAGCATGGGAAAACATTTTCTCACCTCTTCTGTCAAAGTCAGGTGGTCAAACAGCAGCATATAGGTCTTGAGAATAGACAGAAGAGGTAGGAAAGGCCGCACTAGATAACATGCAGAAATGTAGTCAACGTTTAAGGCCAAAAAGTCCCCATGTGGTCCTTATAATCTTTTAAAAGCCTTATGTTCCTCCTTATTTCAGACTTCCCTTTACTGAGCAGCCAAGAAAACCCAGACCCCAAAAGCCAAAACTGATGGTGATTAGCTTTGACAGAAACAGAACAGAAAAGCAAACTTGAATAAGACATCTTTTTGTGTTTGTGTTCTCCTAGCTCATACCCAGAATCACAAGAAATTATGTCAAAGAAGGATATATGGAGAAAACAGGACCAAAAGTAAGTGCATACTTGGCAGTACACAAACAGGATTATTCCAGATGGAAATAATTTGATAATTCTTTGATGTTTACTAGTAAAGACTTGTTGAGTGAGTATATGCTTCCTGGGTTGATAAAAGACATGATATTCAAGCCTGTTATGTTCTTGGCGATCGTGTCTTATTTTGTGTGGAAAATAAGACTGGGAAGAGGAACCCTCCTTGAAGAGTAAGCAAGATGGATTAGCAGGCAGTAGACATGCCAAGTCCTGTTACGCAACGCTAAATGGATTGCTATATCTGCTAAGTGCAGCTCTAAAACTGCAGCTCCTGCTAGAACAGACTATCACATGCTGACTCCCCTACTTCTCTGTTCCTCTTAAAGTTAGTAGCACTCAAGTCACATCTGCTTATGGCAGCAAAATATGATTGAGAAAATTCTCCCCAGAAGCCTATGGTTTGGTTTAGTTTGGGTTTTGTGGGAAAGTATTTGAGCCACTACTCCTTGGAAAAGGAGATATTTCAGGCACTGCTGAAGAAGGAGATAAAGATCTGTGGTCTTGTTTGAACATTGCCACTTCTTGCCTTGCTCTCCTCTGAGTGAACCGTGAGCCAAAGTCCCATTATAAAGTTCAGTGGTGTAATGCTGATATTAAATAAGCTGGGGTTTTGGCCCAGCTCAGTAGTAGAGTCCCAAAACATCTCCCTGCAGGTACTTGCATGGAAAGTACTCACAGCTACAAGCATGAAAGATTGTGTGGTTTTCTCCCAAAGCTTCAATTCTGCTCAGACTGAAGTGAGCCCTAGAAGAGGACCATTCGGTTCAGCACAGAGCTGTGACTAGCTTGGGGAATGGTCAGATAACTGTAGTTGATGGAATTAGCACTTATAAAGAAACCTACCGTTGTGCATCTCTCAGTGCTAGGGAGAACCCCCCCAAACCAAAACACTGGAATTGATTGCATGCTTTCCTCATTACCACCAGTGGCCCATGGATCATTTTCTGCAGTGCTTTCTGCTAATCCATTTGCTGCAACTTCCTTAATCCTGATAATTTGATCATTGGTAAAACCAAACTTCCCTGCCTTATCCAAAGGGTTGTCACTGAATGCAAATCTCTCCTGTGAACGCAGGGAGAAGGGAGCTGAGGGCTGCACACAGCAGTGACTCACCAGTTACAGGGACGAATGAAACTGACCTCAAGCTCTGAGTCACATAGGCAGTCCAGGGATCTGCCTTGAACAGGCCGAACACCCCTTTGGGACCTGATCTTTAAAGAACTTTTGCCATCTCCTTGCAGCAGAAGGAGGCCTTTAAGGTGCGCTGGTTCTGCCTGGATTCTCAAGAAAGGAACCTGATGTACTTTAAAAATCCGCTGGTAAGAGGAGTGCTCTTTGTATTCCACAAGCTCCTTTGTGAAGTTGGGTGGGGAGGAGGGGTCTATTCCAATGGCTACACAAGACTGAAGCAGGCTCAGTCTCAAGAGCTCACCTGCCTTGTCAATGGATCTCTCTGAAGCTGAGCTGTTTGGGACCTCTGGCCTTTACAGTGGCTGCGAGGGAGATCAAAGTCTTTTAAAAGTAGCTGCTGCTGCTGCTGCCTGTAGCATTTATGCCCACTCTCCCAGCTCATTGCCATTGTGCCTGTAACCTTAGGCAAGATGAGCAATATCCCAATAACAGAGGCTTGACAGCCCCAATATCCTGCTTCCTAGCACCACTCTTGCCACAAGAATATCCTTCTGTGCTCCTTCTGAATACCTATCAACCAGCTCTGTAAGGTAGGGACATACCTTCCAAGAATGTCTGTAAGTGTGGAAAAAAAAAACAAACCACAAAACACCTCTGGTATGTTTGCTGCTGCCTGTCGCCAGATAAATGTCCCTTCATGCATCCACAGTTCCTGTTCCATGTCAAAGGATAGAACCAGTGTCTGCTGGAGCTGTGCTGTCCACTGGCTAATTTCTGTCTTCTGCTTCCTTCTTTCTAGGATGCATTTGCACAGGGCCAGGTTTTTATTGGAAGGATGGATGAGGGATATGAAGTACGAGCTGGCTTGCCCCAGGGAGTCCGGGTGAAGAAAAGGAAACCAGCGATCACTGTGGTCACACCAATGAGAGAGTTTGTTTTTATATGTGAGAACGAAAGGGAGCAGAGGGAGTGGATAGACACCTTAAATGGAGTCATTGCCCAGCCTTTGACTGGTTAAGACTAGCACTGGTGCACTTTTTGGGCTCTGTGGCCTCTTTCTGTTGGCAAGGATGGTGCTCAAGACCCTGCAGTGACTAGTACAAAGGGCTTCTTCTTTCGCCAGCCACAGACACAGGAAGCATGGCAACAGAGAAATGAGTAAGAGGGAGTGCAGATACTCAGGAATTATCTGTGCCCCTGCAGAACCTTGCTTGAAGTGGCTTCTGTCTTCCTACCTGTCTCTGCTTTTGAGCAGAGGAGGCCTTCCTTGCCTGACATAGGGATGAATCATCCAATGTTGTCATATGGAAAAAACCCCAAAGTCAACGGAGAAAGTCTGACCCCAGAAGGGCTGGCATGCATTTCCCTGAGGACTCCTGCAGGTGCTGTTATATCAGCTCCTCCTTTTCTTGCCTTGGTCTGATGTCAGACAGACTCCTGTACATCCTGAAGATGTACCTGACAATCCAGCCAGTGGCATATCCTGCCAGGGGAGTCATCTGTTACATGAGTACATAGGGACAGTGACCAAGAAGCAAAGATACCATCTCCTATCAGGAAGATGCAGGGTGTCCTGTTGGATAGATCTAAGATACCAATTCATGTTGGAGTCACTGGATGCCCTTCTCAGGGAGAAGCAGAGTCAGGCAGCTACATTCCACCTGGCTGCAGCTCCTCTTCAGACAGGGACATGGTTGTTTTTGACAGAGCGGGTTTAATGTCTTTTACAGTGTTACTTTTCTAGCACAGTAAAAAAATAAAAAGTCAAGTCTGAATTTTGGAGGATACTGTAACAGAGTCACTCTAATGACAAATACTCCTAGCTCTTTGCTTTCAACAGTCTCTGCTGTTTGACTTATTTATGAGTAACAAATCCAACATGTGAAGACCAAATTTTTCCAAAGCAACCCCCCACAGTACTCCAGCAACACATCATGAGTATGGGATGAACATACGCTGCTCTGTCTCACTTCCAAAAAAACAGCTGAAGCTTAATGAGCTGGAGAGGGTCCAGTGGAGGATACAAAGATGATGAGGGATCTTGAGCATCTCCCTTACAAGGGAAGGCTGAGAGAGCTGGGCCTGCTTAGCCTGGAGAAGACGAAGAAGGGATCTTGCCAATATGTACAAATATTTTAAGGACGAATGTCAAGAGGATGAGGCAAGGCTCTTTTCAGTGGTGGTCAGCGACAGGACAAGGGGCACTGGGCACAAACTGCAACATGGGAAGTTCTGTGTGAATCTGAGAAAGAATTTCTTTACCTTGAAGGTGGCAGAGCCCTGGCACAGGCTGCCCGGAGAGCCTGTGGAATCTCCTTCTCTGGAGATATTTAAAAGCCACCTGGGCACGATTCTGTGCAACTTACTCTAGGTGACCTGCTTTAGGGAGGGGGTTGGACTAGATGATCTCCAGAGTTCCCTTCCAACCCCGACCATTCTGTGATTAGTCTGAGCATGAAAACGCAGAAACTAGTTTTAAAAGTTATCTTCAGTGACTTGCTTGAAGACACTCAGCAAATGAAGACCAGAGCTGGGCATGGAGGGTGAGTGCCTCCTGATCAGGTACCACCTACATCCATTGTAGGAACTGAAGATTTCCGTTTCCTGATACAGTGCTCTTGAGTATTTTCTTGCCTTAAGACCAAGTCTCAGGTTTTGTTCTACCAAGCAGCCAGTCATTCAGATACTTAATTCTTCTTTTCAGATAGCCTTAGTTCGCAAATCAAGAAGGCGGCTTGCAGACTAAATTTCTGGTAAGGTTTCCAACCTTTTGCTGACAATTACCAGCCAGTCTGAGATACCTGGGACAGTTCTCTTCTACAGAAATCGGGAAGTGCCAATACTTGCAGGGATTAGTAAGATTAACTCTTTTTTTTTTTTTATTCCCCCTCCACAGTAGTGCAGAAGAAGTGTTTGAGTTGGATCACCATTCTGCCTGTCTCAGCCAAGTCATCACCATCCAACTCTGAGCAATCTGCAGCAGTTTTGCTTGCTGATAGGTTCCCATGAACTTCCCGGGGTTCCACTCTCTCTCCCCATGCAACCTGATTCATTCTAGCTCACATGCTAGTTCAGCAAATCCTAACAACCTAATCCTGCAGCCCTTGAAATCAATAGCAAAGCACCTTCTGACATATATGAGGAACAATGCCAGTCTTCATTTGGTTTGACAGGTGTTGAGATGAACCAAGCAACCCAGGTTGACCTCAGAAGCGTTCAGTCCATCGCTAGCCCAAACTTCACCCAGCCAGGGCTGTGCAAGCCACACCGCACTGTGTCGCTTGCTCTCCCAGATGGGTCAGCAAACCAGCCATGTCAGCAACTATGACATGACTTGTTACAAAACCGGGAAATTCCCTGTGAAAATGAAACTGTGCAGATAACAGCAACGTTTTTTGAGAGTCAATAAAAGCCATGACCACGTCATGGTGAGCTCTGCATCACAGTTCATTTCTACAGTCAGCCCAAATCCCTGGAGCAGCTCCCTGGCAGAGGAAGAACTGGGCTGCTGCTGGGCTCTCTGGCTGGACTGGGGAGCTCAGGAGCACCGGGGCGCAGGCTGGGCAGGGGCCCCCGTCCTGGTACAGCACAGCAGGCTCTAATGGCAGGCAGCAGGGAATGCGGCTGCGCGGTGGGCCACTAGTGCTCCAAGCTCAGGGACCTTAACCCCACAGCAGGTAAAGGAAGCAGAGCTGGAAACATGGGATGACCCAAACCCCTCTGAGCTCTGCAGGGCGGTGACCCGGGGAAGGAGCTGCCAGAGCAGCCCAGGGCTTCCCCCCTGCCACCCACCAGCACTGCCTGGGTCCCCTCCCTGGGCCAGTCCTGGCTGCAATTCCAAAGGCTTCGACAGGGTCACAGACATGGGGCTGTGGCTAGGATTGTGGAAATTTTATCTTTCTTTTTGCTTCCCACACCCCGGATACTTTGTATTTTGCATGCTAATATTAGCATTGCCATAACAGTATTGTGTGTGCTGAGCTGATGGGTTTAGCTAAAGCCGTGTTTGGGGTCCATGGGTGGTGGCTGACACATTGCGGACTGCGTAGCTGAATTAGAAGAACTAACAGCTGTATGTATTCTGCTGATGTATGATAGTAATAATTAACTGTTCTTTGTGCTGGGTGTTGTTTATTGCACAAGTGTGGCACTGGAGACTCCTGAAAGGACACGTATCATTATTATACAGTGCTACAGCTCCACCCAGCTGAATGGCACAAAATGGGACTTGTTCATTATCTAGATCTCTGCTTAAAATAACTCCCAAACTTGGAGGAGATGAGAAAAGTCTGTTGACCTTTATTGTTTTAGCACATACATATCTAAAAAGTCTTCTTCAGTCTCAACAATCGAGCAAAGAGCTGAAGCTCACAGTTACATTTGAACATGTAATGGATGAATGCTGCATGTAGACTTCATTGTGACTATTCCCACTCAGAATTGTGTCTTCCAGACCCCTCCTCAATGAGTTCAGTGTTTAACTAATGTCAACGATGTAGGGATTTTTATTATTCTGCTTAACCTAGTCATGCTTTCTTTGAGGGTTATATAGATGACTGGTCCAATGTGTCACTTTAAAGGAGGAAGAGATATGGGACATCTCCAAGTAACTAGAAATGACTGCAGAGAGCATTCACCTCTTGAGGAAAGATCTTGGTAAAACAAAGGTACACATTGTACCTTCATTACCTGCAGTTAGCTTCTGTTCCCACTGCCACCTGGGGACATGATTGATTCCGGTGTAGCCTTCCAGCCCAGAGGAGCAATCTGCCTTTTTGTTCCCTTCTTTTGCTGTCACAGCTCTTTTTTTCATGAGAATGAACTATGACACCAGCCGTACTAACTCCTGTCTTGGCTGGCACAAAGGCCACTGGAGTTGTGCATTGCTGCCTTTTTCTGCCTACGCCAGGAGTAGCCTGCATGTTTCTGGTACTCTTAGGTGCAAAATGCAAATCATAAAGGGAATATTGATCTAAGTTGTAAGGCAAACACTGCTGACCATAAAATAGTCAAGACCCTTAACATGCCCAAAATCTCATTGCAGGTAATGCAGGATGGTGTCAAATTTATTTTGCTCCTTTGAATAAAGGTAGCTGTTTCTGGTCTGCAGGGGTCTGTCAAAGAGCGCATTAGATGGGGCAGTAGATTCTCATATTCTACGTATCTTTTCTCACAACACAATGAACTCCATGTTTTCTGCCTTTCAGGAATATACATCTCAGATCAAAAGCCAGATTACTAAAGATTTCTGTTGTGTGAAGGAAGATGTTGAAAGACAGGAGAGAAACACTGATGTTCATTGAACAAGAGCAAAAAGCAGCTCAACAGAAAACTGAAAAGCCTATTCACCAGCTCTGTGTCGAAAGGAACAAGCTCACAGACATCAAAGCCGAAACAGTAAGTGATGAAATGAAGTAGCAGAGTATGAGTAGAAACTCTTAAGCTACATGTCTTGGATAGCTGAAATGTATGGAGCACTTTGAGGTCCCCACTGCACTATTGTCACTAGTGACAATGATACCAGAGCATAGACTTTACTGTTACTAGGGGAAGTTTGGAGTGAGAAATTCAGAAGGAAAAAGCACTTAAAAAGGCATAGGCTGGGAATGCAATTCAGAACTAGATTTGTTCCAAGGAAGCTGGTGAGCTGGAGTGAAGATGGGACTGTGTTGCTTAAATCCAGTTCTGAGTTAAATCTAAGGTTATGATAAGATGCCTTATGTTTTCCAGAAAGTATGTATGTGCGTATGTATATGCATACATGTATGCAAGTTAAAGATCTCACAAAGTTATTAAGTACTTTCTAACAACTTTCTTGGGGAAAATATGTCAAGGGCTATCAAAAGAGGCAGTTAAAGCACTTTGAATTCTGCAGAGCTCATTTTGATGTTGAAAACAACAATGTTAATGATGCAAATTAGCTAGCAGGAATTTGGAGTGGGACTTACTGGGTGTGACGGTGCCAGGAGACAGAAGTGGACTTCCAGAACCAAGGCACAGGGGCCCACACTGGAATTCACTTTGTGTAACTATATATTTGTATCTGATCTGGAGTCCCGTTACAGGCAGTGAAGAGAAATAGGTACCTTTAGAGTGTGAGTCATCTGGCCTACTTGAGACGCCTACCTGCAAATGAGATTAATCAAGCCTTCAAAAGGCCTGTTTCTTTTTACAGACTGTAAAGGCAGACTAAGAGAACAAGCTCAGATGTAGATTGTCACCATTTCTAAATTTAGGCAAATGAGGCTTACCTTTTTGTGGGTATTTTATGCTAGATCTCATAGTAATACATTTTAAAACTTTTGGTTTAGGATACATGTAAATACTGAGGTGATCTGCCTTCTTGTTGCCTGCATGTGAGAATATTTTCCATTCTGTTTTCTAGGGGCAGATGATAGAACTTTTGATCTCACGTGAGTATATGAATGCTTCGCAGTCACAGCCCAGAATAGGAAAGTAATGGTTTCCAGCTACCCAACTGATCATGAACCATCACTCAACAGATTCTGCATCAGCCAAGTGATGTGTTCGAAGAGCTTCTCTACCTGGTGCCTCTACTGGGAAGCAGTTACCAAGGACAGTGATGGATAGGCTGTTGGAGTTGCTCATGAAATGATTAATAGAAGGGACAAATAAGGAAACACAGAGCATTCTTGGTGTGTGGGACAGCTAGATCCCAAAGAGAAGCTGTCAGCATGGCATTGGGATCAAGAAACATTATTACATAAGGATAAACCATTGAAGGTTGGAGTTTTCCTCCAGTTTCTCTCCAACAAAAGAAGACCATTTCATTTTACTCCATCACTGACAAATTGATTTTGCATACTTTTGAAATCAGTACCTCCAATCCTCTTTACCCTGCTTTATGGCTATAGAGTCTAGAAAGAAATTGATTTTTATGTCACACAAACAGGAAATAAAGCCTGTTCAGAAAAGCGACAAATTTGCCTATGACTGCAGAGCTCCTCCACAAGCTTCAGGAATTTACTAAGGAGCATGCAGCTGCCCAGGCTTTCCTGGAAATCAGTAACTGATACTTTGTCTGCTCTGTTTGTCTTCACACTGTGATCTGATCTAGCCATACTTCATTAAAGCGGTTTCAGTGTATGCTAAAGGTAGTAAGCATCCCTGTGGGAGTGAGGTGAATTTCTTAAGCAGCTTTAAATAGTCTCGGGATATTCCTAGGAAGGAATGCACCAAGGAAGCTCTGAGGTTAGGGATAAGCCCTTCACATGAACCTAATTTTCCTACATTGATCCAAAAAGTTACACGAGAACAGAAGATGACATTACATTCTGTTGATTAAGCTTTCTTTAGAAAGATCTGATTGAGTAAGGGATGTTCAGAGGGCAAGATGTTACTGATCTTGTGCACAAAAATCTTTGTGTTTAGAGTAGGTACTGAACTACAGGAAATAGGTTTGGTATATGAGGACACTTCAGGGAGGTGTCCCAGAAGAACATCATCTCACTGGCACCATGTTTTAGTCTCGTCCAGACCAAAGGGTTGTCAGTCCTGGTGGTGGTGTGACCATGGGAATGGTTTTGGAAGCAGATGTTTTAAAATGTGTTTGTACCAGCTAATAAATCATGTGGTCACTTTACTGCTTTTTTAAAGAGCCAGTGAACAGGACAGTGACACAGAAAGGACCATTTTTTTCTGAGGAAACCAGAGGTTCTGTGAGTTTCCTTGCGAGGGTACAGACAATGTTTCTGCCCTCATCTGTTACATCTTTCTAGCTGTGGGAAGGTCTCTGTTGCCTGTTTGGGGTGAAAGGGCTGGAGCTGAGATCCTGCTTAACACACTGACAGCTGAATTCCTGAGAGGACCACTGCTTCACGCAGGCAGGCAGGCTGAAAACAGAGTTTCCAAGAATAAAAAGCTTTTTCAGGAAGACACTGTCATTCCACAACGAACAAAATAAGAAGTTTAATGTGAATAAAGCACACGGGATTCAACTAGCAGATTTAGCCAAACTGAGCTCCATGGCTTTTAAAGGCATTGACAGAACTGGTGATCTTCAAAGTTACGTTTCCGTCACTGGACACTCTGAAAGCACTTTGGACTAAATGTGCGCGTACCAGTGTCACCCTACGCGGTGCACAGCTAGTGCCGCTGCCTCCCCTCAGGATGGAGGGGTCCCATCCTGGTCCAGATGGAAAGAGAAGAACGACCGCATGATGACCTCGCTGGGCACCCCTAATTTTTCGCATTACCAACTGCGCCGTACTGCCCAGGAGCAGCCATGAGTTACGGTTTGGATCACAAATCACCTCACAACTCGGAAGGGAGCGCGCTGCCTCGCTGCTGGTGCGTTCCCGCGCGTCGGGCGCCCTCGCAGCCGGCCGCAGCCGGCCCCGCTTCCTCACGGTTGGTGAGCGCTGCACCGTGCGTGGCTCCGCACTAGCGGCAGAAAGAGGCGGTGCCTTCGTGCGCGGGCAGCCCGGAACGCCGCTCCCGCCCGGGGCGCCGCTCCGCCGCCTGCCCCCATCCCGGCCGGGCCCTGAGGGACGGCGGCGCCAATCGCCTCAGGGGGGCGCGCGCCGCCAGCCCCC
>JAVJGJ010000001.1:121752599-121782336 GCA_035590215.1 Microhierax caerulescens
AGCTCGGTGACAGCGGCGGGGGGTACGCGCCGGCGGCCCGGGCCTGCGTTGGGCCGGCCGGCGGCTCCCGGCGGGCGTCTCTCCGGGCCGGGGGCGCGGCGCGCAGCGGGAGGCAGTCCGCGGGGCTGGCTGACGTCCCTGGAGATGAAACCGGAATAAAGTGCTTGCCCAGCACTTGGCCACTGTTAAAACTTCTTTTTCTTTTTTTTTTTTTTTTTTTTTTAATGTGTGTATGTGTGTGAAAACCAAACGTAAATCATTCCTGTTTACTGAGTTTGGAATTCAGTGGTGATACTGATTTGGAACTCAGATGTGCTCCACTCATTCGGGTGTTGCGGATTTGTGGCTACGATAGGGCCATAGAGTCCAGATCACTGCTTCTGTCATTAACTTAACTGCACGACCTTGAACAAACAGCACGTTTATATTTATATATATGTATATGCATGCCAAAGTTACAGTGGGTCTGTGTTTTTTCATGTGTTCCTAAAATCATGTCCTTAAGTTCACACTTGGGAACCCAACTAAGTGCATATGCTTTGAAAGCTACAGCTTCTTATTGGTGTAAATAGCAGCAAGGAGGTTCTGTTTTGTTATTTTGTAAAGTGTGCTGAAATTCCTCACAAGAGAAGAATACAGAGTAATTACCAAGTGTTACTAGTAAAATTGCCTAATTATATGCTAAGAATGTAGTGCTACTGGCAAAGGCTTCCGCCCCATAGGTATTTATAGTACAGTTTGTGCAGGTTAGCTCTGTCTGTATTGCCTACACAGATCCTTTATGACTCTTTTAGAGAGGAGTTTTCAAGGAGATGTTACTGTGTAGAAAGAGTTAATTCATCAAGCTTGTATTTGGCAAGTTTTGCAAGACTCAGTTTATTTGGAAATATATTTGTGTTTTTGAATACACTGTTGAATTCCTGTTCAGAATGTATGGCTGATTTACCTCACTTTCTCTGGCAGTGGTGTGTTCTCTATGGGCTCTGTACAGTGGTTTAAGTACAGGTGTAACAGGTGCTTTGGTTTGGCAGCTATGTTCGCAGCTTTATAGTGGGTTTGCATGGCAAGGTTTTGGTAGGAGGGGGGGCTACAGGGGTGGCTTCTTTGAGAAGCTGCTAGAAGCTTCTCCCATGTCCGACAGAGCCAATGCTACCTGGCTCCAAGACAGACCCACTGCTGGCCAAGGCCAAGCCCATCAGTGACAGTGGTAGCACCTCTGGGATAATACATTTAAGAAGGGAAGAAAAATTGCACAACAAGATTGCAGCAGAAGAGAGGAGTGAGACTATGAGAGTAGCAGCTCCACAGACACCTGGATCAGTGCAGGAGGGGCTGGGGGGGCTCCAGGCACCAGGGCAGAGAGTCCCTGGCAGTCCGTGGTGAAGCCCACAGCGAGGCAGGCTGTCCCCCTCAATGGAGCCCACGGGGGAGCAGATCCCCACCTGCAGCCCAGAGAGGGCCCCACACCAACGCAGGGGGATGCCCGAAGGAGGTGGTGACCCTGTGGGCAGCCTGTGCTGGAGCAGGCTCCTGGCAGGACCTGTGGCCCTGTGGGGAGAGGGGCACAGGCTGGAGCACGTTTGCTGGCAGGGCTTGTGCCCCTGTGGGGACCCATGCTGGAGCAGGCTGCTCCTGAAGGACAGCACCCCATGGGGGGGACCCACGCTGGAGCAGTGTGTGAAGAACTGCAGCCCATGGGAAGGACTCACGTTGGGAGAAGTTCATGAAGAACTGTCTCCTGTGGGAGGGATCCCACATTGGAGCAGGGGGTGAGTGTGAGGAGGAAGGCAGAGACAACATGTGATGAACTGACTGTACCTCCATTCCCCATCCCCCTGTGCCACTCGGTGGGAGGAAGTAGAGAAATTGGGAGTGAAGTTGGGCCCAGGAAGAAGGGAGGGATGTGGGAAGGTGTTTTTAGGTTTTGGGGTTTATTTCTCATTATCCTACTCTGGCTTGATTGGCAATAAATTAAACTATTTTCCCCAAGTTGAGTCTGTTTTGCCTATGATGGTTTGCTGAGTGATCTCCCTGTCCTTATCTCGATCCACAAGCCTTTCATCATATTTCTCCCCTGTCCAGTTGAGGAGGGAAGTGATAGATCACCTTTGGTGGACACTTGGCATCCAGCCAGGGTCAAACCACCACAAACTGCAAATTTCAAAGATACAGGTCTCTTAAATATAGCAACATACAGCACATGGCACATGGCAGAGGTTGTGAGTATCTTTGTGTTATAGTTTTGCTGGACATGTAGTGAACAGAACAGAAAAATTTGTTTTACCAGTTGGTGAAACTTGTTATTTATACTGTCAATGCTGTTTTGTATACATCTCATATATATTTATTATGAAACCATAGGTTTGTCCAGACCATATAATACTTGTTAGATGATAACCGCAGATTGCCAAGTTCAGACTGAAATATTTAAGACCTTTTGTTGTAAGCCTGTTCCAAAACACAGCCTTTTTCATTCCATGGTCTACATTTTAGGTTTAAGGTTGTTTTAGTCCTAGTATCCAGGGTGCAAACATCTGTGTTTAATAGCCAATAATTTTCAGAATGTTCAGCATGTTATTTTATGCAGCATGATCTAAAGGACTTATATATGAGGAAAAAGAGTTAATTGTCACATAGTGTTGTGCTGTTTCATTCATCCTAGGTAGCCAATATTGTTTAGGCTGTTATTTCTAAGACTATAAACAGAATTGGAAAGGCAAATGGTTGACCTAGATTCAAGCAAAATAAGCCAAATCTCTACACTTGAATATGTGGATTTTCATAAACCAACTCTAGAATAATAGGAAGTGTATCACAAGCTTATAAACAGTGAGCATTTACCAACCAGCAGTACATAATCTTCTGTTTTCAGTCATACAAAATTAATGAAATGGGTTTCTGTATCTGCAAAGCCAACATGTTTCACCACTGGTTTAAGTTAAAGTTGACTTGGTCAGATGCAAAATACACTGCACCATTTTCAGTAATTATCTAATAACTTGCCTATCAGGAAAGTACTTATCTTTTTTCCTATGGAAATAGGAGAGCTTTTAAAGCTCCTTTGATTCTGTCAGGACGAAACTCAAGCTGTAGTTTATGTAGGAGGACACCTGGCAGCGTGAATTACAGTTCTAGCTCATACAAGTAACTTTGATGAAGACACAACCATATTGCTGTTAAGAAACCTGCATTTTACTGCTCTCCAGCTAATACCACTGGGGAAAAATTTACAACTGTTTTCCCTAAGGAAAGCAAAAGTCTTCCTTCGCAGGATAACTTTTTCTTTGCTTTTCATAATTTTGTAATAACTGCTCTTTAACTTACCATGATGAAGAGAAGTTTTTCTTTCTGGATGTCAGAAGGCCCTTTGTTACTATTCTAAAAATAGACTTGGGTAAGTTGAATGTATTTTGACTAGATCATTGGTTCAGTAATACCATTTTCTGCACAAAACCAACCTGTCATACAATTTCATCTCTTTTTTTATTTCCTCCCAAATTCAGAATTACGTACAATTAAATAGACAAGTCTAATTGCAGCGATATCAACAAAACAACTTATGTCAATTGGTGACATATTGTTTTCAGTAGGAACAGCGATACAGGCTCGATGATGGCGAGCGATGTCTTGGCTGGTAAAATATGCATGCTAGCAAAGCTGCTATACGTCCAGGATGAAGCAGGTTCTTGCTTGAATTGAGGGCTTGTGGAAATATACCATCACAGATAATACTTGAATCTGAATGTTTTGTTTATTAAGAAATGCCTTGAAAACAAATAAAGCAGGAATAGTCTTTCAAGGCTCTCAAAGGAAGTCGACAAATTAAAGTTTTTAGAGAGAGGAGAACCCTAAGAAAAGTTACCAGCTCTTAACTTTAAATGGTCACATTAAAGAGTCTCAAGATGAAGCAATCCGACTGGAGTATCAGAAGTCTGAACTTTGGAGGTAAATGGCGTCATTTATTTGATCGAATAGACTTGAATACTGAAGCAGAGGTGATCATCTTCCTCCTGGATTAAGAAAACAGTGACTTTAGAAGGGTTGATGGTTTGGGTTTTGTTCTTCCTCACTTTTTGTGGGAAAACAGCTCATTTGTATCAAGGAGATTATGCTCTTGCACTTTCAAAGTAGTCAAACTCGTTTGTGGAGACTTTTTCCATTGATGGTAGAGCCACATCTTCTTTTCCAGCTCTTATCCTTGATAGCTTAGGATGGAAGCACAATCATTGTATCAAGAATACTATAAAAACAGTTAATTCCTAAATTCCTTCCTTGTGTGCTTTCTTTGTTTTTATTTGTTAAGTTGCATTAAACCATTTCCAGTTTGTTTTGAATTTTTGTTTGTTTGCTTAAGTGTTCTACATTAAGGCTAATTCTTTTGTGTAAGACAGAGCAGGATTTGATTCCCTTCTGGATGAAATGCAGAAGTGTGAAATGGATCCTAAAGTTTTACAGAAAAAGAATTATAGGAGAATTGCTGTCATCCATATTTAGTATGTTTAAATAACAGACAAAAAGTCTTTAATGTGGTCAGTTGGAAAATATTTTTAAAATACTTCCCATTTTGAGACAGGATGCAACTATTGAGTGTAACAACCCCAAATTTATCTAATCTCTGTTTTTAATACTTTTGCAGCCAGAGTTGGGAAGACATCACTAATTATGTCCCTTGTCAGTGAAGAATTTCCAGAAGAGGTAGAGCATCTTTATTTGTTTTCTAAGTTTTATTTCTGTCCTGTTGTATATTTTTTTGTCAAAGAGTAAGTTAACAGGCTCCGTGTTAGAATAATGTTTCCAATTCAGAAAAAAAATAGTCTAAAACTGCAATGATGACTTGTGGAAGAGCGATGTAGGTTAGGTGAAATATATCTTGATGTGAAGATTAGGAATTTAAATTTTATATTGTTCCTTCTTAATTAAACTAATTTTTTTGTATCTGAGGAATTTTAGGGGGTTTTAAGCAGCTGGAACTGGTCATAATTGGTAACATATTTCAACATTAATGACTTATAAATGGGAAGGTGCTGAAAGAGGTGAGACCCTCAGGGTTTGGGTTTTTTTGAGTGATATTTAAAAAGCAAGTAAATTGCAAAAGGAATGAGAATGAGTAATTAAAAAGTCACATTGTATAACTTTGCCATTTTTGGTAACTAGTTGTTGCCTTTACTTCTATTCTTGAAGAATAGACACTTTTGAAATAAAAAACACCAAAAACTCTCACTGCTGTCTTCCAGAATAAAAGTAAAGCTACATTTTATTCCTTTAAAAATAACTGCAGCTGCTGCAAAGCTTTTTACATATAAACATGAATGTTTATTTCTTCTGATCACAAGTCTTAAAATAGACATCATGTGCTACTCTTTGAATCTAC
The DNA here is from genome assembly GCA_035590215.1 of Microhierax caerulescens. NCBI lineage: Eukaryota > Metazoa > Chordata > Aves > Falconiformes > Falconidae > Microhierax > Microhierax caerulescens. Next base: position 121,757,971 of record JAVJGJ010000001.1, read on the forward strand.
ACTGTGCCGTTTAATGCAAATGAGCAGGTTACCACAGTTCATGAGTCAAGATTAGATTGTTAACATACTTGAATTTAGTTCCCAGCCTTGCAGGTAAAAAAGAGCTCCTGGGTTTTTTCGTTCTTAAACTGCTCAGGGACCCATTCCTTTGGCAAGTTGGTTATTGATGTATTTAATGAATTGTAGGCCTCTGTTCACTTCTCAGCTTCTTCCTGCAGTATAATCTAGAATATTTCTCTTAAGTTCATATTGAGAGAAAAAGCATGATTATATATAACACAAAATCTGCCTGAAATTGCAGAAATAACTTTTTAAAAATACTACATCCTATATAAACTGCTGAAAGAGACATGTACAATTCCTGCAGGTCAGTCACACAGATCAGAGCTGTATGGGTGTGTGTAACTGACATTTCAGACTTTGAAATAGTGTTTAATATGCTGGGTATTATCAGTAATCATTCTTGATGAAGATGCAAGTAGAGCCTGAAGCTTTGCAAAGAGGCATTCTTCTGGTGATTGGCATTTCTTTTTTCCTTATTAAAAGAAAACAAACTATCACGAAAGTTCAATGTCAGCAAGTAAAAGGCAATAAATAGCTGTGCAGTAAGTTTTCATTAAAATTAGATTTAAGATGATTTTTCCTGACTGTGGATTAGTGTTCTCTGGAAAAAATGGCCAGCAATCATAACTAGTTTACTAGTTACCATTTTGCAGAACCCACTTTTAATTTGTATCATGTTTTGCTTTGCAGGCTTTTCTGAACTTAATGTTTAGCACTCTGTCAGAAGCAAGGAAGTTGTCAGACTATGACTGTGTAAAAATTGAGACTTGTATTTTGTCTGTCATGCCTGTTTGCTGTATCTTAAGTATTTATTTAAAAACTCATGCATGGTTCACAGGGGTAGTTCTTATACTGATTTCAGCAGCAGTAGGATCACGATATCTAGTGCAAAAATTAAAACATTTAAATAGTATTCAATTTGTCAATAATAGCATGCTAACTCTGATGTTACTTTCCTGCTGTATGTGTAGCCCGTTGAAGTAACTGGTCAAATTTGGTAACCCTCCCAAATATTAGAATTTTTATTCTTGGGAAATTTTTGTTTCAAGTAAGTTGCAATTCAGGTTTTGTTTATAGTTTTCACTATTATAGTAGTTCTGTATGGATGGTCGGATATAGCAGATTTGGGTTCTATAGAAGCATTCATTGAACCCCTTAACAACATTGCTTTCTTGCAAAGCGTGCAGGAAGTCCCTTATTCAGTAAGGAGACTAATAAAGAATGAGTAAGTCGCAGTGATTTTCCATACATTGCAAAAAAACCAAACCCCAAAAGTATGTGAACTACTAATAAGTTGTTCTTTTTAAAGCTGTTTGGCAGGTATGTTGTAGTATATGACTTCTTTTGACCATCTGGATTTTTTTTTTGATCTTTAAAGGTTGTTTTTTTTTTGCTGTTTCTTTACAACCCAAGGTTCCACCACGAGCTGAAGAAATCACTATTCCAGCTGATGTCACACCTGAAAGAGTGCCAACCCATATAGTAGATTATTCAGGTAAGGACTACACGGTACCATTACTGTATGACTGATGTGGTATGGAATTGTTTGTCTAACTCAATAGCCTTTTTAACAGTCATACAGTTATGGGACCAAAGCTGCATGTAGGAAAAGACTAGATTAAAGTAGAAACTCATGGGATGAAACAAACCAGATGGTGGTGGGTGGTCCTCCTAATTCAAAGCCTGATAATTAACTGCTGGTGGTACTTCCATGGAAAACAGTCATAGCAATATTCTAGTGAAGTGTTCTTTGTGTGACAGACACATTTACAGGTTCAGACAAAGGTGGATACTTTAATGGAATTCAAAACTATTTTTCTTTCTTTCAGTGGAGAATTTACTAAGATGCAGGAGACCTTACATATCTTATATTCTATGTCTTTCAGAATTTCTAAGTTTGGACACCTTATCCTTTTGTGTCAATTTTATATTTTGTATTTTTCTTTTTTGATATACTCTAATCCCCTTGACCTTACTGAATTGAATAATAGGCTCGGTATCAAGGCTCATACACTATCATAAATATATGCAACTGTTGCACAGTTAGAAAAATCCTTCTGCCATTTATAGCAGAGGTGAAGAATTAGGCCATGTTAGCAGATACCTTCCTGTCTTCTCTCTCCCACCACTGCTGAGGAAATATCTTTGGTGTGTTTGCCTATTTGAAGCAAATAATGAGGGGTTTTGTTGTTGTTCTTAAGCTTGAACTTACGTGAAGTGGGTTTTTCTTTCCATTGGATGAAATGTTTCATAGATTTGGGTAACAGAAGCTTGGTCTCACTAAAAAAAAAAAATCGTGGACATTGCAATAAAATTAACATATGCCATATTCTGCTGTAAAAGTTTACATTATAGAACAATTGTTGCTACTTACTATCCCAGGAAGGGGTTGTTGGCAAACGTAGGGGTATGCAAAGTGTGACTAACTCCAGAGAAAACCTGTCTACAAATGTAATGATTCCTCTTTAAAATAGCTGATAAAAAACTTGTGTGCGACAGACTGTTTTTGTCTTGCAAGTTGATGGATCAATTGCATTGTTGTTACAGCAGAAGCACTCTTTAGTGCATTTTATTAAAAGATGTTTAAATAACAAGAGCTTTCACAAGGCTGTCTCAGGAGCATTGTGAAATGCTTTAGTTCGGTTTCATAATTTTTTCAGTTTTGTTTGCAAAAATGTTTAGCATTAATGAATGGCTTATTCTGTTGAATGCAGAAGCAGAGCAAAGTGATGAGCAGCTTTACCATGAAATATCACAGGTAAGTGTATTTTAGTGTTTACTAGTAAATAGTTTCTGCTTTTGGAGAAATCTTTCCTTTTAAGTTCTCCACATTGAGTTTCAGTTTGAATTGAAGAAAAAACCACAAACCTCTCTTGCTTGGCATTTTATTTTGTTTTGTGCCCTATGCCATAGTAAGCCTTCCTCTATTTAAGAAAAGTAGGTACTGCCTCTCTGTTGGTGAATTGAACTTAAACTTTGTCCTTCCAAGTGAAAAGACAGAACCTAAATATCTTTTAATCAGTAGGCCAAGGGATAGACAGGTTTTGAAAATAAATAATCTTACCTTAGAAAGATCCATTTCACTTCTTTCTGTCACATTGTACAGTTGCCTTTATGTATAGCATGGAATTCTTGGTTATCTTATAGTTCATTCTGTTTCCTATTTTTAGTTCTTTTTGAGCACCTTTGCACGTTTTCTGTACGGTCTATCATGGTGTACCTTGCAAATTATGATTCTTCAGTTTAGATTTCTTGGTAGCATAGGCCTCTGCAGGCGTAAGTTGTGAATGTCACACTGCAAGACAGGCTTTTTAGTGCTTCTCAACATATAAATTGTTTAAGCTGCTCAGGCAAAAATAACTTAAACAAGTCAGGGTCTTGACAGATGAAACTGTTCTTACCCTGATTTTGTTATGTATGGTTCTTAACTCTCTGTTGCTCTAGAGACTCTAAACAGTGGGATTCCATTACTTTCTTCTCTTTCCATTTTAGGCAAATGTGATATGTATAGTATATGCTGTTAACAACAAGAACTCTATTGATAAGGTATAGTAACACATTTTATCTTGTTACTGCTTGAGATGTAATGTGCACTGTTAATTGTTGGCAAGATGAAAACTGTATTAGACATTTAAGATGCATAAGGTGGTGTTTGAGATCAAATTGATAGAGAATGTTCAGATATATTATTGCTTCTGGTCCATTTCAGTATCTGAGTTTTTAGTCATTTCAGTCATCTGAGAAAGTTGCTCATTAGTCAACTCCCAGTTTTTATTTATTTCCTCCTTCGTGGGTAAATATGTGCCTTCTTGGGAAAGAAGCAGTAGCAGCTGTACTCAAACTTGTGCACAGTTCAGTCATGTAAGATTTGAAAATGTGTTTTTCATGTTTGTTTTTAATCCCACTTTAGGTAACAAGTCGATGGATTCCTCTCATCAATGAAAGGACAGACAAAGATAGCAGGTGCATAAGTAAAGATGAGAAGTATGAATTAGGCTGCACATCAATGGACAGTGTTGAGGATGTTAATTGTTTAAGAAAATCAAATTCTAAACTTAAAGTTTATATAAGAAGTCCAAGCAACAAGAGATTTAATGTATGTAGGTCTGTTACATGTGCCAGCAATGCTATTTATTTTGAATTTCATGGGCAGCTTTTACCAGGTGTGTTTATGTTCATTACAGTATAACTAGTTTTGGCTACATGGTCTGTAGACCTTTTCTACTGATGCTGGTTTTGTATAACAACAACATCATTAGTTACTTTTGAACGGTGTGTGTTTTTTGTAGTATCAACAAAAGTACATTTCTGGCTAAGTGTATACCAAAACAATTTACTTAACTGCTATAATTTATTTTTGCCTATTGGCTGCCAGTGATATTTAATTACATCATGAAAATACAATGGCTTCTGGTGGGAGACAGAATACTGAATTAAGATCTTTTTGTCCCTCTGTGTTCAAAGCTCTTTACCTTTTTTTGTTTTCAGGCTGCCTCTTATATTAGTTGGAAACAAGTCTGATCTAGTGGAATATAGCAGTATGGAAACTATCCTTCCCATTATGAATCAATATACAGAGATAGAAACGTGTGTAGAGGTATGCAAGACTTTCTGAAGTTAGGATGAGTAACAAAAAGTACATTCTTGCCAAGCATGTATGGCAACTTTTTAATAGAAAAGATTTTTTTTTTTTGTTCAAAATAAAGTATTTCAAATATAAGTCATCAACATGGTGAGTTTATATGTTATTTTTCTTTAGAGAAGATTACACTATTGTATAATCAAACATTACTGTCAAATTCTTCTAATATTTAGAGCCTCCTTACATCCTTGCCTTTAGCAAGTGTTTTAAATTTAATATTAAGCCAGACAGATGTCTGCAAAGTATTAAAAATTGAATTAGTGTGTGTGGATATGCAACTTTCTTTGCACACACACACATATCCCCACCAGTAAATACAACTTTTTGATTTCTGATCTTGGTATGACAGCAAATTGTAGTCAGACCTTCTTTATTAATTACTTTACAGATATACAGGCTAGATGTCTTTTTTTTCCAAAACAGCACTGTACCCACAAGAGGGGGCTAGATCTTGAAAATTTTAATGCTTGCTTAAATTTCAGAAGAAATCACCAAATAGTCAAGAAACTAGCTAATCAATATAAGGATTTCTTTTTCAGTGTTCAGCCAAAAACTTGAAGAATATATCTGAGCTATTTTATTATGCACAGAAAGCTGTTCTACATCCTACAGGTCCTCTTTATTGCCCAGAGGAGAAAGAGGTATTTATACATAGATTCTTAGAGCAGAAAGTATTGGGGGGGAGGGAGAGGAAGTTAATCACTTTCCTGTTATTTCCTTTTTAGTGGATTTTGCTTTTCTTAGCGTGTTCTGTTACCACCACCCCACCCCCAAATGTCAAGCATAATATTCCAGAACTATAGCGATTGTTTTGCGTTGTATTAATCTGATCTGTCTTTCCTCTTCATTCAAAACAATGAAGACGGTTTTTTGTTGCCCATGTGAACTGCTAAGTAAAATGAGAAGCTTTGGTAATGGCTTTAAGCCAAATGTAATGTGAACAAAATCATGTGTCCAATCAATTCCTCTTTAGATACACATTTCACAGTAAATCCATTTATTTCAGGGAAAATACTCCAGGCTTGGCCTGATTTAAAGGAAATAACTTTTCAGAGCATCTTGTGAGACTTTGGCAAAAGGCATAAAAAACAAGTGATATGGCTGTTTTTTAAGTATTATAGGTAGTTAGCTGAATGTGTTATGAGGGAGTATGTTTTTTTTAAAGAAACACATTAATTTGATGGGCAAATACAAATAAAATCTCTAAACATAATCTCCGTGTAGTATTGGACAGTAGGAAAGTTGCTTCAGTCATATATACTTTGTTAAGCAGAGAACCAGAGAATAACCCTGTTTTGATTTCTTCCATCAGAATAATCTTTATAAGTTAGTAATGTTGTGATAAAACTGCCGTGCTGAAAACTTTTTGGTTTTCCAAAACCAATCTCTATGCTATGTGTGTGACCTCTGTGAAGAGAAGAGTCCATCATCACTGTAGTTCTTGGGAGAAAATTACCAGTGTCTCTTTTCCTTCACTTGGAAGGTATCCTAGCAATTGTTTTGTCATAGAGATAGTCCATATGATCAATGTTTTGCCTGGTAGATGAATAAGCCTTGTGAAGATTTTCAGTATTTGATGTTTCAGACCTTCTGAAGCTGTAGTTGAAATAGTGAGTAGTGTGCTTGTTTAGAAAGAGCTGACAGTAGTTCTAGAGCTGGCACTGGGATTGTTAAGGCCTCCCCCTCCCACCCCATCCCCCCCCAAAAAAAAGTAAATTTTTTTTAAAAAATCATTTAGTTGCTTTTTAAAGCTTTCTGTAGCAATAAGACTGAAGTTAGAGAAGTGATTTTTATTTTTTTTTTAATTAATAACTAAGTAGTACTACCTTCAACTTGTGAAGAGCTTGAGGCTTTTCTAATGATTTAATAGAAAGACATTTAGTGTGGAATAATAGCTTTAAATTTATGGATATAAATTTGCTAGATCAGGATTTTGTTTCATCTTGCTTTTTATTTTTGTGTATGTCTATGAATGTCTGTTCTAAAACTATAAAGTGAGGACTAGAATTTGTTTAATGTGATTGAGCTGCCTGATGTCATTCAGTGTAATCTTTTTATATTCAAGCCTAGAAAGATACTGAACTTCCTTTTGTTCCTTAGATGAAACCTGCCTGTATTAAAGCACTGACTCGCATTTTTAGAATTTCTGATCAGGATAATGATGGCACTCTCAACGATGCAGAGCTCAACTTCTTTCAGGTAACTCTTTTGCTTATCTTTTCACCATGCTTAGTAGTTGAACTATACAATTCTTGAAAAACAAGTGATTGTTTTTGTAGAAATCATACTAAGGTGAATTGTGAGGGAGGCAGGTTTAAATATTGTCTCAAGTGCAGCATAAAAGAGCAGATCTGTAAAAAAATGGTACTAGTTTTATTTCTAACCATTGTTTAAGTTTTAGTTCAAGAGAAAAAAAAATCTGTTAAATGTGCAAGACCCAATGCTTGTACTTCAAAATAAAATAAAAGTTTGTACACCTTTGTTTCCACTAAGAAATTGGATTGTCCGTTACTAGCTCATTAGAATGTTTAAGGCTGTATTTCATGCAGGACATGCTGTTCGTTCAGCTTTGTAGCCAGTGGTCCTAACAGGCTCTTTTTGGTTTTTTTTGTTAGAGAATTTGTTTTAATACACCACTGGCACCTCAGGCTTTGGAAGATGTTAAGAATGTGGTCAGGAAAAACCTAAGTGATGGAGTTGCAGATAATGGATTAACATTAAAAGGTAAGCCATGTTTAACTCTTAAAAGATATATCTTTATACAGTTGATAATCATTCTTACATAAAAAAGCTAGTCTTCTGGAATGTGATCTCCGTCTTGATTCTTTTAGACTACAAGAGCTGGGTGTAGTGGCAGTATGATATCAGAGGGTGATTAAACTGAGGAATAATGGGGGTGAATAAAATAAGGTCTGTCTGTCTTCTCAATACAGAGCTTGGAATTCAAGTAAGTATACAGATTCAAAAGAAGTTGTCTCCCTGATAAATCTGTCTCTTGTCTCTAGGCTCACTGGCTGCAACATTTGTCAGCAAGGTGTGGTGTCTGCAACATTTTAACAGCTATGCTATACATATTTGCTCAGCGCATATGGCAAAAGCGAAAGGAGAAAAAAATGTTTTCTTTCTGAGTATCAATGTAACTGCTTTGCTTGTGAAGCTTACACATGTAATAGGACTTGAGAGAAATTGTAAAGAGTGGGACTCTTAAGGCATAGCCTTACTAAACAGTGAAATCTCAGTGTTCGTTAAGCCCTGGAAAGTGCTAAGCAAAAATCCTACCCAGTTATTTTGATACAGGAAAACTACTAAAGGCAGTCTTCCATGAGACTACTCTCCAGGCTTCTTGTTAAGGCTTACTATTTTAAATTGTTGAAAATACAGCTAAGTTCTTCTGAAATGCTGGTACTGAAAGAAGCAAACAACAGAGGAACAAGTGGGTTGCTATAAGGAAACAGTTCCTGGAAGACAGTGTTACAAATAACATGATTTCTGAACCTTTAGTCTGTGTAAATAATGCTATAACGTCAACCAGAATGTTTAAAATCAGAATATGTATTTCAAGCTTTTTTCAGTCTATTTTCATTCTATTACAAATACTTGTTGCAGATAAAGCACTTCAGGGCCTTAAGATTTCATCATTTGATTTTTAGGTTTTCTTTTTCTACACACACTTTTCATTCAGCGAGGAAGGCATGAAACAACTTGGACTGTTTTACGTCGCTTTGGATATGATGATGACTTAGAGCTTACGCCAGAGTACTTGTTTCCTCCGTATGTATAATTTTAGCTTTCTTTAACTTACATGCATTTGATTTGTGCTGCCTCCGGCTTTGACAGGAGGAAAGGGTTATTGTAGTGTGTTTATTTAACACATTGTTACATCAACTACCTCCCTTACTTTATGACTTAGCAGCCAAAATCTTCATGTGACTGAAAATTCTGAAGGAAGAACTCCTGTCTCTTGTGCCAAATCATGTAATGTATTAAGAGATTCTTAATACAAAACTGGAACATAAGTCTGAACAGTTGCTTATTACCTGTGGCAGAAAATTAGAAAAGGCTTGTCAGTATTTTCACAGCAGTGGAGATTCTTTGAAAATTCCTGAATTAAAAAGTAAAGAGATCAACCAAGTCTATGGCCTCTTTTCAAAAACGTAACTACATAATTTTCCATTAAAAAAACCCAAAGCACAAACAAAAACCTGATTACTATATAGCTACATGCCGTATAATATAAAGACACTCACTTGTAATTTTAGAATTCCTAATAAAAAGTATGTGATATGATCTCTTTAAAGATAAATTATTAAAGCTAAATGCAAAGGTCAATTACCAAATGTTGCAATTCAAAAAGTCTGTATTTTGAGTTTTAATAATCTGTTTTTCTAAACACACTTAACACTTCTTCTCTTTGGGGTTTTTTTTTTTTCAATAAACAGGCTAAAAATTCCTCCAGACTGCACAACAGAATTAAATCATCATGCATACTTGTTTCTTCAAAGTATTTTTGATAAACATGATTTGGTAAGCTTTTAATTCAAGTCTATGTGTGTCCTTATATTTAAGAGCCTTAGTTTGCTAGTGAAAAGTGTGGTTTTGTCATGTAATTTAATTCAGAAACTGGCTCTGGCTTAAACTATGCAGTCAAAACTAGGCTGCTGTTTTTATTTCTGTCTACAGGGAGAGTTGGCAGTTAGTTGTACTACCAATTTTTTTTTTTAAATAGCTTATATATTTAGTCTTATGTAAAAAACAGAACAATAATTAAAAAGAAAGTAGCTCAGTTTCTTATAGCCAGTTTCTTGAATCTTGCAAGGGTACAGCAAGAAAATAGCAGCTCAGAATAGACATGAATTAAGTGATATATGTCTGATATCGTATGCTTGTTTTCAGGATAGAGATTGTGCTTTGTCTCCTGATGAATTGAAAGATTTGTTCAAAGTATTCCCTTATATGCCATGGGGACTTGATGTTAACAACACTGTTTGTACAAATGAGAGGGGATGGATTACATACCAAGGGTTTCTCTCTCAGTGGACGTAAGTGAGATACATTGCATTTTAGAAGTTGAGAACTTTGAATATGATAATGCATTTGTAGATTCCTCTTAAAAATCTATTAGAAAGAGTGGAAATTTATTACTTGAAATTTGACCCAAGCAGTCAAGTTTTTGTAGCCATCCTTTTGTTTTGTGGCCTAATCTTCAGACGATTGTCACAACCTGTCCAGGATTTGGCTAGTATTTAGTGCTAACTATGAAGAAGTGTCTGTTCAAAATGTGGAAATCCCCCTGAACCCTGTTGAAATACTTATTTTTGTTCTGCTCTTTAAAGATGGTATGAATAATGGTTTTCAATAATTTGGGGGGCGGTCCTATTGAAAATGTGGAAAATAAGGAAAACACTATTTGCTAAGGGAAAAAATATGATGTAGGTTGATAGGCCTCAGCAAGTACTGACTTCATAGTGTTTTGCTGACTAAGAGTGGTAAAATTGTCACCATTTATCTTCTGAGTGCTTTTGTCCTTCAGTACTACATAGTTCCAGGAATACTTGTGTCATGTACATCTGGAAATTGGAGGAAAAAATTGTTTCAGTACTGTAAATAGTTGTTATCACAGATGGTAACAATTTAGAAACTTGTTTTTGTCCCCTCTGCTAGACTAACCACATACTTAGATGTACAGCGTTGCCTGGAGTACCTGGGTTATTTAGGCTACTCAATACTTGCAGAGCAAGAGTCTCAAGCATCAGCAATTACAGGTAATAAAAAATTTGGTACAACCTAGGAATTTAAATTTAGAAATCTGTTTAAGAGTAAATTGATTAAACAAACGGTTTCTCTTTTTTCACTTATATTCTCTTTTGCTTTCTGCTCGAGTCAAACCTTTGATTTAATGCTTTTGAGAGAACATTTTGTGTGCATTTTAGTGTAAGTGGACAGTTATTTCATGTTTTCACACACATACATGCATGTACATCTTGTGAAAAATATTTGTATTTTTACAAAAGTGACAAGAGATAAAAAGATAGACCTCCAGAAAAAACAGACTCAGAGAAATGTTTTCCGATGCAATGTTGTTGGAATGAAAGGCTGTGGGAAAAGTGGAGTTCTTCAGGCTCTCCTTGGAAGAAATCTAATGGTAAGAAACCTGTTTCTTATATTCACCTCTATCTCTTTTGAGTTAAGGTTAGACAGCAAACCCAATTACTGTTAGAGCTTCACTGATTATTACTGAGATTGCAGAGTTCTATAAGGGAATATAGAATTGTTGGGGAGGGGGATGTTTTAAAAATTGTTTTTAATTTTTTTTTCTTCAGCAAATAGACAAATGGCTATTGCATGCAGAAATTACTTGTACATCATGGATTATAGCTGTGCATGTACTTGCAAAATAAGATTACTGTAACTTTCGTTCATTAATAAATGGAGTAAACCAGCTGTTCAAATTTAACTTAAAGGGAAAAGTTGCTGTGGTCTAACATGAAATTCTGCCTTTTCAGAGACAGAGGCAAATACGTGCAGAACACAAATCTTACTATGCCATTAATACAGTTTATGTATACGGGCAGGAAAAGTACTTGCTGGTAAGGTTGCCTCATTATTGTTTGCATGAAACTGGTTAATCTTAAAATTCAGTAAATTATTCAGAGCCTTTTGCAACTAAATTTCTTTTTTAATTGTCTCTCCATAAATGTGGATTCCCTGGCCCTTTTCTGTCTCAAACAACTTCTGGTTTTACATGCTGCTAATACTTTAAAACTGAACCTGTTCAGGACCTGTTATTTTTGAAACCTTGACCTAAGTTGAACAGTATCCAGTCCATTATGTTTATTCTGCATGTATTACATAGGGTGAATAGGGTGTCTGAAGTTACTCTTCGATGGGTGGAATATATTCTTTAAAGCTTGTTCCTCTATAGTTTTCCTTTATGATACTATGATATTTTTCTTCGTTTTCCAAGATCGAGTCCTCTGCTCTGTGGTTTTCCTCCGTAGGATGAATGCCAGTTCCTGTGGGAATCTAAGACTTTGTGTTAAAGTAAATGTAATTTTTTATACTGAGGTTGTGATTGCCTGCAGATGTGATGTTAACAGCTCACATATGCTGATTGTATGGTAAATTCCTACTATTTCTTTCATTCATTCTGCCTATTGTCAGTCTATTAGTTCTAAGGATACATAAAAATGAGCCATAAAAATTTTGAGAGAAAGAAGGGTATCAAATTCTTTTAACTTGCTTAATGATGAAGCTTTTCTTCCTCTCTGACCACCTTTTTTTTCCAGCTACATGATGTCAGTGACTCTGATTTTTTAACTGATGCTGAGACCATATGCGATGCTGTCTGCCTGGTATATGATGTCAGTAACCCTAAGTCCTTTGAGTACTGTGCCAGGATTTTTAAGGTTTGTATAGTTTATATATACAAACCTTTACATTTATGTATCTTCTCACTGAAAAAATATTCAGTGTCAGTTACTGGTCCTATACAGAAGTTCTCGTGCTTAAAAGCCATTTTATTTATGATTGCTGGTGATAATATGGCTGATGCAATAAAAATGTGGTTTTGTTACTCATACATCTACTTGTCTATATAAAATATTCTGCTTCTAGAAATGCCTAACTTCATTGCGATGAGTATATCAATGCTGCTGCAATCAGCTGAATTCAGGCTGTTCCAGGCTGAATGTATCATACCCTGTTTTCTTTCACTTTCTTTCTTTAAATTTGCAGCAGCACTTCATGGATAGCAGAATACCATGCTTAGTGGTAGCTGCAAAGTCCGACTTGCATGAAGTTAGACAGGAATATAGTATTTCTCCTGCTGAGTTCTGCAAAAAACACAAAATGCCTCCACCTCAAGCCTTTACTTGTAATACTGTTGATATGCCGAGTAAGGATATCTTTGTTAAACTGACAACTATGGCAATGTATCCGTAAGTATTTGAACCATTATATTTTTCATATTGCATGGGTCATGCACAATACCACTGCATGTCATTGTTAACCATGAGGATGGAACTGCCTCACTGAGATTTAGCAACAGAGAGACTTAAGTGAGTCTGAGTAGAAACTTCAAAGTATTTGAAATTGAGAAAGCTGGTATATATATCCAACATATAAATCAGTGTCAGCTATTGTTGATAAGGTATTTTTTAAAAAATACACTAGTTCATCCTGCTCATGTTGCAAATTCCAATGAATATGTAGGGTTCTGTTTCGTCCTTACTGTGGATGCATAACTTAACATGTCAGTATTAATATTGTGGTATTTTTGAGATAATTGTGAATATATTGTACTGTAGTCCTTGTAATCAACTGTCAAGCTGAGCTATTAACAAGTAATGTCACTTTGGTGTACAACCGTTTCCCCAATGCACTGCTTGAAGCTTTTTTCATTTTCAGGGTGTCTATTACTATGTTCTTCAGTTCATTAATATAATAGGTCTTACATTTTTTTATAGAATTTCTGTAGAAACACCTTTTGGGCTTCAGTTGCAAGGCACTTGAGCTCACATTCTTCACATCTCACTGTTGCTAAGTTCACTTTGCATCTTTTTTGGTGGGTGGAGCTTTTAATATGGTGATGAACTACATAAATATTAACAGCAGATGGAGTCTAGTATGACAGCTGGCATTTGCTTTAAATTATATAGAACTGATGTCACTTTCACCCAAAATAATAGGATTTTTCTTTTAATATTTGAAACTGAATTTATTGAATTAGATTTGTAAAGCTTTTGTTTTGTTTTTGTTCTCTTTTATTTATTTTGTAGCGCTGGAATACTGGGAAACCACTAAAGCGTAGCACCGACCAAATGTCTGTCATATCAATATTCCTGCTTCTCCCTTAGTTTTCAAGCATGTGTGTTTGTTAGGGTGGCAAAAGCAGGGATAACTGTCACTTTGTAAAGTGTGCATTCAAAGTGGTAGAAAATGTGGCTTACTTTCCTTTGAAAAAGGGGTGTTATCTATTGCTGTGCAGACGTACTCAGAAACTTCAGATGCTTTCATTCAAACTTAATTCAGCAAACATTTTCATTCATGTTTGTACTTTCCTATTAAGATCTGTGCGTGGTGGTAATGCCAAAATATCCAAGACATGGAACATCTAACCTTAAAATTCTGCACAGCAGTAGTTGTACCCTTGCTTCCCCGGTGTATTTTTTTCTCCTCTCCTTACTCATTCAAATGTACCTTTTATTCCTAAATCTCTCTCGGTTGTGGCACAGTCCTAATGTGCACCTGATTTTATGAGCAAGATTTCAACTCCTGTCCTTCTGTGTGTTTTCGCAGCCATGCCCGGTTACGCTGTATGTGCGCCTGCAACAGGTGTACATTTTGCATCTGTCAGAACTTCCTCAACTCAGACTTGCTGCAATCTGTAAAGAACAAACTCTTCACTGCAGTTCTTAACAGGTCCTTAACTTTATTTACTAGGTACCAGGTGTGCTTTTAAAATAAAGGTTTTTTTGAAAAAGCAATTGGTAACCTTATATACTGTAGGTTTTTCACTCCATATCCACTAAATAGGCAGATACTTACTGTAATAATTGTCATAGAATTGTCAAACTTTGTTTAACGTGAAGGTACTTCTGGTCTTTTGAGCTTAGTCCAGTGATATCTTTGAAATATTACCAATTTGGTAGTTGATTCAGGCACTTAGTGATTGCAAAAATACTGCTGAGGAGTTAGGACTGTGTTTTTAGGGAACTGGTAATACACTGGTTAAGTAGTATCTGTAAATCTGTGTAACATGTCTCACTTGAGACCTTATAGGTTTGTTTAGTATTTATTAGAGGTAGTACTTCTTAGATAGCAGTTACACAGATACTAGCATAATGGCATGGCTTGACTTACAGCACCATCATATTACGTGTTTATAATTGCAAGTTTGATAGTTGGCAATTCATAGAATTTCTCTGTGTGTGTTATGCTTGGTTTACACAAAGAGTGGGTATATTAAAAAAATAATTAGTGTACTTAACATCCAATTCCTCTCTGAATAGAATGCAACGTATAAGAAGTGGTAAAAGGTTAAACACTTGCAGATACTTTGGAAAAAAACAATTGGTAAAGAGAGAGAACTGTTTTTCAGCATTGAAAACAGTGCTATACCCTGTCCTGTATGTACTGCAGGCAGTTTTTGACACGATTTACTAACACCTCAGCACTTGTCATTGCACCCCAGCAAATGGGAGTTCAAACCGAACAATTTTTGTAGTGCAGTGGTTCCATTGTTTGTAGCCTTCTTGGAGGTAACTGTGATAAATGTGGTTCTTGGAGGCAACTAAGATAAATGTATGTATTTGAAGGCCATGGTTAGAATATCCTGACATGCTCTTGGTCCATGCATGTTACTACTTTTTACTGTTTTCTGATGCAGCCACTCCAAATAAGAGCAGCTGTCTCCTTTAAATGCAAGTTACACACACATAGGAGGGCTGCTGATATACCCACGCTACAGTATTGAGCGTCATTGAGAAATACCACTGTAATCCAAGATAAAAGTGTGAACCACAGAGTGAAAATTCAAAGAAGGATGAAAAACTCACTAGCTTAGGAAGAGACTGAATAAGACTGTTCATGCTGCATCTCTTCTATAGCAGTCATCCCTTAGACAAAAATTCCTTGAAACAGCAATCTCTTTGCATATTGTCACACTAAAACATCATTCAGTAGTCACTACTAGAAAATCGCAAGTCTTCATCATTGAGGCTGAAGTCACCTCTAACACATCTTCCTTTTTTGGAATGGTTGTGAGTTGCTACATTAGCTGCTGTGGCTTGTTTCTCTCTTGTACAGGCCTGTGGGGTTTTTGAGTCCTGCGCTAGACATTGCACTTTGTTCCTCTAAAATGCTGTCAAGGACTTGAGGTATTGAAATCTTTTAATGAGAAGTCTCGGGATGCTGTCATTCCACACCTTGTCATCAGATAGTGTGGAATAAACATAGGATTCTTCCACGGCCTAAAAAACCCTGTAATTCAGGGTAAAGAGAATTCCTCATATACTTTCCACTGACCCTAGAGAAAGGAAGAATTATTTGCAAGAATCTTTGTCTGTAGTCACTCTGGTAGTCACTGGGGGTTTGTTGCAGGTTTCCAGCATGCTCACTTCATCTCACCAATTATTTTCCTAGTTAGCTCTTCAGAGGTGTTACCTTACCAAACACGTTGCCACAGGTTATTCACCATTCAGTACATGAACTATTTAAAACTGCATATATAGTAGGGCTGAGATACCTGTAAACAAGAGAGAGTAGCTCCTAATTGTAGAGTTAGAAGGGTAGAGATGGTTTTCTTCTTTAAAAACGTTAGGTCCTTAGATGCGTTTTTAACCTAATGATTTGTGGTTAGATTAGAGAAAACATTTGAGTCAAGGATTTTCTGATGTAGTTAGTTTAAATAACTTTTCTTATTTTGCCTTTACAAGTGCTTACCATTAGATCACATAGTTGGGTACAAAGTTAGATAACCGATGGGTGAAGGTGTTTTCTTGAGTACTTTATTCTCCTGATCCCTTCCAATTCTGAACCTTTAGACAGTGGAAGTAGGTGAACTGAATTTTTTTACATTGGGATCCCTTTATGTATTATTTGTTGCTAAGTAATACTTAAACACTGTTACTAAGGCAAAATATGGTACTGCATTTGAATATTCCCACCTTTGTAATTAAAGGAAGAATGTTGCCTCTGTGCAACTGAAAAACCTGTTCATGCCCGCCTACAGTTTCTCTTCTATGGGCAAACTTCAGAGCCTCTCCCGAGGGTTTGTAGGCTAATGTGGAAGTTCAGTTTGAAGATGTTTATTGTGCAGGAATGGGATTGTTGGTTTGAACTACCCAGGATCACGCTTTATTGGCTCTTTGAGGAAGAAGGCACTGCATTCAAAGCACTACACATGCATGTATGAGACTTGTTACTATCCTTCAGGTGTTTGTTTGTATTTGGCTGGCTGGCACTTAATCTCTTTTTACTACATTGTTTTTCTCTTCCTAAAAGCAAGGTTTCTGCTTATGTCATTCTATCCCTTTCTTTAATTATGAGCTTGGATTTTTGGCTTCTTTTTTTTTTTTTCTTTTAACTCCAGAGCATCAATTTTAAGTGTGGTTTTCTGCGTTCTTGGTTTTAAATCATTCACTTGCCTTTTGCTTGTATAGTAGTGGCATTTTTCTGTCAGCTAAGTTCATTTCAAAATAAAATATTTCTAATGCATGAGAATTGTGTTGTTCAGTGAGGAAGAGTTCTTGGAGCATGTTTTTCTTCCCTCTGAAGTTTTTGAATATTGTGGAATAGAAGTCAAGTTCTACTTGCATATAAAACATGGTTGTTTCATAAATTATTTGTGAGATATTTATTTTTCTATGAAAACCATCCTTCTCTAAAACTAAAGTTAAGACATTTTCCTGTAATAATAGGAAAGTTTTAAGAGTATAACTCATGATTATTTTTTTTTTACTGTGCAGTGTATGCAGATTATTTTTCAAAACTGTAGTATTTTGCCATTAAATCTAATTGCAGAAATCTGTCCCTAAACTTAAGTGTCCCCCAAATCAGGACAGTATAACAATATTTTGTTGACCCATTTACTTCTTTCTTTAAACTGCTTAATGCCCCATACTGAGTAGAAATTTGCAAAGCTGTGTCCCCTGATTTCTTTCCAAATAGAATATATTGAATTGGCATTTTATATTCTTTTTAGGCTTTGTAGATAATAAGATGCACTTGGAGCTTGTCACATTTTAGATGACTAATGCATGGGGGAAAACTCTTAACTGCTGGAGTTGGTTTGCATCCTAGAAAAATGTGTGCCTGAAGGGAAGCTGCATCATCTTGCGTATGTTACGCGATGTTTTTGGAATTGAATTGCTTATATTTTATTGTTAGAACCTATTGTCTGTCAGAGCAGGCTGCTGCTTGCTGGCTGCATTAACTTGCTTAAAATTTTGGTGTGAGTGGCCATGTGAGTAGCCTGTTGCCCTCACCACTGTGCTTTTAAAATGCTTTTGTAGTTAATACAGGAATGTTTTTGAACTTTCATAGTTAAGATTAAACCTTCCCAGACTTGGGATTCCTGTGCTGCTAACATAGGGGAAAGTGTCAGTATTGGCCCGTAACTCAGCATTTTCTTTGTGAAACCATGACAGGCATGCTCAGTTAACCTCTTGATAAGTGCATGTTGCGAACTTCTTGTGAGTTGTTAAAGCCTCTTGAATGAACAACTGTAGAGATTTCAGAGGTCTTATTCAACAAGGGACAAATTACTTGACTCACTATTAAGGGTAGGTTGAATAATTTTTTTATTATTTTTCCAAAATGTGCATTAAAATCTGAGTCTTATGGCAAAGGCAAAATTTCTAGACTTTCTTATATACGTGGAATTAATTGTATAATTAAATACATCCCAATTTATTTGGGAGGTTTGAAAGCTAGTTATTACTTACAAGAAAGTTTCAAATACAGCTTCATTTATGGAGTCCTAAATACTACTGTCTGTGTGTATATGTGCACTTCCATATACGTGTTTTACCCTTGGAGAGAATATTTTTTCTAATTCAGAGTTACTCTTCAACTAGCAAGGCAGTAATAATTTCTATCACTGGTGAAAATTAGTTTCATAAACACAACTACACTGAAATAAAATTTTAACATTATTTATTGAAGTGGTAGAATTTTCCAGTATGTGTTGAGAAGCTTTTCTGCATTATAGCCACCTTCATGTCAAAGAACCTGTGCTGGAAACAAGCATTGATCCTTTTTTATTTCAGATTTTTTTCCCTTTAATGGCAGCTAAATAATATTAAGGATCAAAGTTGCAAAAATGGAATTTATGACAGCATAAGGAACACTTTAAGGAAGAAAAATAGGAGTTTTTTTCAAAGATGTAAAGCAATTATATATCTGTAGCGTTCTGAATTTCAGTAAGTATTTTTGAAGTTTGGAGTTTTGAGCTGAGATGTTCAGAGGGCCCTAATAATTTCCTATTGAAGTCAGTAGATTTCAGGACAAATCCCTGCTTTGATTTAGTTCCTTTATTTAAATGAAAGAGTCTGTTACTGTTAGGTTTAGAAAAGGGATCAGAGTCAATTTACTCTCCCTTTAGACATTAAAAGAGGATTTTATCATGACTGGAGGATATATTAATTGTTTTTAAAAGGCTGAAGCATGCTCAGTAAGTTTCTTGCATACCATTAAGTATGGACACGTGCAAAAGTCAAGGCAAATTATAGATAGAAATCAGAAAATCTAGATGTATGGGAGAGAGTGCTTTATGAGGCAATTCAAAAGCATTCATTTGCAATTTAAACAGTGATTTGCACATCTAAAGGGATGTTTTTTAAACAAATAGTTGGGCGTTTCAATTAACCAAATTAAACTTGAGAGTTGTTAGTTATATGAATACTCACCCAACAGAACTTGCCACGTAATCTATTGAAATCATGTTACATTACAAGTGATTTATTTTACATACACAGATAAGTTTTATCATTTACTGATGTGAAGAAAAGGGTTTTTACAGTCTGTTAGTAAAAAACCCACCACATGTAATGATAAAATACAGACTATAATTGAATTATCAACAGTAATGAGATATTGTCAGTTTTGGGGCTGATGTGTTGGAGTCATTCCAACGTGTTTGGCACAGGTACTCTAGCTCGTGCATATGGTGCAGGAGTATTGCAGTATCCTGTGGACACATGAAAATTGAGGCTTTGGGGATGGAGTGGGAAAAGATTCAGTTTCTTAAGCAGTTTTCTTTGTCCTTAAAGCAATGGCATTTAGCTATTAAAATCACATATTTTATTTAGCTTATCAAAAGTACAAACTCCCATTTATTTTTGTTTTTCCCCCAAGTACTATGTTTTTAACAACTGCACAAGAATGGGGGACTATATGGCTAAAAATTATAAATTCTCTGGGCTTTGTTATTTGAGCATATTTGAGACACTCGCTGTTGTTGAGCCATGCTATGAACTGCAAACTGTGCATGTGTGTAAAAAGGTTAAGATCCTACATAGATGAGTTGGGGGCCATGCTGTTAGCAGACGAGGAGAGCAGTATTATGCAGCAGGTGCACGCCGTCAACTTTGTAGAAGATTCCATCTTCATGGAGTCATCTCTTGGTCCACGTTTACTTGAAGACAGGTAACAACAGCCAAACTAAGGTGACCTTGCCATTGCCTTCCCCCTTTCTTCCCATGAGCAAACCACTTGATATCTAGTTTGAAGAGTTTTTCAAAACTAGCTGCAGAAGAACTAATGCTTGCAGGAATTCACAAATCTGATCTGTTCCATAACCCAGCAAGATACTTTTAAAAAAGATTAGGATTTTTTAGAGACCTGTGTTTCGCGGTTTGCGCACCAAAGAGCCTGTTCTTCAGCATGTAGTATGACAGTACACTGATGATCTATACAGCTTATATTGCTCCTGCAAACGTCTGCTAAAAAATATCCTAAACTGGTTTTGTGTATTTTGATAGCAAGTAACAACTCCTGCTTTATTAAACAGCTTGTATGCCATAGCTCTGCAGTTCACACTGTATGACCTCTCGTGCACCATGTAAGTTTAGGATCTGTGTATGCTCCTTCTACTTAATACTCCTGCAGCTTTCACCAAGTAACCTGTGATGATTAATACAGGCTAAAATACATAGGCTAGCAAAGTTCTGTTGTAAGTTCTATCTTAAACAAAAGCAGACAAATAAAAAAACCCCTTTACTATTGTTTAGGAACTTCTTGTGCTTTGAATTATGGCATTTATGGTAACTTGTTTTAAACGGTAGCACCTGCTTTATGGTAAGCTGTCATACTTGAGACTACTTTTGAGGATGGCTAGCCGTGTTTAACTGAGCATGCTCACAGACTTCTTGCAATATTTGGGAGAGTTGGGTCATTGGCTGTATCTACTGTCATGCAAGATGTGGCTTTTTATGTCATATAATCACTTCATATTGTTGTTACATCTTGTCTTTTTCTGTTGATGCCATTGTCACTGCTTGTTTCACTAGCACTTTAGCTTTCAGCTTGGTATTGGATGACTGTTTCTATTGCTGGTTTTGTGACTGTACTGGGAAGAAAGGGATTTACAAATGGTTCTTTTGATTCTAGCTTTTGGAAAAATATTACTTGCTACTTGTCAGTAGACTTTTTGGGGGAAGAAGTATAAGTAGATATTCAACAGGGCTAGAAAGTTTTTCATGGAAAAGCAGAAATACGCAAACTCAACGTTTTTAAAAAAAGGATTTTGCTGGACAGAGTTTTTCTCACTATGGGTTATTAATTATTTGCTAGCTATTTTTGTTTTCCTTTTCTGAATGCTTGCTGGTACTCTCAAAGATGACATAACTGCCCTCCCTACATTCATGACTAAAGATCTGCTCCTGCATTTCTCTTCAGCTGTGTGAGCTCTCTGACTTCAGTGAGATCTACTTATGTCAATCAGGGCTGCAGATCAAATCCTAAGCTTTTAAGAAAAGTAAGGTGACTGTATAAGTATTTGTAAGGCTGAACTGTAAGCTGCTTGCCTGTGACAAGTGTAGTGATGAATTTCCAAAAGCAGAGTAGTTTAGCACAAGTTGTCTGGTGGTATTCCTGTCATGGAATTAACCTGGTTTCATATGTGTGTTAAATTTTAGGCATGTGACACAAGCGGACCTCAAGAGCTCTACATTTTGGCTCCGAGCAAGTTTTGGTGCTACTGTCTTTGCAGTTTTGGGTTTTGCTATGTACAAAGCATTATTAAAGCAACGATGATCTGAGAAGAAGCACATCTGGCCCTACCAAATAAAAACCCCAAAATTTTATGTACATTCTGAATGCTTTAAATTCTGCTAGAAATATTTATATATGCAGAGTTACTTTATTAATATTTGTAATTCATGCATAAGATTATTTTAAATTATAGCTCTAACTACAGTATTGCATAATGCGTGGGGAAAAAATTGCATCTTAACAGCCAGCTAAAATGGCTTGACTTGTGAGGCCAAAAGGGAATTTGTTGTAAATAACCTGTATATATTAAAGCAGTATGACATTACTTCCCAAACATCTGTTCAAAATACTGTTCTTAGATGTTTCACCATGGTGACACACTAGTGTATAGTTGAAATTCATTTTCAGTAGAGAGTAGGTTTAACTCAAGGATCATACTTCTTCAAGGATTGCTTATTTATTTCACATTCATCTGAAGTGACTTCATCTTTTCGGACTATAAGCTACGCCAGGCAGAATTTGTGATTTTCATTCTCATCTATTCTTTTTAACTCATGAACAAATTTCCTCACTAATTACGTATTTCAAGACACAGTCACTGTTGCCATCCTGGTCTATGATTTTGTATGTTACACGACCAGTGACATATTTAGCATTCTGATTTTTCTTCTAAAAGGAAAAACATAAACTTCAAAAACTGCCAGATCGACTTCATACGCTGTATGTAATTTGTGTTTTTCAGTTTCCACTATGTCATGTTTTATAACCCTTATGAATCAGATGAGCAAATTTGTATATTATAAATGTTCATAATTTGAAAAGTTGCTGTTTAATTTCTCACATCTGTCAATCATACCTGCTGAAAGCTGTGTATAAGATAAAAATAAAATAGTACACAGTGCCTATTCTACTGTAGTATCTTAGTTGCATGGATCACAGTGCATTCTGTAACTGGCTAGAATTACCTATAGACACAGCTTTTTTAATGATCAATAAGTCAAACATTAATTCCTCATGACAAACCTATTTTTCCATTGCTGGCCTTTTCAAGTATTTCAATAAAATAACTGTGTACTGTGTGGGTGTTTATATTTTCCTTTTTTTTTTTTTCTTTTTTCCACCCCCCCTCCCCTGCCCTGAAAGGTGGCCCTTATAAAACCTTGTCCTTTATCCAAGAGAATACCATCAGTTGTTGGAGCTTAAATATCTTGGCTGTGCAGTTTCTTTGATTCATCTTATGACTGTGCTGCTTCCATTAGAGGTTTATTTCTGATTTTTATCAGAAAAGTGACTTCTGTGATATTGTAAAGCAGAAACACAAATGCATAGTCAACCATGAACTTTGTCTTTACTGTCAAGGGCAAAATCGAACCGGAGAAAAGAACAAACAGTGGGTTGTTTGGGAAAGCCAGTGCCTGTCTATTACACTGACCTCCCAGAAAAGCAAGGTGAGAGGACATGAATGAGAGAGTTTTATCACCAGAAGATTAGAAAGCTCCCAGTCTGTAAACTATTACACTCTATCTAGAAAATTACTTACTTTCTTAGAAGTTTTTGAAGAGAAGAGGGCTCATACTTTTCTGGGGAGGTGTATATGCTCTCATTTAAAATCTTACTTTCCCTGGGAAAGTGGTGGTTGGAGACCACCTCTGTATCCTCCTCCTGCTGGGTAACTGGAGACCACAGAAATTAGATTCCCCCACATTCAGCTTTTCCTAGGACTGAACAGGACCTGTTCTCTCTTTGTGTCCTGTTCCAGCTCCCTACCCGTCTCAGTGGCTACCTGCTAGTGACACTCCCCTACATCAGTGTCTGTCCTGTACTGGGAAGCCTGGAACTGGACACTGTACCATACAGTCAGTCCCACAAGTGCCAGTTACTGAATGTGACGTGGATGGTGCTTGTAGAAGGTTTGTCACATAGCTGAACGGTATTTCCTGCCTTTTTTCTGTGGGATGTCTTCTGATATCCATGGTGCAGAAAATAAATCCATTAGTGTTGTGTAGAGCTTTTCAGCTGATGACCTGAACAAGCAAATGTTTCCCAGTCCTTGAATTTTTCCAGTATGACTCACGAGCTTGTGGTGCCATGCAGCAATGGCACTTGGAAGAGCCAGAAGGTGCATGATGTGTTCTTGTGGACTGACAGATCCCTTGTTTTGTGGTGGGTTTTTTTTTTCTTTTGTTTAGTTGCAACATACTTGCCTTGGTAGAGGGAGACCAGTTTGTGATAGAAAATAAGAAGGAAGACCACTGTGATAGTGTAAGTTAATACACAGGGATCTTCACTCACCTGGGGCTGTTGATCTTGTAGCATCCAAGCAAGCAGGGAAGGCTGGATACTCAGACGCCTTGAGAGTTTCCCATTTATTTTCCTAATAGGAAATTCTAACCTAGAAGATCTTAGCACTGCTGATTACTCCCGAACACCCCCCCACACTCTTCTGAAAGGCTATTTCAGGACTCCATTTCTCACAAATATACCTCAGACTGCCCATGTACCGATGGTGAGGTGTCCCTGAGAGGCTGACGGCCCGCGGCACTGCCTGGCCTCGCCGAGGTCCAGGTCCTGGTGTGTGTGTGTGTGTGTGTGTGTGTGTGTCTGCTCTATTAAACCGGTTAGCGGCTGTGGGTTCCAAAACGCTTCCAAATCCCCGATGCCGCCCTCTGGATGCACGGTGACGGTTCCTACTCACCCTGTCACCGAAATCTCTTCAGTATTGCATTAACGACACAGCTCAACACCTGCGCCAAGTACTGGAGGGTTGTGGCCGCTGTTCCAACGAGCCGCTTGTGTTTCAACCCGCCGGGAGGGAGCCCGGTGCTGGATTTCTCCCTGGGGGAGCCCGGTGGGACGCCCGGAGCCTCCCGGAGCAGGTGGCCCCCGGCCCGGGACGCTCCACGGCCGCAGCGCGGCCCCAGGACGCGGGGCTGCGGCGGGGGCGGTTC
>JAVJGJ010000001.1:121787273-121848428 GCA_035590215.1 Microhierax caerulescens
GGCGGCGGGGAGGGGTCACCTGCCCCGCGCGGAGCCGGCCGCCGGGATGCCGCCCGCCAGCGCTGCCCGCGCTAATTGGATGTCCCTGGATGGAGGATTTCCTCCGCTCCCGGCTGCGGGAGTCATGAAGGCAGGCTGGGCTGCGCTTGAAAGTTTGCCAAGCAGCAGCTAGGTTTAATTTCTTTACGGATCTGAGGAGAAGGGGGGGGGGGCGGGGGCTGGAGGGGGACCGCTTCCAAGCATGGGAGACAGGCTGCCGGAGCCTCACGCCAGCTCTTCCCCCGCTGTGGCTGCCAGCTCGGAGGCGGAAGAAATCGAGGTGCTGGACTCCGAGGATGTCCTACCTATGGCCGCGGAGGATGTAAGTTTCCTGTGCTCGGTGGCTTCCCCCCTTTCCCCCGGGCCGGGTTAATCTGCTCAAGCTATTTATAGACGAAGCCCGGGGTGGGGGGAGGAATGGGGCTGGTGACCCTCTGGGGGCGAGGGAAAGCCGCCGTCCCCGCCACCCTGCGTGCCCCTCGTCGCCGGCCTCTGCGAGCCGTGCCCGTCCCCGGGGCCGCAGCCGGGCAGCCCCGGCGGCAGCGGCCGGACAGGCTCGGTCCGCTCCGTGCCCGCGGGAGCCGTGCCGCCGGGGCGATGCTGGCTCACAGCGGGCTGCTGCTGGGCGGGCTGGAGAGGGGCTGACGCCTGGGCTTGAAGGGCTTCCCGGGGACGGAGAGCTTCTCCAGGGACCCACCCGCCCGGAGGGTGACAGATGTGAAACCGCTCCCGCTCTCGGAAGCCTGTTCCCTCATCCAGCCCCCAGCAAGAAACAGCTGAGGAAGTTTTTTTCCCCGGCTCGTCAGGGCAGATAGCTTCTCTCCACCTTCTGAGCTCTGATTGCACCTGAGGCTGAGATAACTTGCCACCGGGTCTCTGCCTCTGCTCGTCCAGCCTAGAAGGACACCAAGTGGTCCTGCGTGCTTTGAATCTGCTCCTGTCAAGCTGAGCAGCAAAGCCTGCAGAGCTGAGGCGGTAGTTCTGCATCTACCGGTCCTGGAGGCTGCAGCTCGCTGTGCACCTGTCTGGGAGGGAGTGAACGCGCACAGATCCTGCATTCCTGGTGCATCCCAGGAGTGCTCGCAGCTCTCCTTCCCAGCAAACTCTGCTGGGATGAGGACTGTGCAAAGTCTCTGCTTAATCTGCAGAGGTACAAGTGCAGGGTCTGTTCCTGCCTACGGAGGCATGAAGCGGTGGTACTAAATGTCTCTCTAAACCCAGCGCTTTCTCGGGTCTTGCACCAGTATGAAAGGGACCCTTGTGAACTAAACCTCCAGCAATGGTGCGTCCCCTTTCCCCTCTACTTTTATGACACTGCTGGAGGAACACGCCTGGGGCTGCTTAGGGGCAGTGCCTGCTCCTCATCCCCCAGCCCTTCCTTCTGCATCACCTAGAATTCGGTTGCCGTTGGATTTTCCTCCCAGAGGGTAGCAGTGGGAGTGCAATTGTCTGGTAGAGCTGCATTCCCAAGGCTGTATTCCTGAGCACTGTACAGTCAGGAGGGAACGTGTGATGCAGTTTGACCTCTGCTACAGCACTGCCAGACAGTCCTAAGAGGAGCATCCGTAAAATGCCCCTAAGAGGGGCATCCATAGCTTTCACTCCCAAAGGGTGGCTTTCCAGGAGCTTTCACAGTCCAGGTTTCCAAATCCCGGTGCTTGCTTACCTCAGACTGACCTTTCCTTCTCCGACAAATTTTGTGCTTGTCTGGATGGTCTACAGGAAAGATTCCTTGTTGTGATTCATACGAGTCCCTTGGAGTTATTCCAGCCTCTACGTGAATGCAGCCATTAGCGATTCAATCCTGCCGCTGGCCTGGGAGATGCTGAAGCACTCAGTGCCTGGCAGGATTGGGCTCCTGAGACAGGAGAGACACCATGAGCTTCCCTTGGTGAAATCTAGATTCTCATCCTAGTTCTGTTACTGACTTGCTGCTTGACCTTGAGGTAGGACAGCTTGGGTTTGATCCAGCCTGCAGTGTCTCGCCGTTACTTAGGCTGGGATCTGCATTGTTATTTGACTCTGGTACCTTGTTTTCTGCAAGCAACAAAATGGAGCTTGAGCCCACAGCTACATTGGTTATGGGAAGCTGCTGAGACCTGGCAATAGATGATGTGACAGAACCTGAGGTATTGTATATCGTCTGCAAGTCAGAAGAGCAGGAAGTGGTGAGATGCCCTCCTCCTCCTCGGCCAAGATTTTCTGCTGAAACAAGCAGGCTACAGAGCATCATTCTGAAAATTCAAAATGCTCTCTGCTAGGACTATGCCCCCCTGAGACCTAACTGGAGGTTGATTTTCTGTTGTTGCTATTACATTGGAAAGCTCGATGTAAGCTCTCTGGCTTGGCTAGCAAGAGCTGACAAAAGGTCAGGTTTTTTATGTGTTATTAACCACAAAAATACTGTGTAGTGGAAGTTCAGCTGTTAGAGCCTTGACAGTGTATAAAAGCTCAGCTGTGATGTCATTACAGCTCTCAGAGCAGTGTCCTACAAAGCCAGGATTCAGGCAGTCCCAGAATGTTCTGTTTAAAGGACTGGGCTGATTTATGGTGATAAATTGGAGTTTATAAATGGATAGAGGCATGGGGAGGAGGGGACCCAGCAACTTAACTGATTAAATGGACTTCAGTGGCCTCATATCCCACTGTCTCTCTAGTCAATTCTGCTTTAAATCTGCCTACCATGTGAAAGGAAACGTTCTTCCAAGACTAGATCAGACTCTCACTAGAGCTCTGCTTTGCATATGGCACAGTGAGGGGATTGCTTCTGTGAGTCTGATGTTTGTTATTTTACTCATTTTGCTTTTCTGGGAAAGTGAATGCATCAGAAAAAAGTGTTGTGCAAAACAGCACTTCAGATAGGAGAGCTGAAAATCTGCAAGGTCTTTTCTGGGGACCGCAAGCCAGTGGTTACCTCACTGTTGCCCCATGGAAGTTGCTTCTCTTTTGGCTGTCACCCAAATCCAGAAGAGAAGAGAGAGAGCCTTAAACAATTCATTAGGAATTTAATCTGTTCTGTGGGACAGTGAGGCAGCAAGCCTGGATCAGAGGGGTGACTGGACATCAGGCTTTCTACAATGCATAGATCAGAGCCAGTTGCCAGCTTGTTTTTTCTATTCCCAAGCAGCAAGGACTTGTGGAGTGTTCACGTGGTTGTCAGTGTTGAAGTAGAACTTTGTCCTATACAGAGCTTTTAAGGCAGATCTGAACAAAACTTGTGGGGTAAATCCTTGTCATGGGTTCTCTCCAGCCTTCCACCCTCCCAAGTTGTGCAAGAGGAATTACCTGTTTTTCAGATGTGGATGTGTGAGGCTCAAAGAACTGGTGGGTTATCAAAGACCTTGCAGCAAGTCCCGGCCAGAGCTGGGAGCTGGCAGCAGGCAAGGCTGTCTGTGGGTCAGTGTTGGGTCAGAGGATCTCAGAAAGGGATCTGAAAAACCATTGCTAGTTCCTCCCTCCCCTCAGTATACACCAAGCTTTCTTCATCTCTGCAAGTAAAAAAAGCCTTTTATTCCTTGCTTGCCCACAAGTAGACAAAGCAGGAGAAAACAGAATTAACACATGAATGTTCTGAGTTCATCCTAATTTGGATTTGTAAATGAAAACTGTCTTTCCTATGGTTGGTAGATTCCCTCTGCCTCCTCCCCCGGAAGGGTAGGTGATTCTGGGATGAAGAAGGATGTTGGAAATGGCACTAAATCATTTAATTATTTCTCTGTTCAAATATACTTCTACAGTTTACTGCATGTTAATGTCGTTGCTCTTATACCTTCTTTTTCTTCTTTTTCCTCCCTTATGCATTGCCTCTCAGCACTGGAAAGCCCTGTTTGATCAGGTATGTGAATAACTGATGTTTTGTCTCTGTCTTGTGAGCAGAGTCTAACCTCCAGTTAATTTCCCCTGTACTAGATTTTCCTTGCATTTAAAATACAGCCTAGGAGTACTGTGCTCCATGCTCCCAGTTCCCAAGAGGCTGGCATGCAAGTGCTGCTTTGGGCTTCTCTCTCAGTTCCTCTTCAGGGTAGTCAGGGACAGAAGTGGGCCCAGGCTGACGATCCCTTACTACAGCACGCAGGGTCTGATCCGAGGTGCTGCAGCAGGTGCTCTGCTTGCTACCAGTTGCACTCTCCTGGCCCTGTGGGTTAAAGGATCTTTGACTCTGAGGCAGGCAAACTAGGACCTGTAAAACCAGCGCTGGATTCTTTGAAATGGCTCCCCAGCTGCTAAACTGACTTCTGTGGGATTGCATCCTCCAGGGGAGGACCTGCTGCTTTAAACTTGCACAGAATTAGCAGAGTATCTGCTTCTGTACCAAAGTCTGTGGTTGTGTCAGGTAGATGCCTTGGGTCAGATCTGTAGCCAGATGAAATCAGCACAGCTCTGTAGAGCTGAGTTATAGCTGCTGTGAATTTGGGTTGTGGATTCTAGTTTGTGAATGATGCGTTTAGCTGCTTTAACTGATGTGTTTGCTTTGTGGTGTTCCTTCCATCTGCCAGGATGAAATGTGAAGCAGCCATAAACTGAAGGATTTTTCTAGGGTTGACTTGCTTCTAAACTGAGTGCTGAGTTCTAAAGAGAGTGCTGCTCTTGATGTCATAAACTTTTGTGCTGTTGTGTGTGTGTGTAAATGTCACCTTCTGTAAGGGAGCTTATACTGATGCTGGCATCGTCCTGGCAGTACTAAAGTTCAGATGGGATTTCATCCCTGCTTTATGAGGCGATAATCTTGCTTCAGTGTCTGGCTGAACTGCAAAGCCAAAAGCTGTGGTGTGGTCTCTGTGAAAGGATGTCCTTTGTACCCTGGGGGTCCCGTTATCATTCAGCTAATAACTGGACTGCCTGTTCTGATGAGTGCTCGTTTATACCCGGTTAGCCGTGACTGACTGCTTATCCACGTGTCTGGACTGCAGTACATTTGTTGTTGTACAGTCAAGCAAGCTGGCAGCTGGGAATTGGGTTAGTATAATTGTTGATCACACCTAGATTGTGTGGTGTATTTGAATTTGCTGGGGCTTGTAGGGTACGCTGCCACTCAAAAGGTAGATACAAGATAAATTGCTTGTGGTCTGGGTGGAATGTTTGTTTCAGCCACTTTGAATTCTCCTCCATCTCAAATGTTGGCCTTAATCTGGAGTCTGATTCTATAAGCATCCTTTGAAGTCATTGAGCCCTTGTGGGATGGGGCTCTTGGCTGGTAGCTACTTCGGGCTCGAAGAGAGGAATCTGTAATTTCCCACTGGACTTGCTTGAATAGTAGATGGGGTTTTTTTCCTTCTTTTTTTTCTTTTTAAGGGAGGGGAGAGTTTGACATCTGGATTTACAGAACATTACCCGAGTAACAAGGCAATGGGCTGTAAAGGCAGACCTTCAATAATTAGCTATGTTTCAATTAGGGCTGCAGCTGAAATTTAAGCCTTGTCTGTAAGGCTTTATTATCAAAGAGAATGCAATCTGTGACAACTAGTCTAAGTCTTGAATAAATCAATAATGTCCTTGTTGCCTGTGGGCAAAGCCAAGGAGCTGACGTCTTCCTTGAGTGTTATATCAGCAATGCAATGCAATTAGCCCTGCCGTGAATTTGCAAGATTCTGTTTGTCATGGAACACGGTTGCTATTCACAGCAGCTCTGTGCTGGTAGGAGCAGGGAGCGTTTTGTTTAGCACTGATTGGCATCCATGTGAAACATGAGGATGGTCTTAATACCTAGAGAAAGCCTGTATGTTGAAACTTGGAACAGTTGCAGCTCTCTCTGGGAGATATGGCCTGGCCTTATGTGTACTTAGAGTGGGAATGGGTGGCCGAAGATTCACATGCCCTGTGCCATTTGTGATTCATGGGCCAGGACTGAAGTTTGATAGCCACCCTCTCAAGCTGAGACACATGGGCCTCTGCATTCACCACCTCCCAGGAGAGCAGCAGAGCAAGAGAAGGCTCTGGAGAGAAAGAGTTAGAGCAGTTGGGAATTCACAGGCAGGGAGTCTGCAAGGCTTTTGTTTCTGGGATGGTGGAGTATGACAGCAAACAGTGAGGGAGGGGTCAGCCATTCCCCTCTTGCCTTTGAGGAGGAAAATAAATTATTATTAATGCCTTTTTTTTTTCCTGTGGGTAGATTTTTTAAAAATACTTTTATTTAGGTTTACTGATAAAAAATCAGGTTTCTATTTAGACATACAAAATTAAAGGGTTTGTGTTTTTTTAATGACCCCTTCCAACATCTTAAATTAAAAATTCAAAACTTCTTGATGAAAATTGCTGCTCAGCCATAGAACGGTGCTTTTTGCTTGTTTATTTTGGGGTGAGGAGTGAATGACAATGCTTTCCGGAGGAGTTTATCTAAGCTGGTACGCTGGGAACTCTGACTCAAGCCAATATCTCCAGCCACTTGCAGAGTGCTTCTTTTTAAGAAGTAAAAGAAAAATTTGTCAGCAGATCCAGAACTACTTCCTAGGCTTTGAAGTTTAAAGAAGCCCCTCCCAGGGCAAAGTCCTAGCTATACTGAAGCAAGTAACAAATCCCTTCTGCATTTAGTGGGGTCAGCACTTCACCCAAGAGTTTGGGAGCAGGCAGACTCACAGCTTTTCAGTGCTGCAGCCAGGCAGTTACAGTACAGCTGCAGCTTCATACTGTGCTTACGAGATGTGTTTATTATGAGGCCATGGCCCTTGGGCAGCTCTAACTCACTTTTATATGGGAACTTTTATAGGGATTCATACATTTATTTATTGTGCTCATAAACACCCTCCACCCCCGCACACACATTAGCTCTGCATCTGCTGCCTTCTGCAGAGCCTGTACTGTCATTGAGCTCTCTGCGCTGTCTCCGTGTGGAATCCAAGCTCTGAGCAGAGCAAGGCATTGCCTCTCTCCATGGCTCCGTGATCACTTGGGGTTTTCATCATTTGTTCACTGGCCAAAAAAATGTTGTTTTGTTAATCTTCTGGTAAAGTTCAAAATGCGACAATCCCAGGAGCAGGTCCTGACAGTTTCACGCTTCTCTATGCTAATAAGATCCCTTATTAACGGCCTTGCATGCAGACATGAGAACATCTTGCTGTCCTTGTTGAAGCCAAGTTGTCTGAGGGTTAGAGAGTGAGTCTGCAAATGAGTCTCCTGAGGGGCTGTTCCTGCTTTGCTGTGTCCTTTCTAGGGCCTTGGGTGCCCTTCTTTGCCTCCACGTCCCCAGTGCCCCTGCTTTAGAGATGACTGCAGCTAATCGGTATTATCCAGCCCTTGGCTGTGCTGGGTGAAAGGTGCTATCTAGGAGGACAAGTTCATTTTTAGGACAGACCTGTCTTCTGAAGGTGGCTTTTAGCCATGTTAGAGGCCAAGAGCTTGTACCATCTTCTCTATTTCCCCATCCCCCTATGGCTGCTGAGATTTCAAGGGTGAATTAACATTATCAGCCCTCATCTCGGAGTTCTCACTTCTTCTCACCCATACCCTGGTTTGTAGTCATGACAACAAACTTGTTTTAAATAGACACACACAAAACTCTTCAAAAAGACCCTCCTCACTGGCTCAGCACCTTGATCCTATCACTTGTCAATCCAGGCTGTGTTTTTGTTGCAGCTGCTTTAGAAATCCTGGATTCCTTCCTGAGACTTGTACGTGGGTGTGATGGCAACAGATGAACAGAGTTTATGGGGAATGCAGAGAGATGCCAAGTTACACGGTGTGTGTAGGCAGCTAATGGAAAACCTGAGCTCAGAAACAAGGCTGTAGAGGGACCCTGGACCAGACGTGTACTGCCAGGAAAAGTTCAGTTGCTGACACTACCAGTAGTGGGTGCAGCTGAACCTGCTCTGCCATAGTCTCATAAAACATTGAAATATGCTTGAAAATATGCTGACTTTGCAGCTTTCTTAAATCCAGGGCTGGTTCCTGCACGATGGAGGATGAAAAGCAATCCATAAAATCAGGCTAGCTATTATCATGGTTGGTGGTAACTGAGAAAAGGAATTGTTTTGAACTCAATGATCTTTTATATTAGCTGTGTCCCTTTTCTCTGGGTGGCCTTTAACGTGGGCAGGACAGGCTATTTCCCACACTATAAGAAATCCCAGTTTGTTTACTGGGGCACTGTTGAGCTAAACATCACACCTCACTTTGAGAAGTTTCCCTGACTATTGTTGCCGGCTAACCCCTGCCAGCTGTGGCTGGAACACCTCACCAGGCAGGTCTTTCTGAGCTCTAGGCAATGGTTTGTGCCTGGAGATTTTAGCACTTTCTCGGACAAATTGCTTGGGTCTTATTGCTGGTTTGTGTTGGTCACTGTGAGCAGGAGGAGCCAAAACTACAAGATGAAGAATAGGAAACAATGGCAGTGAGAACAGCAGTAGAGGCAGGGGGGTTGAGCACAGGGTTGTATGCAACTTTGAAGTCATTGCCTGAATTTTTTACTATTGCTGCCTTTTTAGAGTAGTGTTTGTCAGGATTTATGTCTGCATTTAAGTGGAGTAGTCCTGCAAAGAGGAGGCTATAGGAACTGGAATTAGGAAATGGTCATAGACTTGCTACTTCATCTCCTGATGTGAACTGGAGAATCAGAGATGCTGGTGGGAAGACTGTCTGTGGTGATAACAGATTAGCATCCAGGCCCTAAAACCAGAGTCTGCCTTGTCTGCTGTATTAGACGCCTCTGTGAGCATAACAAGAAATTTGCCCCCTTCTCCCCCTCCACCAAGCTGTGCATTGTAAAGGGGAAAGACACTTTAAAAGCTACAAGGGTCTCTTGGCAATGCACAGAGGGGGTTCTGCATCTGCCCCACGCCTTGAAGTCTAATCTCATTTACAGTTGTCAGCGTGGGCTGCTGGAGGAGATGAAAGGCAGAGGACAAGGAGGGAGAATAGATTAGTCTCGAGCAGAGGGCACTGGGAGTGCACCTGCCTCTGCTCTGCTACCTTGAGGAGGGGCAGCAACAGCAGCTGGGCATGTGTCATCTGCTGCTCTTTGAGGCGCCCAGCCATGGAGCACACGATTAATGACTCAAGGGGCTGGGCTTTTGTGAACGATAAAAGCCCTGGGATTTAGGCAGGGCTCTCAGGCCTTTTTTTTTCTGAGCAGCGCCATCACTTTACATTTCTCAAGTGGTGTTTTGGTCGCAGGGAGCTGCTGTCTGCAGCCACAATGCTTCCCTTTCTCCTCTCTCCCCAAACTGGGCTGACCTTTGTCATGCAGCATTAACCCTTTGACTCCTCCACTTTGGGTTATAGGGTTGGGGAAAAGAAAGAGTATCCCTTCAAATTCATTGCCCTGTGGACAGACTTGAAGGGAAGAATGGGCTGGTAAGAGAGGATCTGGCTTTACTGAGGGAGATTGGTTTGCTGGTGCTGTCTGGATTATCAACCCCTCACTGCCCTCTGACAGAAGCTCTTTTGCATACAGCAGCCCCCAGGAGAGAGGAGAGGGGAACTTATTCTTCCTTTGGTCAAGGAGGGAAACTGAGGCATTCAGCAGTGAATAGATGTCTGGGAGACTATTCCCTTTGCAGGGTCGTGTCCTGTCCTTTACCGTGCCTGGATTAGTCTGTGTCTGTCCTCGGTGTTGTTACAGTGGATGGCATTCTCCCAGCACTTCAGGGCTTATACCCAGATTTGGCTTTTGGCCATGATACCTTGGAGTGATGACTCAGCATGAAAAAGCTACATGGAGGTCGTTAATGACCTTCCCACCTCTTGCAGGATGAACAGCAAAAATTCCCTGACTTCCTCCTTAATCTTCTAGTACCTCTGTACATTGAACACCGGCCAGCCCTCAAGCTGGATGTGGGTCTCTGAGATTGTCAGTATTTACACCTTCCCTACAGTGTGAAAGGTTTGTCATCAGCTATTCCATTTCCCTTTTCCCTGGCTATTTGTATACTATCCTCTCCAATCCCACCAGCTTGTATGCAGACTGTTGGCGTTGCCTAGTGCAAAACACTGGGAGTAGAAGCCGCCAGTATGAACCAGACATCAGCAGTGTAGCAAAGACAGCACTAAGCTTGTGCTGGTAGAAAGCAGGCATCTCCTGAAATGTTTCAAGGAGTCATAACAAGCACACCGAAAAGCACATGGAGGCTGAGTCACTCTTACACAGCCCGTGAGTTACTGGCAGCTTGATGTCTCTAGATTTGTAAAAGCCTCAGGAGGCTTCCTACTCATTACACATTTGTGTACCTTCCCCGTCTGAGCTGCCTGAAAACCTGTGTGTTAGAGTGCAGTGGCTGAGAGGAATGGCAAGCTTCATTCAGACCGTTGTGTATCTCTGCTGCCTCCTGATCCCAGCTGCAGTGGGAGGCTTTGGTAGTGTGTGCTGTGCTGTTTCAGTTGAACATGCGGGATGGTTTTTAAGCACATAGATCCTTGCTAATGTATTGTTCACAAATCCTGTCTTGCACATAGAAAATCAGTGAAGCAATAAAAACATTTAAGCCGCATGTTTAAAAAGAAAGGGAGGAAAAAGCCATAAACAGAGTAGATTGATGCTGTTCTGCAAATCAGCTGGTGCATTGTGCTCTGTGGCTGTGTACTCTTGTTACAACAGAGAAGGGGAAGAGATCATCCTGTCTCCAGAGGAATAAACCAGCTGCTTAGCGAGTGGAAACAGTTTGGAGGTGCTTTTCTACACCATCATCACTTATCCTGTAACATTTACAGGGCTTTTAAAGTCACTTTCTACCAGACCTGGAAAGCAAGTGTTTCTCCTCTGCGATAGGAAGTATGATGCTCCTGTTGCCTTCCGGTATTTGCAGTCAGTCCAAATGTACCGGGGCACATTTGCAAATTGAATGCAGCAGTGGGCGTGTTTGAGTTTGACAGCAACCAAGGAAGCTGTGTTCTCTTTCTGCCTCCTTACTAGCCATTGTACAATGTGTTGCTTTCAAATCAGCTTGGTACCAGCACAACATGAGACAGAGTTGATGGGGTTTAGATGATGGACTCCTTTCCTGCACTGCTGTACATACAGGGTGCTGAGAAAAGCTGATCTCTGAATGCTTTGGATTTTTATGTGATTCAAACCTTGCAGTGTTTGCCTGTTCAAGCTGTAGCACCTGGGACAGTCACTTCTTTTCCTCTCCTCTCCCAGTCTCCTGAGCAGCGGCATCCCCTCTAATACAGCTGCTTGTGGTGACACTGGGGATATTCTGTCACCAGAGATGGTATGTTTTGGTAAAAGATGTAGTGAAAGTCCTGGATGTTTGTGATCACACTAAGTCTCACTTGGATCTTGAATTCCTTCAACTCTAAAACTAAAACCCCAGCACTAGCAAGGCATAGGGAATGTATGTATTCTTAGTATATGTTCCTGTTGCTTAGGAACAGCTGTCTGCAGTGACTGTGTTACTGGTGAAAGAATAACGATGTATGAAACTAATGTTAAACAAACAAGATCAATCTTACCCTTAGGAACTGTTCTTTGTGTTCTTTGATGCTTGATGTACTCTGTAAGTAGTGTATACTCTGGAGTTTCCTGAGTTGTATGAGGAAAAACTAAACAAGGATTCTGGAGGCAAAGCTGCTTGTGACTATCATCAAACTTCTGGTCTCATGCACTCCTTCAGGGCAGCATTCCCTGAGGAAGCATCTCTGCCTCTGTGATCCTTCACTATTAGGTACTAATGATGACGGTGACGCTGCTTTGTGTAGCATAATTGTATGTGATGTATGATGGTAGTGGAAATCCTTGTTGATGACAGCCTGCAGCCTGTGAGATGTAGCCATGCTTACCTTTTGGCAAAAGATCGATATTACAAAAGGTGAAAAATGGAAAGTTCCAAAAAAAACTACTGGAGGACTCAATCCTGTGTGCTCTGACTTCGTCTAGCAAAGCAGTCGAAAACAAGTGTGACAATTGTCTTGGACCCATTATATGTCTAACATCAACTGCTGTTTTGCTGGGGCTAGTATGTGTCCTAAGGGATTTGGAGAGCAGAGGGGGATTTTAGATTCTGCCCCTTGCTCTGAAGCAGAGCCAGATGCTTGCTTCCCTCCGCTGGCTGCTTGCCACTCTTTTCACATGTTTACTTACCTTCATGTTGAGAAATAATGGGAAATAGGCCTTGAGCATCTTTCCTCACTGCAGGCTGTGGCTGCTGTGGAAGGATGTTGCTTTTTAGCCTTCTTTTTTGCACTGGGGAGGAAAATGAAAGTGTTTGTTGTGGTTCCTTCTTCCACTTGAACTGCTGCCTCTTCCCTGAGCTGCTCCCTCTTGGTTGCTAATAGAGGAGTTGCTTTTGCACACAGTTTTGTTATCACTGGATTTATGTGTCTGAGTAGCTGTCCCCCTTGTCAGCAGGGAAGGCAGAAACATTTTTCCTTCGTGTGTCTTCTGACAATAGTGTTTGGGGTTTGGAGCAATGTTTCTTTTGCATTGATTTGTGTGTTTAGGCAGCCCCTTTGGGGGAGACTGCTATGAAGAGCAGGGGAGATGGTGCAGCTGCTACTATTTTTGATCTCTGAGCTGTGCCTGGAGACCATAGCTAGAGGAATAACTTTCTTCCAACCTAAATAAAGTGTCTGAAGAATCTTTACTGAACTGCGTGCTTGCTTTGCCACACTTGGACTTGCCAATCCTGGGAACTGTTTGGGGATGTTTTGTGTCTATGTGCATGCATGCAGGACTGCTCTTGTGCTTTCAGCACGTTAAATATTCTGGTGTTGTCTTCTCTAGAGCTCTTTGAGCTAGAGCGTATGTTAGCTTTTTTAGAGGATTTGCCAGTGTTGGGTATCCGCACTAGAGATTTTTGCTATTGCAATGCCTTTCAGTCAGTCTGTATTCCAGAAGCTATAGTGTGCTGGCTAGCTTGTGTGGTTTTCACCTGATGGGAACCTCCTGCCTGCATTCATTGCCTTCTGCAGCATTTGGAGAGGCAAAGCCATGTCTTTTTATGAATGAGTGCAATGGCCAGTTTATCTACCTGTCAGGTGTAAGAGGAAACAGCTTTCATGGTAGAGAGAGCAGCAGCATAGCTTCATAGTTGCATGTGACAGCTGAAGCTGGCTGGCATATAAAAGCTGCACAGTCCCCTTCAACAAGACAGGTGCGTTGAGTAACTTCCCCAGGGTGGTGACAGCCAAAATGTCTTCCAAAGAATTGTTGTATGTGTCTAAAACAGTATCTACCAGCCTTATTCCCTCTGTGGCCCATGAGCTGAGAGCTGCACATTGATATATGGGATCTTTCATAGTTGGTACTGGTGGCCAAGAGGAGCTGGGGCAGAAAGTCTTTTGCCAGCTGCTGATTTATGGCACTAGTAAACAGTCCTGAAAAGCACAGTGAGAATTTTCTAGACCTTGTGCAGTTTCAGCTGACTGGAAGCTCCAGGCTGTTATTTGACCATGTGGAGTAATAAAACTGTGAAAACTAATTAACTTTTGGGCCTACTGCAAAACAAACTAGTTCATGCAAAAAATTACTCCACACTTGCCAGCAACAGTGACTTCATGGGCTTATAAGCCTGTATTTAATGACCAAGCATGTAGTACAATGCATGAAGTATGGGTTTTTTTGCTGACTTCTAAGGCTGAACAGAATATAACAAGCTCTACTGATCACTGAGGATGTGAATACCAGCTCTTTCATCCTTATTAATTATGTAGCTGATGTGTGGGTGGAAGTTTGACACAAAGCTGCATTGGATGGTTCTTGTAGTCTAAACCAGCCTGAATTATGCACGCCCAACCCAAACGAAAGTAGTTCATTCAAGGAAAGACTCTAGTGAGTACTATAGTTTTTCTGAGGTCATTCTCGCTCACAGTTCCCCCTGAGGTGTGGCTGAATAAGCTCTTTCCCAGTGGGAACACAAGGGTTTTTTTTCTGATTTTAGCAGGCAAGTTAGTCAGCCCTACTCAGGACCTGGCTCCTGTGATGCAGATGCTCTGTGCATGCCAGTTGTGATGATGACATCAGAGAAGGGATGTTTCTGAGTGCCCCGGTATTGTGTTCCTTGCCAATGACAATACACATCAATATTGTATAAATGATCCAGCCTCTGTCATCCAACACCGATTTGGAGGGAGGGAATGACTGGCCATTCTCCTTAATCAGATTACTAAGGTAACCCTCCTTCTGTCCCATCAATTCCTGCATTACTTAGTAGCCCTTAATACTGGATGTTTAACTGCTGGTATCGTTAGAGTCAAAGCTAAGCTTGCTGATTCTTGTTCTCCTTTGCTAGGGTCTATCCATTTAGCTGGTGGCAGAGGATTGTGTAGAGCCTTTGCTTGCTGGGATGCATAATGCCACTTGGCTGTTATTTTTCTGATTGATAACTCATTACCCCAAAGGGCAGAGCTGGCCCTTTTGCAAAACATAGGGTGCTCTGGAGGAACTGTACAGTTGTTGGCTATGTTTGAGATGCACAGGCTTGAGCTTCAGTTCCTCAGAAAGCTGCAGGCAGTGCATGGCCTGTCTTCTCCCCAGGTTGAGAAGGGAAGGGAGGAAGGTTGAATATTGTACCAGATCCCTTTGCTGCCCCACTACACGGCTGGGGAACGAGGAAGCCTGATCTGGAGCTACCTGTTGTGGAGGGGAAGGTTGCATGCTGGCCTGGTCTGTGCCCACACCTGGGTCATGCAGACAGATGGTCTGGTATCTTGGCGAGATAGTTGTCACGATTGCTGATACAGGAGCAGGAATTTGGAACTTGAAAGAGAAGCCACCTTAAAGGCAGGAGAACTATGATGTGGTGCAATTTTTTTAAAAAAATATTTATTTATTTTAAAGTGTCCATCCTCCGTCTCCTGATGGATGCACTTGAATTGTCACAGTACTCAGTACCAGAGTACCAGCTAGCATGGGTCTATCCCAAGCTTTGGTTTTCTCTGCTGAGCAAAGTATTATTGCAGAGCTATTATTTGACCTAAAATAAATGTGTGTGCATACTCACTGCTATAGAATTCTGCTTTTTCACGCATCAAATCAAGTCCCTGTGGATTTTCACCTCCTTCCCAGATCTGGCAGACACTGAAAAATGGAGCTATTTTTAATCTGAAATGTTCTGTGTTTCAAATCCAGGGTATAAAATGTGGGTTTCTCCTGACAAGTTTCATGGCTGATTGCTATAAAACTCCTTGTCTTTAAAGGAAGAATAAAACTTCCTACAGGAAGAGCAAAAGCTCTGATATTTTAGGGGTATGAATCTTAGTTCCTTTGAGAAACAGAAAAATAGTGGCATTTGCTGTCCTTGGATTAAAGAATTTACTGAGGTGGGGGAACAATTTAACAGAGGACTTTAGCACAGTCCAGTGTGGTAGAGTATCAAGAGATGCTGTTCCCCTCCCAGAGGGGAGATGATGTTCTCTGGATTAGGAATCATTTGCCTGAAACAGTATTTCTGACAACCAAAGAGACTGACATCACAGGCAGAATGCTGCTTACACCCCTTTCATCAACTTCTTGCTGTCACTGTGGTTCTATCATCCCACTGGATTCACTGCTCCATCTGTCCTCCTGAAAGTCTGGCATGTATTGTCCAGGAGAAGAGTTGAATTTCTGGTTCAGTTGTTCTCCCTGCCCAGAACAAACAAATATAGGAAGTTTCTTCCCCTCCCCACTGTATGTGCTGTTCTGTGCCTGAGTCCAGTTTGATGGGTCAAAGGGGGAGCCACCTTTCAGAGCAGATCCCCCCTTCTGTGCACCCAGGTGTGGGACAGTGGGGATAGCAAGTTGTTACCACCACGCTGCAGACAGTTGTCTAAGCAAGAAGGGCTGAGACCTTTTTTGCCCTAAAGGGAGGAGGAGGGAGAGAGGCAGAGCAGATCTGATGGTATAGGGGAGCTTGAGCTGGGGAAAGCAGCATGCTCAGTTTTGCAAGGTAGCTTTGAGTTTGGACTCCAGGCTAGGCTGGATGCCTCAGTTGTAACAGGAGCAACGTCCCCTAGTCAGTGCTGAACCCTGTCTCTCTGGCACTGGTGGAGCTGCTTCAGTGCAAACACCAGCTCAGCTTTCTTCTGGCTCCCAGCACTGAAGGACCTATTCATGACAGTCCGAGTGGCTTCTATACTGGTGGCCCCTTGAGCTGGGACGGCCCCCACTTGCCCTGCTGCAGCCTTGGTAAGCTGAGAGTTGCAGCTAATGAAACACAAGAGGAGTTCCTTGTAATTGTACAGGCATTGCTGAGTAAATTTCTATCCTGGTTACCAACCTGGCAGCACCCTGCTGACATAGCCTTGGTCTTTGCTTATAAGAGCTGTCTAAGGCAGCCCATCGGTCACGGCATCCTGGCACTTAATGAGGCTTAATGGGACCGCCAAACTCTGAGCCCAGCAGACCACCCAAGCACCCCCTGTCAGTGTGCTCCTCTCTTTTCTGCCTTATATGGAAGGGGAGCAGCACTTGTCTCCTGGGGCTACCGAGACAATTGGTGTTTCTGCCTGGCCTTCATCTCACTGGTGTTGCTCACCAGATAAGTCACTAAGCAGCAGTAGAGAGAGACCCAGTGGCTCAGATCTGATTAACCTCTACAACTTTATCCTGTGTTATAATTGGATTAGCTGCAGGGGGGCAGTTTTGCTGCTGTTCCTGTTTTTTTCTTAAACAGGTACTTACCGCATGCAACAAGTTTAGAGTACTGAGAAGACCTGTGAATAAATAAGTAGTGTTTGCTTCTTTCCCACTGCTCAGCTAACAGCTCCTTCCCTCCCTTTCTGAAAAATTGCTGTAGCAGATGCCTGTGAGATAGTTCTGAGTAAGCCCTACAAGTGAAATCTCTTGGGAGGTGTGGGGTCTCGCCTAACAGTCTGG
Source organism: Microhierax caerulescens (assembly GCA_035590215.1). NCBI lineage: Eukaryota > Metazoa > Chordata > Aves > Falconiformes > Falconidae > Microhierax > Microhierax caerulescens. The sequence continues at coordinate 121,804,039 of JAVJGJ010000001.1, forward strand.
ATGGCAGACCAAGAGTCCCTGATTGCTAACTGCCATTCTGTTGCTTTTGGGAAGGATTTCTGCTCAGTAAATGTTCAAAGCAATTTCCATGTTCAGTTTCTTTCATCTTTTCTTTGAGCTTTTTAGTTTCCTTCAGGGCCTGATTCTTCTGCACCTTAGGGTTTTTTCTTGTATCACTGCAGTAGCTGTGGGCTGTAGGGAATTGGCCTTATTCAGCACTGCAATAGCCCTTCCTCTTCAAGGACTTCAAAGTTCATTCTCCAGTATCAGTTCATCTAGTTTTACAAGTGCCAACGTGGAATGAGGAGATCAGTGATCATATCGTGTTATAATGGGGGACAGGCTGCTCCAGACCTGAAAAAAAAGGAATGGAATCCATTTGGTTGTGGGATTGCCCCTCATTCCCTAAGCTGCTGTCTACCTGCATGGTGCACAGTTGAGAAAAAGAAGAACCAGTTTACAGGAGACTTTCTCCCATGTCCATCTTTCTGTCTGCAGCAGTTTTCTTTTCAACAAGCTTAAAATAGAAGCCTTTCTCCTTGCCATACCTGTAATTGGTTCTGGATTGAGCCTGGGGAAGGTCATTCACCTCCCTGGGTTGATAGAAGGGGTACATTCTGCTGAGAAGTGCCCTCTTACATCTGTTTCTAGGTAGCTGTGCACAAAAAGAGTGAATTGTAGGTGTGATATCTGAGCACAGCTCTGTTCCAGGAGGAATAATGGATGTACCAGCACTACTCTAGCTGTTGCAAGATCAGAAGTGCTGTTACATTAAAGCTGGTAATACTGCCTGGCTTGGAAAAAGGGCTGAGAAATTGTTCTGGGGTTTTAATGTATGTTCAGATAAACTGTCTTTCATAGTGAAGATCAGGCCTTTGAATTTAGTCCATGTACAACAGCGTGGGTTTTAGTACTTGGTGAAAATGTAACTCCAAGGAATTCCCTCTTTGCACAGCGCTTGAATGTGATTCATTTGTGAGCACTGTGTGCATCACAGTTGCAGTCTTTAAGCAGAGGTTTCAGTGCTTCGTTGCATCTGGGGTGCCTTTACAGGGTGTATGGTTGTCGGGCATGGACTCGTCTGCTGCTTGTAAAGAAAATGTAATCATTAAGTTGAATTATGATGAACATTAGTTTCCTTTGTCAGATTTAATGTATTCATGTATTTCGCGTCCACTGGCCCCTCAGCAGCTTGCAGGCTGGATATGTAAATTGGTAGCTGCAGAGAGGATGACTGATCCATTAATAGGTGGAATTTGATACTCATAAAAATGAATGCATTTCATGTTGCATGGCAATGGTTTGCCAGAATTTGTAAGTTGCCTGAGGATCTCTTACTTGGAATTCTGTGGCTCAGGCTACATTTGTTACAAAAGCAATACAAATGGAGAGGCCTTGTGGTTTCAGAGGGTTGGCTATTCTTTTGTCTGAGTATCACTTACAGTTTTCCTGTATCAAATGTTATTCCAAGGAAGCTGTGAAAATGTGAAATGCAATGATATCTAAAAACAAAGCACTGCAGTCCAAATTCACTGTGCCCACAGAAATAATCTGTCTTTGGAGATTTGTTCAGATACTATTTTTCAGGAAAAGCCAAGTTTTAGTAGATAATTTTTCATTATTAGGCTTTCGTGAAGGGATGTAAAGGACTAAAAGGATTTGGTGGGTCATTAAAATAAATACAGATCTGTCACCGTGGGGTTTTAAAAACAAGATGAAATCCTGACCCCTCTGAAAGGGCCTCATTTGCTTCCTTTGGGCCCCATGCTAATTTCATTACTGATCTCAGATGGGTAAGGACTTCCCGATTTTAATTTTACAGCTCTTCTTTAAGCATGTAGACATAGAAATACTCAGTTTCTTTTGCTGATAGTTTTATTAAAGGAGGCTCACATAATGTGCAACCCTTCCACGGTGGAGCATTTGTGTGAGAAATTTCATTTTTCAAGCACATGAAGTCATGATGATCCCTCAGATATTGAGAGTCTGCACTCTGAAAATATTGGTGCTTCTTGCTTTTCCCTTCAGCGCTGTGAGGCAAATTCTTCAGCTCTTCATCACTGTGCAAGCCTGGGCTGAATGGGCAGTAGCAAATATGCATGGAGAATATTGTGATACGTGCCATAAAGTTGTGCCAAGGAGAAAGGAACATCCAGGCTCAAATGATCTTTTTTCCCTGAAGCTTCTATGGTTTGCTTTTTTCTAAGGTGAAGTGCTGGATCCAAGCCTTGCTAAGAGCTAACATCTTTCATGCCAGGGAAGAAATTCTTTGCTAGTGTATTCCTTTACCACAGTGTCTCTAAATACTCATGGTATCAATGCAGCAGAGTTTGGCTGTGGAACATCTATCATTACTGTAATAATGTACAGCTCTGTGGGTACTGCATCCGTCTCTGACTAATCTGTTCCCATAGAAATGTATGCCAAGGTTCAACTGAACATTTTGTGTCTCCATTTTGCAGGCTGAGGAAATGACCATGGTTTGGTATGTTTCTGAGAAGGTAATTGAAACAACCAGATTTGCTTGGTGGGCAGCAGGAATAGAACCAGGGTGAAGTACCAGTGTGGGATAGCTGTGGCTGTGGGTGGCACTTTCATGGTGCTTCTTCCCCACACTGTAGTGTCTGAAAAAAACCCCAATCCCCACAGGGAAGTAGGGGTGCTTGATGATGATGTCTTGGCTCTGAAGCTAGCTAGTTGTGATTGCAGGGACTTGCAGTCTGCTATGGGTTGGTACAAGCCCATCTTTCAACTTGTAAAAAAGCTGCTGCGTTTGCTTGAAGGACATCAGGCAATTATGCAGGCAAAACCCAGCTGCTTTTCTTCTGGAGACTTGGTCTCTCAAATAGTCAGTGCCCAGGGTTCTTGAGAGTCTTAAGTCAGTGAATTCAGTAGCAGATGAAGGTATTTGGTGTCTTTGGGTATTGGTCACTTTTGGGGCTGCGGAAGGCAGGATTGTGCTGTGGACACTTTGGCCAGGTGCCTCTAACCACCAGCTCTTTGTCAGAGCTCTGCCCTGCTTTGCTTGGGCTTGGATGCAGCACACAGTTCTGCAGCCAGCAGCCAGCTCACGTGGCTCAAGGGTGAACAAATGGTAAGATGTGTAGGGCTGAAAAGACCTCAAGGAATTTCCCCCCTTCCCCATCAGTCCCCTACTACAGATCAAAGTTGTCCCATTTCTGTAGCTTAGGAGGGTTTCTCACTCAGCTTATCTGAGACCAGGTCCACAAGGCCTGGGAACAGTGAATGGAGAAACTGGTGAACAGTTTCTGCTTCTTTTGGTGGCACTAGCTGGCAGTTTCTGAAATAATTTTTGCTTTAGCTGCCTCCAGACTCTGTAGAGGTGACAAGTGGAGCAAGCAATACTCATCAATTAAAATGGCCGTATAATTTTCATTGCCGTAATAAAGACTAATGTAAAGTAAAATCAATTATTTTATGCAATGGGACAGGAATTAATCTCAACTAAGCATCCTGGTCTATTGTAGTTCCCCACTTGCTACAACAAACATTTGTCTATGCGGTGAGATTTTCTAGCATAGAAATGCTAAGAGAAGAGTGTGATAGCTATGGGAGCTGGACTGGTTTGCTTTCTAGCTGTGTTCCCTCCCTTGGTTGACAGGTGAAGAGGCTGATGGCCAGCTTCCAGTTAACACAGTTATTTTGCTAGCTTACAGGGTAACTGTGCTGAAAATCCTGCTATTGCCTGAGCAGTTTCATTTCCGAAGAGGGATTCTGCTGAAATCTTTCTCTGTGGAGTGACTGGAGTAAAAACTTTAGTTTCCCCTCCATGCTGGGGAAATACCTGGACTTGGGGTGCAAATCCTCAAATCAGCAGCAGGTTTGTGCTTATCCTACATGGGACAGACTACTGCAGAGCCCAAAGCAGCTTCACAGCTAGACCACAGCTGCTTCCTTTCTAGTGAGAACAAGCAGCAAGTCTGACTGTCACTGGCATGCATCTGTCACAGGGGGTGCAAAGATTTGCTGTCCCATGCATGCTTAGGTGTAGTACTTTACTGCAGGGCTGAGCAAGGCTAAAAACCTTGCCTGTACATATCCTGTCCAGCTCCTCCAAGTCGCTCAGTGCGCTCAGCAGAGCCGGGTTCTATCTGTTCTCCATCTGTCCCTTCCTCCATCATCTTTGCTACCGTTAATTGTTAGCGTCTGGCTTGAAAGATTGCCCCTTAGCATGGTGCTGATGGGATCTTTACACAGAGGATTAAGGCTGGAGTGGATTGACAGGAGACAGTATCCCTGCTGTGGGAAGCTTGCCAGTTGTGTGCAGGCTCAGTGCTGCTGCTCTTCCAGTTACTCCAGTTCATGTCAGGACATAGGCAAGAGTCAGTTGCAGCCCCATGTCCCCTCAGCAGGGCCAGCTGGCCAGATGTGGCCCGGTGCACTGCATGCTGAATTTGGGAGAGGCCTCCAGCACCCAGCTGCTGCATGTGGCCTTTGCCAAGGCTTTCTGTCTCTTTACATCAGCTGCACCATGCCATGGAGGCGATTTCATACCTGGCTCCTCAGGTGGTTTCCACTGTGCAATTGCAGTGCTTTAATCAAGGATGTGGAGAAGGATAAAAGCTTTGTGGGGAATGTTGGCAGTAGGAGTTGAGATGTCATTTCTTACTGTATCATGCTCCCTAGGTGGCAAATGTGTCTGTAAATCACACAAGTGCTTTCCTGTAGCTTTGCTTTCTGTTACTGCCTCAGCTGCTGCCAGGATTTCATGGGACACAGATCTCAGCTTTTGGCAAAAAGCACTGCCTCCTTTCCTTGTAAAGGTATTAGCATGTATTTCCAGTGCCCAGGAGCCTAGCCAAGGGCCCTGCTAAACTTGCTAAATCCAGGCCCTGAGAGATCACATTTCTTTTTGTGTTATTTGGTTTTCTTTCCTGTGGAGTCTGTATTTTCTCCTGTACATGCATGGGAAGCAGGGGAGAATCCCTTGGCATTTCAGAAGGTATGAGTGTCCTCTTACCTTGTTACTCTCCTGATCTGCTCCTAACAAGTCCTTGGAGACCTTTGTTGCTCTTTTCCAAAGCTGGTATGTGTCCTGCAATAACCAAAGGGTATCTGTTACCTTGCAAGGACAATCTGGGGCCTGGAGGCACGTTTACTCCTTGCCGTCAGTAGCACAGGTTCTCCCTTTTTTTGCCGCGTTGGAACAAACTGGCAGAAACTTTCTGTGCTTGGATCTATCGCACCAGGGAGGGTTTCCATGTGTGTTACGCTGTCTACAGCTACAGCTGTTGCAAAAGAAAGTCTTTTTGCAGTCTAAAGGAAAACCTTTATATCTAATCCATCTCAGACTCTTAAATCTCAAACATAGCCAAGTAAAACCAGCAGAGTTCACGCCAAAGGGCTCAATTTTGTGGGCTTCTTGAAGGGAATGTTAAAAGATGTTCACAGGGTTTAGAAGCATTGTTGGATTTTTTTTTATTTTTTTTTTTTTTGTACTATGAAAATCCCACTAGCTGATATTCCCATGTCCCTTTAAGCCATTTGAGATAACATTTATTTTGTTTCTTTCATTAAAACTATTTTTATCCTGGCTTGTGGGACAAGTAGAAATTAAAACAGTGCTTGGTATTTCCTTGCCCATCCTGTCTGTTCTTCATCCCCAGATCCTTTCAGCTCTCCCCAGCTCTCCCCCCTTCCCTCCCCAGCTTGCCTTGAAGGGCTGGGAAAGCCGGAGCTGGTGCATTATGTTGCCTGTCTGATTGTTGTGGGGTTGTGTTTGTGTGGGGAAGGTCACGAGACAAAAAGACCACCAGGCAGGGGTGGGCAGGGGGTGTTCAGTCCCGCTCCATTCAGTCCTTGTGGCAATGGGTGGGAAGAGTCTTGTTTGCATGACGGGATTTCAGGGGGTGATTGCTTTTTTGTTTAGGCTTCTTCCACGGCTGCTGCATGGGCCCTGGAGGACTACAACAAAAGTAGAGCATATATATGAGATTCATGGGGCTGAAGCGTGCTGAGATAACCAAGAGGCAAAGTCGTCGGTGCAGGAGTGACTGAGCCAGAGCCAGCCACTGTGCTCTTGCAGCCTGGAGGCTGTCAGCGATTGCTTCGGGTGGGGTGTTTGTGCTAAGTCCAGTCTTGGCTCTGGCGGGAGCTCTTCCCGGGTGTCTGAATCCTTAGCTGGATGAATGCTGTGCAAGTTTTCTGGCTGTGGAATGAAGGTTGAGATGTGGAGGAACAGCTCCACGGACCTGCCACACTGGCTATGCTTCCCTGAATATTTTTGAGGCTTCCTGCCAGTGACTTATTTGCAGCACCTGCCTCCTTCCTTACCCATCAGGTCCATGCTTTTGAGAGCCTTCTTGTGTTTAAATCACCCCTCTGAGATGCTGGCTCTCAGTGCACCTCTCCCCTCACCCCCCATCCTTAGAAAGCAGCTCAGCCTATATTTACCACTGGTATGCATAAAGGCAAACATTGTCAGGGACTCATTGTAACTGTCCCAATTACTTTGAGTTCATTTGCATAAGAAGATTGACCAGCCTGTGGTAGTGGCTTTGCCTTGGCTGTCTGATACGGGACACTTCGATTTGGGGAGCAGAAAAGAAACAGAGTTCCCAGGCTGGGTGTAGGTTGGGGAGGGAGTGACAGTTTTGGACCCTAACAGCGTGGGTGCTATAGCAGCCCTTCCTGGTGGGAGGGTGACTTGTCAGCTCCCAGCTGCTGGCAGCACAAGGCTGTCTGATACAGTTGTAATAGCTGCCAGTTTCCCAGAGATACAGATTCAAGGGACCCCAAGCATGCCTGAGCTCCTGGCTGTCCCATCTGAGTAAATCCTTCTCCTCTATAGTGTGTACATGTGTATTTATGTATTGATGTATCTATTTTTAGTAGGTGTTGATCCTGCTTGAATGCTTTTAGACTAAGCAGTGACCTGCCTTGTGTTGTCACTTCCCTCAAGCACATGTAACCTCTCCTCCTTGTGTTTGGATTTCTTCCAGAGAGCTAGCTGTTCCTGCAGGCAGGCACTAAAGGGAGAGGAAAGCAGCTGGGATGAAGCACAAGTCAGGAAGCAAGCTGAAATGGTATGATCTCTTGACCCAAAGCAGTAGCTAGTGCTGTTAGGGCTAGTGCTTGTACTGCAGCAGCTGCACAGCTCAGACTCACTGAATTGAGAATTATTCATGTTCTCTTTCCCTTCTCCCCAGTGCCATATGTAACGTGATCTGGCTGTGCCCATGCTGGCAGATGGAAAAGCAAGACACTGTTTGCAGTAATGGTTCTTCATGGGCTCAACTGGCCTATGAAGTTGCAATGTTCAAGCTTGTCAGCTTTGGCGGAGCAGCAGAGCAGCCTTTCTGGAGACCCTTACTGTCCCGCTGCTGCTGCTGTATGTGTGCATATGCCCGTGCAAATGTGTATCCTTCTCTTCATCTCCCTGCTGCTTCCAGGAGAGACCCTCACACTTGGACAGCTGTTGCTGTTGCTTGTGGGTGTCACCAAGCTTAGTGTGCTTCCTGGAGGTGCTTTGACCATTACTCTATCCTAATCCTTCCTTAAAAATCTTCCCTCCAGTATTTGGCAATTTTCAGTTTTTACTGGTCGGTTATTAGGTAGCAATGTAGGAGTGTTTTATGGAGGTGGCTGGAGCACATCTCAACCACAGTAGTATTCTAAGCCTCTTGCATCTTTGGGCGAGTTACTTTGCCTCTCTGCCTTGGGTTCCCAGTTCATAAAGTGGAGCTCTTTATGAGGAGGTACCATTGTGAATCATAAAGAGCACAAATTGCCATTTCGAAATGTACTGTGTGCTAAAGACCTGATTCTAACAGTCAGATGCCAAATTTCTGTCCTGTATTTTTGGACCTCTGTGAGAGGGATTGGTGATCCAGCCCAGATTTCTCAGGAATTCCTTTGCTGTTTCTTTGGGGTGGAGGGTGAAGTATGTGTGGAGAAATCCTCATGTCTTTTCTCAGATGAGTTGCTGCTTGTGCTCTGACTCCAGGATGCTCACATTTTTTGCCTGAAATAAACTGCATTGATATTGTTATGTTTGCTTGGTGCAAGAAACATCAAAAAAGAAGGGGCCAGAACCAGTCTCAAACTGGGGCACAGATGGACCCCTTGCAGTTCCTCTAGCAACACTTTAAAAGTCAGTTTGTATGTTTGATTTCCCTGATGTGTTGAAAAGGCAAAGTAGAGTCAAGTCTTAGATTTAGATTTGTTTTTCTTTCCATTGTGTTTGGTTTTGAGGGCCATGTCCTACCTTCCACTGGATTTTTATGACCTCTCATCTCCACTGTGTGACAGTGTATTTATGAGCAAGTGAAACATGAGCTCCAGACACTGATTTAGCTTTTAAATGGTTGTTCTTGACAAATATGAAAGGTAATTCTGAGCATGAAGAAAAAGGCTATAATTTAAGGCCTTATGCTCTCCCTTTTAGACACTGTATCTTTTGCTTTGCAGTTCAGAAAATTAGATTTGGCACAGGATCATGTAGGAGGTGACTGATAGACCTAGGAGGATAACAGATACCTTGGCCTATCTAAACCTGCACACCCAAAAGGGTTAGGAGTGTGTATCAAGTTTGCAGCTCTGCTGGTGAGGTTCAAGTAATAAGAAGTGTCCTTCCTAAATGCTTTATTTTCCCCAGCTGTGAAAACGGTGGAGGTGGGTGAATAATGATATGTAGAGTTTCATTTGCAATTCCACAAAAGATTGGGAAAACTGTTTTTTGTTGCTCCTTGAGCAAAATATTTAATTTGACTTGAGCCAAACCATCTGGGCATTCTGAAGATAAATGTAAATGGCAATTTTATTATGAAACATTTTGAAAATAGTAATGCCTAGTGTTTTGGCCTTGTAGAATCCAAGGGAACTTCTGAACAATCAATGTTCAAAGCTAAGGCAATGACTGAAATGTCCAAGTTTTTGCTTGGAGAAGTTTTTTTTTGAAAAAAAAATAAATTATCCTGGCTTTAGAAATGGGAGGAAAGCCCCGCAAATAACACTGACAGTAAACAATGTTCCTGTGTCATACATATAAACTGCATCTTGTCCCACCTTTAGGATAGTGTTACACTTGAATCTCTAGGGCTGCTACTTTTAATTATCTTGGTGCTTTATCCTATCAGCTGTTTCCATGTCACTGGCTCAGCTTTGCTACGACTCCCTTTGATGGGGGCCCTCTGCCCTTTGGTGGCTGCTGTTCGGTTTGCTCTGGGTTCATGAGAATTTGTTGACTGGGAGCAAAGAAGGTGCCTGGTGGTGGAGGGATTATACAGGGACAGATGATGGTAACACTGCTCCAGGCAGCTTTTCTGCTCCAGGATTAAAGTTCATGCTGTGTTACTTGTCTCTCTCTCTCAGCCTTACAAGTCCATGTGGGAAGCTATTCTTCCTGGACTATTTAATTTTGTGCTGCTCAGCTCACTCTCTGCCTTATTTCTTCTTCTTTCCCTTTCCATTCAAGCGGCATCTTTCAGGCTTCCCCATTCAGGTCTGTCTTTGCTCCCTGCCCTGTGTAAAACTTCCATGCCCTCCCTACCATTCATCACCTCTTGCTCATTCACCTCCCTGCTTGCCTTTCTCCATTCATCTGGGCTTCCTCTCAGCCAGGCTGGGCTGCCCTCCCCTCCTGCCCCTTTCACAGTCCTCCTTTTGTGCCTTTGCACTCCCTTCTCTGTGGCCATCCGTAGCACAGCAGTCTGCAGCATGCTCCCTGAGGATGCTCTGCTAGAAGTTTGCCCCAGCTGATGGGCTAATTAATCCCTAGTGGAAGCCTGGTGGGATTGCTTTGGGTGGATTTGTCTCTCTAGTTACCCTGCAGGTGAGAAGTTCTGCATGCCCCTGCCCCTTCCTGGCTCTTCCCGCTTCCCAGAGATAGAGGCTGATGCATGAACAGGAAGAGTATTGCCATTTCCTAAACCGTCCTTTTCAGTCTGGCCTTTCTCCCTCCTAGCTTCTTTTCCCTTTGTTTGCAGTGGTTGCAGCTCCCAGGCGACTCTTTGGGATGTTGTTTTGAGCAAATCCTTCCTGAGGAGTGTAACATGCATTTCTCCTAATTTTGCTGGCTCTCTCCTTATGGTTGTTGCCCCTGCCTTCTCTGCTTCTTTATTCTAGTTGTCTGCATTGGGATCATATCAGTTTTGGAAAGCCATCTCTGTGCTTGAATGTGTGTTTTAAGTGTTACCCAGGAGCTTGTGAATTGCAGTAGCTAGGGCTTGATTTTTTCTAAGTTTCAATGCAGCCACAACCCTGTGCCGGTGATGCAGACATGGCAAATATGGACCACAGGCCTCTGCCAAAGATCCCCCCAGCCTGCTGTGCACCTGGTCCCCTAGAGCTCACGCCCATGCTGGCAACGTGCTCCTATTGAAGGAGCAGATCTCTGTGCTGCGGCATGGCAGGAAAACCAAGTGGGAGGTCTGCTTGTGTGTGGGTACCCATGGGGGGCTTCAGCTTTGAACGGTTAAACTGCATTGAAGCCAGTCTGTTCAAGTCAAAGGGGAATATTAGAGCTTGGGAAGAGGGGACAGGCTTGGAGGAGGAAGCAGGTGCTTTTTAAACTCTGTGTGAGCCCTGTACATGTGAGAAATCTGGTTAGTTCAGTAAAGGAGGCAGAGATGAGGTGGAGGCAGGCAAGGAGAGGGGTTCTGCGAGTGAGTGCAGGTTTGACTGACAGGACGAGCGCTCTGTTGTGTGGGAGGCTGCAAAGGGAGTATCCGCTGCTGTCTCCTGAGGCAGTGAGGAGTCCCTGATACAGTTCGGGCAGGGCCAGGCGCTGTGAGGACTTGTCAACGGTTTCGATGTCTCCCAAGAAACAATGTGAACCACCACAGCTTCCAGCAGTCTGGCTCCTTACTATGGTTGTAACCACTGTGATCACCCTGGAAAGATGCAAGCCAGGATTGCTTGTTCTCAAGTGTTTAAATTATGGAAGTTAGAGTAATAATTAATACTCTCAGCTCTGGGCTCCATTTGGAACCAGCCTGTCTGGAGTACTTCAGAGATGCTTCTGTTGTTGCAGTGTAATGCCAGGTACCTACAAGGCATTGCAGCGAATCATGAGATACCTCTGTCTCCTCTTCACAAGGCTGACGTTATCTTCTGCTCCAGCTTAGCTTGGAGAGCAAAGGAGCTTCTTTGGTAGTTTCCAGTCCCCATGACTGGGCAAAGCCGGATGTAAAATCAGTATATTACATATGTTTCCCAGTCTGCTTAGTAAGAGTTTTGCTCTGTGGTTGTTCTAACCAGAAGTATGGCTTGAATTCCAGTATAGGTGGGTTATTCTGGTTATACATGTGTTATGGCAGTTGTTAATTGGGGCTTTAAATGCATCTGTTTGGCTGTTACGGCAGTTTTTCTGAGCACTAATAACTTGCAGTCAGGTCAGAAGGAAACTGTTGGGATCATCCAGTCTCTAATAATGAAGGCCAGAACACTTTCTGAGTGGTCTGCTTGACGTTGGCCATACCTCTTCTCCTAGGAAAACTTGCAATTAAGTCATAAAACTTTTGGTGAAGTTAGTGAGGCGTTTCTCTTGTTAATAGGAAAAATAATCAACTAACTCTAATCAAAAGCTGCCCAGCTTTGACCTCTAGCCCCTAAATGTGATTATACCTTTGTCATAGTGGAGAATCCTCTACTGCCCAATTTCTGTCCCCTTTGTCATTCTTCTGGACAGTGATCAAGTCATTGCTCAACATTCCCTTTCTGTAAACTGATGAATTGAGCCTGTTAGTGGAGCCAGTCAGACTATACCAGCAACAAAGTGCCAAACAAAGAGGTAATGTCACCTCATTTACAAACCTGAGGTCACATTTCCTTTATTGAAGGCACTGTTACCTTGAGAGCACTCAGTGTAGCTTTTTTTTTTTTTTCTTTCTTCTCTCTCAGAGTGGCTGCTGCTGAAGATGGCATTCCTCATCTTGTAAGCTGGCTGGCATTCTTGGCTCCTGGCCATAAGGCTTTCTATTTGTTTTTACTGTAATATGTATTGTTTGCAAGCACCCAGCTTTACTAAAAGATCCAGCTTATACTTAGTAACTTGCTGCTTTAGTTCATCTGTGAGCATGATGCAGACTTGACATGCTTTCTCCTAAGTTACTAATGATAATTCTGTAGGGGCAAGAATGAATTCTCATGGGACCCTATTAGTGGTATCTCCATATGATGGTAGCTGTCTATCTTAGTTTTATTTTTGAGACCTGTCAAACAGCCAGACTTTAGCATGTTGAATGTGTGACAGCCTGAGTTTGTGTCACAGTAAGTTCTCAAACAAAGGGTTGTCTGGTGATGTCAGATGCCCTGCAGAAATCAGTTATACCAGCAATCTTGTCTTACGATCTGCACCAAGTTTGTATTCTCATCCAGATAATATCAGCTGAACATAATCTGTTTTCTGTCGTTTATTCTGACTCGTATCAGACCAGTCCTTCTTCAGTTATGCATTGCTCAATATCAGTAATTTGTTAATTTGCTGTGGGTTGCTATTAGGTCAACAGACCTGCTTTGTTCCATTAAATTCTTGTCACAGCCCTGCAGTTTTGGGAGTGGTGTGCATGCCTGTTGCCATGTTTGGACACAAGTGTTGGAGCCATGGTTGGAAGGGCTGAATTGCTGATTTGAAGCTGGAAGAAAGGTAAAAAGCAGATCTTGATGTTCTTCCAGTGCTCCCAGACTTGCAGAAAATCAATATTAATACTGGCTTTTAAAAATCTTTTTGATGAAAATTACCTTGACTTGCTGATTCAAAACTATCTAACTTTAGCAACTGCAGTGTAACATTCTTCAGAGTTACTGCTGGGACAGAAAGTGTATTGTTATTGTATAATAGAGATAATTCATTGGGCTTTTGTCCATATATAGAACAGAAACATTCCAACTACTCCTGACTCTTTTGCACTTGTATCACCTATGCTACTTTTTCCAGAGAATATCAGACCAAAACCCTGTTTTGAATGAGAAGACTTGTCTGCCTCATCTGTACCAGCAGAGATGCTGCTGTGACAGGAGGCATTGTCAATAGCAGTGAATTTTAAAGAAGTGCTTGTGTAAGTTTAGTTAACCTAGGGGTAAGCAGCGACCCGACTGGAGGAACTTGGCGTGAAATACAGCCCCAGCTGAGCAGCTATTCTGACTGTTGTGTGTTGGGGTTTGTTTTGTTTTCTGTTATTTTTATTATTTTATTTTATTTTATTTTTGTTGTAGCAATAGTGATTAGAGCCTGTCTGTCTCCTGGCTGTGAGGTTGACTGTGCATGCTATGCCTTCTATTGAGTTACATAGCCCAAATAAATGCAGCATCCCACCCAGAGTGTATTGCATTTCAGCTCTGGATGAAGTGGCTTACACATTATGACCCCTCACAATGTAGAAACCCTGAGAGATGTAATTAATATTGATACAGGATTTTGAGATTCTCCAATAAGACATGACTAAAAAGATATAAACAGTAATTATGTGGTGATAAATGAAAATATCATGTGTCTTGTTAATATGGATTTTGCTATTTTCAGCTTTTGGTATTTAATGCCTTACACCATCAAGAACAAAAGTGGGTTTTATTTTAATTAGGCTGCAGAACATTGCCTCAGGAGATTGTGGAGCCCTAAAAACTACAGGAATTCAAAAGGGAGAGCAAGAGATTGGGCATTTGTACATACAACAATATCTGGGCCAGTGCTGACAAGCAGATCTGGAAAGTGTTAAACGTCCTGCCTAAGGATTTAAGAAAAGGTTTTAACTGTTACTCTGGGTTTGGTCATGGCAGTCACTAGGTGATCTCTTGTAGGCTTGATCTTGTCCACAATTTCATAAAGGTGTAGATAGTCAGCATTGGAGCTGGGCTGGTGATACAAGATATATGACTTGCAAGTTTGGGTCATAACCTGCCTAGCCTGTTGCTGCAGCTGAGGACATCTATCCAGCGAAATGTGCAAGGTGCCCCATGCTGGATCAAGATTAAAAATTTTATTTCCATCAAAAAAGAATCCCACCACTTTTTAGAGTGCCTCAGCTTCTTTCCATTAGTCTTAATTCACTTACATAAATAATAAAACAGGAAGAAGCAGAGCTGGAGAAGGCTCAGTCTATAAACATGTCTCTTTGCATTAAGCCTTGTGGCATAATGGAGGGCATCTCCTGCCATCCATGCTGTCTCATTAATCATGTAATTATCTCCCTCACTTTCAGTGCTGCATCTCCTTCCTTCAATTTACCTTGGCTTCTTTCTGGGGAGCGGCTTTGGTTTCAAAGCCAGCACAGTGGCATATTTTGAATAATTTAGTCCTGGGTGGCTAGAACACTGTATTATTCCCCAGCTGAGACTGGAGGCTGATTCCTGTGAATGTTCTGCCAGGAGACTGATCTGGAGAGAGGCAGTGGGGTCACCCAGAATGGTGGGTCGTCAAGACAGAAGAGGACTGAAAGCTAGCTCAACAGGTCCTGTGAGTGCATCTTGGCTCTATCCTCTTTTAGTGTCTTAGCAAGGACTTGTGGCAAGAAACCCATAGGCAGAGGAAGGATATGGGAGAGAGTTGCATTAAAAATGTATATGGAGACAGAAACATGGATTTGGGTACCTGACAAGCATGTAGGCTTCCCCAGCAAGCTGTGGGTCAGAAATTCCAGGATTTGCTTGGCCTAAGGTGACTTGGACCAGGAGTCTGAACCTCTGTGGAGTCAAGGAGCTCAGTGTAGTGTCCAACTGTCACTGGCTTTGGAAAGTTTGATATGTTTCTATACATGAAACCTTGGCAGAAGGCCAGCTCTGTCCATATTCTCCCTGTGCTGCTTGGCCTTGTGGCTTCCTAATTGCCCTATGCCATTGCAGCTGCTGTCCAGTCATGCTCTGTAAGGGCTCCACAGCTCTCACTACACTGGAGCCCACAGGCACAGGTGTGTTCCTTATGCCTTGTAGATGGGGAAGTCAAGATGTGACTACAAGACGCATCTGTGCTCACTCCAGAAATTCTGGCAATACCAAGAACCGGAGCTGGTCCCAAGGCCCTCTTTCCTGTCTGCCTAACAACTGAGCAGTGGTACACTCCTGGAATCTTTTTATTCTCCCGTTCCTGTTGAATCTGTGCTTCCAGTGTCTGTTTACATTAAATGCTTTTGCAGAAGGTAACAACAGATGGTAGTACTGTAGGTCCCTTTCTTGTCTTTGTGCCTAAGACAGTAGGAGAAATAAATTAGAGCAGAAATGCCTCTACAGATTGGCCAGCTAGCTAATGAGCCTGGTCTTTCAGGCTACTCTGTTCATCAAGGAAAAGGGAACCTTCTATCAGCTCCCCCCATCTCCACTTTGCCACATGCTGCACGCTGAGAGGCATTTACCCAGATCTAGGTGACGGGCCATCTGCTCGGCGAATGCCTGCCTGCCTAGGTGAATGCTGAGCTGGGTAGCTCTCTGCTCTCTCACTGCATGCAGCTTTCTGAGGAGCAGGTCTGTCTGGTTCCCTGCTTGGTAAGTTAGTGAGGGTATATTCTCTGTGCTTAAATGCAATCTGGCTTTTGAGAGCTGGGTGGTGTTTTCAGCCCTCGGGTTCACCTCAGGTCAGAGCAATCTAACATGCACTAAAAGTACTGCTGGACAGCCCTTAATCACTTTATATTGTCTGGGCAGTGGTGGGTAAATTCATTATTTACAGGGGACGAGAGTATGCATCACTGGAGCTAGCACTAATGTTTTACCACAAGTGTTCAGGAGACTCAGATTAGGTGACTTAATGGTGAGAAGCTGGATTTCAAGGTGGAGGGATATGCACTTACCTTTCACTGGCCTTCCTGTCTCCTGGAGCAGGGTTTCTCTTATCACATGCACTTCCCACTATTGAAAGAGAGAGCAGGATCATTAAGCTGCTTGGAAGATCATCGGTACCAGGCAGTGATGAAATTCTTGCTGAACAGCCCCTGCTTTTTGCCCTCTCATTTGGGTTGTAAGGCAGACTTTCATCTTCTGCCTTGTCATTGCTTTAATCTTCATCAAAGGAGCAAATGTAATGCTGCAACATGGCTGTTTTGTGGTTTGTTTTGTGGGAGTTTTGGGTGGGTTTTTTTTGAGAAACGAACAAACAAAAAAAACCTATTCTCATCAACCCCAGAGACTGTGGAAAGGTAGAGAATGGGCTATTTTAAAATTTGTGACTATCTTGAGGAAAGTTTCAATGCCTGTCTTGAATGTCTTTTCACAGCTTCAGCTTGGAGTCTGTCAGTTCCATGTATTGACTTGGAGATTCTTGATTTAACTACAGCATGGCCTTTGAGGCTGGAGATGGTCTGGTTGTTTCCAAAGCTTGTTAGCATCCCTAGATTGCAAAGACTATACCATCTAACCATCTGAATTCAAATCCAGCAAAGCTCAGACTGGGTTCTGAAACCCTTGGAGATGAACAGATTTTGCACCTGATTGACTTCCCCTTTCCAGTGGGAAAGGACCTACATATGAAGAAGAAGCAGGTTTGCTACTGATAGCTCCTTTCTGGGGGGAAATAAGGCAGGAGTTGTCATTTCTGTATAACAGGAGAGGAAGCCAAAGCTCAGGGGAGTTTATTTCCAGAATCTGCCTCCTAGTCTGGAGCAGAGCTAGGTCAGTGCCAGGAGGTCTGACTGCCAGACCAGTCTCTTCCAGAAGTGAAGATACCACCAGACCACAGAATGATTCAGATTTGAGGGGACGGATCCAATGCAAAGCCAACTTCCAAATTAGATGAAGTTGCTTGGAGCCTTGCCCATTGCGAAGACAACTTATGATTTGGGTGATGCCAAGGCAAAGCCCCTCAATGAGGAAACCATGAGTGGTAGCAAATTCTCAGTTCTTGCAGCAGATCTGCAATCCTAAAGCCAGCCGAGGGTCCTCATGCAGTGCCCAGGTCAGCTGTTGACTCTCCAGCTGCTCTGATGCCCCAGAGGGCTGTTTGCCACGCGGGAGAGGAGCAGCTGGCTGCACTATACGAAACTGTGTTTTCCCAAGATACCCATTGTCTGTCTGCTGCACCAGCCTCCACCCTACTTGCTCACTCAGCCGTGGCTGATGTGTCTTTAATTAAAGAGGAGGAACAATTTGAGATTTTTTTTTTTTTCCTCAAATGTATTTATTTCCATCACGGTTTGTGGGACCCCCTCCCCTTAGTTTTGTTTTGTAGTTTTGCTGTGGGGCCTTCCGTTCATGGGGTGTCTGCTATAAAATGAGGAAGAAATAGGAAAGAATATGTTTTGGGCCAGGGAATTAAGATCCTGGGTCAGATGGCTGCTACGGTCATTAACATATTTACATTTTTGCTTAAGAGCCTGGTTGAGGATCAAGGGACTTAAGGGTGATTGTCATTGAAATGCGGAGGAAACCTTGCATGAAATTGCCGTTAGTATCCTATTGTTTGGGGGTGTGTGGGGGGGTGAGGGGAAACAAACGGCCTTCCTCATCCCTGCACCGGTTGTGTTGCTCTTGTCTGCCACAAGTAGATGGGCAGAGGCAGAAGTAACTATGCTGTGAGGGAAGCCACTGTGTTGAGTTAGTTTTTGGGAGGCTTTGCCTGGGGAGCACTCCTGTGGGGCTGGACTGGGGCTCAGTGCAGCCATGCTGCTGTCAATCCTCTGTCCTCTGGGTGAGACAAAAGTGCTCGGCTGGGCTTGCAGGACAACTGACCCTTAACAAGATCATCATGGATACATACATGAAGCGTCTAACAAAGGTCAGTTGCCTCTTTTATAATTGATGGACCCAAGTGTTTTGAGTGTGCAGTCACATGTTGTTTTTGTCATGTGTGGAGCACATGTTCTACAGGACCAGCTTTACTCTGGTTTCTGTGGCTAGCTGTGATACCAGAAACAGGGTTTGAGGCAGTGAAATGTTGGTGTGGATTCTGAGTGCTGTAACAACAGATGAGATTTTTATATGCTGAAAAAAATTGTTTAAACATAAATAAGAGAACTCCCTTACAGCTGGGGTTTACAGTAAAACATTCTGCTCCAGGTTGTGGAAGTAGTGATCTAGTCCTGCTCTGAGGCAGGCCTTTTTAGTTCTGCTATCAGTTGTTCATTGTTCATCTCTTACTCTTTCATGCTGTTCAGATCCACCATTTTAATTTAAACCTATTTCTAATTAGTATCATTACCTTAGTGCCAAAACCAAAAGTAGTACTGTGAAAGAGGAGAACAGGCTCCCTGGCCCATTTACAGTGCTGAAAATACTAGCTACCTTCTGCCACTGTCTTCATTTTGGTGGGACAAGCAGCAACACAGCGCGCTGAAGGAGGAATGCTGGTGCCTGTTGGTGCAAGAGGAAAGTATCCTTGGAGCAGAGGCTCATTTGTAGCTACCAGACAGGCTTCATCTGTCTGTCCGTTTGGAAAGCCAGCAGCCAGTAACAGGTATGAACAGTACAGACTTGAGTGACAGGATTGTATCTGCTCCAGCACTAGTGAATCTGGAGTCATCAGTGTGTCCTTGTGGGCTGGTTTGAAGCGCTGAAGTGGTTGTGTAATTTTTGTGCTTGGTTACAATATGTTTCTTTTTGGAATGCTTTAAAGCAGAATGAAGTCTGGGAAAAGTGGTTTGTGATCTGAGCAGCTCTTTTGTGCCTCAGGAGCCTTTGTGCTTTAGCTCTGTATCTCTTCTGCCCTTTGAAGGAATAGCCATGTTCCCCGTGGCTGTGGCTGTTGGTCTTTCCTACAAACTCAAACAATGAGTACACAGCATGGGGAGAGTTCCGCACTTCAGTCACTGACCATGGCCCTCAAAGCAGGGAGACATTTAAGCCTTCAAGGAGCAAATGGCTTTGCCCTAGACAAGATAAGTTCTGTCATCTTAAATGTCAATGTATAGTTAAAGTGGTGCAGTTAAGTAAGATGTTGGTTAGGTCAAATGTTTTCAGGAAACAAGGATGAACACAGCAGTATCTATGGGATTGCAGGTGTTAGATCTATTCACTGAATGACTCATCTCCCAGCTTCTGCAAATTCCCCTTGAGAAAGGTCATCTTGGGTATTATGCTAATAATACTTTATTTCCTGGGTACCTGTGCCTCTGGGGTTGGACAGTGCAAACTTAGGCTTGCTTGGGAGCCCCAGCAAGAGCCAAAAAACACTAGAGCTGAGCCTGAGTGCAGAAGCCCTGATTTTGGGGCTGGTTTTAGAATTTGATCTGTTAACTCAAAACATCAGAGTGGGCTGGAGTAAGGGAGCTAAACTTCTCCAGGGATTAATATTAAGCCCTTGTTTAACAGTAAACAGCTGATGAAATCCACCTGTGGCGGAGTGCCAGCTGTCAGGAAGGTACCTCCAGGCCACCTCGCAAGGACAAAACAACCCTTGGCATAGGTCAGGGGACAGTGCCTAGCACCAACTGTCCGCAGGTCACTTGGTTTGGTTTGTGTAATCCACTTGCCCCAGCAGCTTCCTGATAGAGGGGCTGCTGCTTTGACAAAATAGCAGACCAGCCCTACTCAGCAAGGGGCTGTGATCTCCCGTGCTCAGGTTAGACAGCTCCTGCTCAACAAAGCAGCCAGCGACAGCAGAGTCCCCAGGAGCAGCAGGACAAAGATGCTCCGGAGGGAGATGGAGCCACATCCTTACATGTGAGCACTGGGTCCTCTAAACATGCCTGGGGCTGGTCTGTTTTATAGCTGCTCAGCTTGCTGCAGAGTGGTGCCAGCCCTGCCACTGGCAGGCTGCATAGTCTGCCACATCCTCCTCCTCACCTCCTCCCTGGCCAAGGCAGCCTTTAACCCCGCTATGTCTGATCACAGGCCCGGCGCCCGTTCAGCTTTTGTTCTCTGTTAGGAAAGAGCGAGGATTGTCAGGACCTTTCTGGCTCTGCCAAGGCCTTTTATGTTCCAAATGTTTCCGTGAAAAGACTCCCTCCTGACCACCCTGCCCCCTGACAGGCATTCAGTCCAGCCAACAAGCTTGATATCATTATCTACAAAAGGAGGCCAGTGAGGACCAGGGCCCTCACAGCCAAGTTTGGGAAATCAAATCTCCCAGCAACGGAGAGCTGGCAGAGCTGGGGCTGCACCACAGCTAGCATGGGCTGGGCTGGCAGCTTGAGTCCACGAGTTTTCAAAGCACAAAAGAAATGTGCTCGGCATGGTGCCAGGACTGGCTTTGTTGGGGCTGCGGCTGTGCCTGCCTGTGAGCTGGCAGCCCCTCACAGAGTGCCCTGGGGAGCTCAGCGTGGGCTAGAGGCCACTGTAAGGAAGCAGTTGTAAGTCTGAACAGCCTTGCAAAGCTGTCTTTTTTCGGTCAGTGGTGTTTTTTGGAGATCAACCACAGTCTGAGGGAAAACAGTTTTTGGTTAGAGTGGGATTCCCTCCAAATCTCACCTGGGACTTTCCTTCTGATGACTGGTGTATGTTCTGAAAATGGCATATGGCTGTCTTGTCACTTTTAATTTGACATAATGTTCATGTGCTCTGCTCCCCATCCAAAGGCTTTCTTCCCAATCTGTGTTAAAACAGGGAGCTCTTCAGCAGTGAAAGCACTTACCATTTTGAAGGCATATGTAGAGGTGATCTGGAAAGGTGACTGTCAGAAACACTGAGCACAGAAAGAGTGTGAGGATGGCATATTCCTCTGTTGCAATTGTGTTAGGAAATACAGGAGTAAAACTGTTTTCAGTATGTTTTGTCTCACAGATGGCATCTCTGGTTTGCTTGATAGTCCAGGTAGAGTGATATAAAAAATAGCCAAAAGAAATGATGATGCAGGGTTAAGGAAGGCGAAGGGAGCTGACTTA
This sequence comes from Microhierax caerulescens, assembly GCA_035590215.1. Taxonomy (NCBI): domain Eukaryota; kingdom Metazoa; phylum Chordata; class Aves; order Falconiformes; family Falconidae; genus Microhierax; species Microhierax caerulescens. The sequence continues at coordinate 121,824,741 of JAVJGJ010000001.1, forward strand.
TCTGAAGTTTGGGTGGAGCCCAGACGCTGGTGTGCATGATGATGCCTGGATTCACCCTGCTCTGCAGCGGGGCACTTCGCAGTCCCTGGGCAGTGAAAAGAAGCTGGAGATGGGATGACTGCAGGGCAATGTGTCATGAAAGCCTAGAGCAGCCCCTGGGGTCCCTGTGGTTGTGCAGCAGGTGATGAATGCACAGGAGGGTGGAGTTGTGTGTAACGTGGAATGGTTAATTCTGGCGCTTTCCCCTCCTATCCCAGTTCGATCCTGACAACACCGGCTACATCAGCACTGAGAAGTTTCGCTCCCTTCTCCAGAGACACGGCTCAGAGCTGGACCCCCACAAGCTGGAAGTCTTGCTGGCATTGGCAGACAGCAACTCTGAGGGGAGGATCTGCTACCAGGACTTCGTCAACCTGGTGAGTGCTGTGGCTGGCAGGGCCTGTCAGTCCTTGGCTCTGCTACAAATACTGGCTGTTGAGGGACAGTCTCTCTCCCTCCCTCTATCAACAGCAGTGTTTGCTGTGTCCTTGCATCACATTCTGCATGGGCTTGCTGAAGCATTCAGTGGTGACTGAACTCTCAAGCCAAGAGTCAAGTTGCTGCTGATTTTTCCAGGGAAACAAATTTGCATGGGAAGAAACTGTGTGAGCTGTTTTAAGAGGAGCATGAAGTAATGGCTGCTGCTAATTTAGAGGCTTTTACTCTCAGTATCAGTTGGTAGCTGTCATAAGGAGCCGTTTGTTTGCAAGCAGAGCTCTGTCAGTCTGGATGTCTCCTGTTTTATCTAGAAATTTCATCACTTCCAGACAAAAATACATAGATAACGTTGTGTTGACTTGCTGGGTAGAGTCATATTGCACTGCTGTAGGCATCAACAGAAACGGGGATAAAGTGTTTCTAGGTCATGTTCATTTTATCCCAGGTGAGATGTCTCTGGCTGTGCGAGTCATGGTCTGGATGCCTCTCTATACTAATGAGTCAATTAGTGGAGGAATCTCTCCATTTCTTGTCAAGGCAGTTTGGTGAGTCAACACAGATGTAGACATGTGTTGTTAGATGCCCAGGGTGGCCTAGAAGTGTTTGCAGGATAGGTATCTTGAACAGTGGCTGTTCCAGGGGCTTTATCCTGTTCTTGCTCTGTCATTCCATACCTGAGTCCCTGAGTCCTCTATCATACCTGAGATAGAGTGCAGCAGTAAGAGAAACGTAAGTGACAAAGTCAGTAAGTAATGAAAGTCAGTGACATCTCTAAGGTTTTGCTGGAAAGCTGGATGTGTTCTTGATGCAAAGTATAATCATTTGCATCTCTGTGTGTTCCTGCAGTCAACATGGGGATCTGATCCCTCCATTTGTCATGGTCGCTCATCCATGTGTTCTTGGTTTAGAAAGAAAGTGTCTTCCATTTGTCCTGTCTTTACATTAACCAAAAAAGTATGGTAACAGGGCACAGCTTTCAAGGGTTCAGGTCCCAACTTCAGTCAGGCCGTGGGCAATGTGAAGGTGAAATTATTGTGATGCAATGACATAGTTCTGCTGTATGTTTATACTGTATGTTTATACCCTTTGCATGTATTCAGATACACAGAAAAACAAATGTAGCAACTATTAAATAGATCACAGTGGGTGTGAGGTTTTCCTCAGCTCCAGCTTAATAAACAGTATGGCCAATGGTACTCTGTGATCAGCTGTGTATTTATAGTAAGGCTGCTTATTCTACAGTTTGGTGCATTCAAAGTACCATGCAAGCATTAACTGATTGAGCTGCACAACAGTTAGGTAGCACGAAGGGCTAATATCTAATTTCTTTTACAGAAATGATGACCTAGGGTCAGCCAGCACATTGGTAACGGGCTCAGGAATAGAACTGGACTTTTTCCTCTCTCCTTGCTCCACTGAGCTCAGGAGCAGCACAAGCTAATGAGAGGCAGGTGCAAGGTGAAAGGCTTGGACATTCTCCTCCTTTGGGAATAGGGGATCGCACCAGTTCACACCCACCTGATGTGATATCTGCAAAATGGCAAATTTCCTTCACTGCTGTTGAATGATTCCTGTAAAGAAGCCATTGATTTTTCTGTGATCAGTCCCTCATCCTCATCTGCATTTTTTGCGCTTTCTAATCAATAGGCAATGTAAATGCCAGAACGTTAAACTACTTACAAGTGGCATCTCTCTTCTCACTCCTCCTCTAGTTGCTATTGATTTTCAACATCCAAACCTTTTAGGGCACCTTCTCTTTTCCCTAGTTTCCTCCTCCCAAACCTGCCTTTTGAACTTTCTGATGGAAAGAAACAGCACAGTTGACACAGAATCACTGTGAAATTCATTATTTCCTTCACTTTATAGCTGTCAGTCTTGGAAGCCATGTGTGGTGGTGTTTAAGTGCATGCTTGTGCTTGGTAATCATCAGCTGTCTTTGCTTTTTGCTCAGGTTAATTTGTCTGTTTCAGTAGTGTAGCAAGAATTTATCTGCCTCCAAAAATGATGGTGCTGGATGTGGGAAAGGGAAAGGCTTACCTTTTACTAGATCTACAGAGGTTTGACAAGCATGGCTCTGTGTGTGGTTTTCCTTTTCCCCATCATAAATGAGTATTCTGACATGATCAGAGAATCTCATGGCCTCCCAAATGTGTCCAAGGTACTGAACCTTTGAGCAAGAGATAAAATTGCATTGATGAAGCTGTGGCCATGAAAGAGGCCTTGAGGGGAGGAGCAGGTCTGGTTATCAAAGATGCAGTACAATGAGTTTGTCAAAGCAGATGTGTGGAAGGAAGGAGACTCCTCTGTGTGTGTGTGTGTGACAAGCAGCTCATGAGCATGGGGATGGAAGGAGCTGATGAGCTGCCTGCTCAAGCTACTATGAAAAAAATTAACTCTATTCCAGCCAAACTAGTACAAGCATGTGCTGTTTGACAGAACCCATCAGGAAGTAGGGTTTAACCCCTGGGCATCAAGAGAACTCTGTCTTCAGTGGTCAGTTCCAGGCATATGATACCCTCTCTGTTTTTTCTCTCACCTTTGCTAATGTTGATAAAAATCAAGCAGGAAGGGTCTTCTTTTTCAGCCTTGTTTAACCTTTGATCTTTGCTGCGTTCTCTGGAAGTGTGACAGAATGTGATGCTGTTTATTCTGCAAAGTGCTTGGCTATTTACTAGAGCCTAATGCAGAGAGGTGCTATTAGTGACCACAGAAGCAGCTGTAACTCCATGAAGTTATTACTTCCAGAAGGTAATACAGACCAGAAACCTCACAGAGCAATAGTGTTAACACTGTTTCCTCCAGGGCATTGCATGTCCCAGAGAGGGCCATGAAAAATTCTCACACCCATATGCTCCAACATCATTACGATCACCAAGAACTCTGTCTGCTCTCTCATACACTGTGATCCCCAAGTAAAGAACTGCTATTGAGCAACGCTTGTTACCCTCTGATGTCCAAAAGGTGTTATGAGCTTCTAGATGCACCAAAAATGTAATTCTAAGACTTCTCGCCTTAATAAGGAGACCCACACAAAACATACACCTGTTCTCAACTCTCAACTTGGCAAAGCAACTTAACCTTCTGAAACTGAAAGTTTTACAGGATGAGAATAGACCCTAGAAATCACTCCATAAATAATTTCAGTGATGAATAAATTCGGGGAAGCTGTAGATTCCTGGTGTGATCTGCGAACAGAAAGGGCTGAAAAAAAAATCAGATAGGCAACTCATTGGGAATGATTAATTATCTCCTCTGTATGTATGAGATTCATCTCATGTAGTTGTAAAACACAATGCTGCATTCATACCCATTTCTGTTTCTATGCTAGGGCTTGCAATAGTGGTAGAAAGCAGTTTCAGATGGGTTTTTTTATCCTGTGTCTGAGACAGTGAAGAATAACAAAAGTGTTTCCTGTACAAGTGGAGAAGTGTTGTGAATTTCTGTTGCCTGGTTGCTTTTCCACATTGTGAAGAGAGATGCTAAAAATGCACAGTGAAAATTCTGGCTATGAACAGCATAGGCCACAGGAGGAGATAATGAACAAAGCTGTTAAACTAACTTTGCTACTTTTAGAGAGGAGACAAGCCGGGAGGTAATCATAGTTGAGATGTTATTTGCCAGGATCCTTGCTGAACAGCAGCTGCTGCTTGCAGTCCTGGACTAGTTCACATAATAACCCATGAACTGCAACAGGGCTAAAGAGCAGACCAGTAATGCCCTGGAGAGACTCAGTCTCTTATTCTCTGGCTAAACCTTCCTTGTATTATCTGCCTGAGAATGTGGATTATTGCTTTGGACAAGCTGGATTGTGGCTTTACCACCTCCTCACATTCTTGATGTGCTTCTCTTCAGACACGTGAGCAGAGGCAAGGGGGTGCAGTCAAGCTTCTGAGACATTACTTTGCTTGATGGAAGGGAAATAGGGAGCCAGTTCAGGCTGTGGAGGTAGCTTATATTCTCTTGTTATGAAAATCAGGTGGGTAACTCCTGGCCTTGCTCTGGGCAAGGAAAAGTTTTACAGAACCTCATATTTAATAAAGCAGCTTTTTCTAGAAAAGTAAATCACAGATTATACTGGCACTGAAGCAAAATCCATTCTGCAGCCCAAGAGATTTCTCTGCCAGTGCAACTTTACAGATCACTTCTGAACCAAATGTGTGGTAAAAGCTGACCTCAGTGCATTCAGTGTGGTCCGTATTGGACCTGCCAGCATGGGGCAGGAGGACCTGAGGGGAAGGGAGGGTGGCTGTCCCCCATTCCAACACTGGCACTATCCTGGGAGGTGCCCCTAGTGCACACTGAAGGTCTCTCTGCCCCTGCTATGGATCTCAAAGGGCAGGATTGGAAGTCAGGTGGACCTCAGTTTCATTCCTGGCTCTGCAGAAGACTCATTGTGAAACTTGTGGAAGCCTGTCTATGCCTTATGGGTCTGTTTCTCCAGCAGAGAGAAGGAGGTAAGAGTTGCATCTCTTTTGGGGTTCACAGTTTTGATAAAGTCAATGGCAGTTCTCCAGTGGAAGAAGAGCCAGGTGCTGGGGAACCAGCTCTCTGGTGAGCATTTTCTTGAGGAGTTGTGTCTTCTAGGAGAGCTGAGGACAGATGCTGTTCCCTGAAGGTAATGGTATTTCAGTATATTTGGGAGGAATTAGTAAGCTCTGAGACAGACTTCATGTGACTTGGGAAAAACAAAACACTGCTGCTTCCAACAGAAATGTTTAGCTGTAGCTTTGTATTAACTTGAAGCTGATGTAGTATCTCAGTAGTGAACAAAATATATTAGCTAATTAAATGTACAGCCTTTGTTTTCCTGATGAAGAGTTAACACCCACCTTGCTTTCTCTGGCCTTGCTGGCTTCTTAGGGACAGACTAATTCTACATCATTTTCACTGAACACCACGTGCTTTTTTAAGCAGTGTGTAACAATAATCAGGTCACCCTAATCCAAACTTTGCTGGTGCCAGCACACTTTACCCTCCAGAGAAAGATTTCCTTTAGTTTTTGTGATTTCCTCTCTGGCTTTCTCAGTGTGCTGCCAGAGTGCAAATCCTGCTTCTTCAAGTAAAGGAATAAAACAGCAGATGCAGGCTAAGAAATCTGCAGCCTCTGCTCTTCCTCCTCATGAGTGACCGATACACAGATCTATTGGCCATCAGAGAAAGTGAGAGGAAGGTATCTTTCCAGTAGTTTCTTCATGTAAGAGGCTGGAACATGATTAGCTGTTGGTGGAAGGCTAACATTGTGCTATATGCTGTCGAGCTGGATGTTCAAAGTCATTATGTAAAAATATTGTTGGAGTCATAAAAGCAAGATAAAATATAGGAGCTGAAAGAGATTAAGTGACTACTCAGAGCCTTACAGTCTGTCTATGCTTGTGGATGCTGTGGAAATACAAAGGTGAAGACTCAGATGCTAGATTTGCTGTCCTGGGCAGGGTGATCTGTGTAGGAATTTGAAGAGAGAGCAGGACTGGCTGATGTGATAAAATACCTTGTGACTATGTCACAATCCAAAACCAAAAACAAAGTCCAAAGTGGGTCCTTGGAATGTTTTAAGTGGGAGATGAGCTGGTTCATTGGAGGCTTTGACTTGTGCTTTGCAGCTTCATCAGTGTATAGGAACTTACTGTGTGGCTTATTCTGTAGAAAAAATATAGCAAAATAATGAATTTCCACTCTAGTTTTAACACTTTTGTAGACTTGTAAGAGTCTGTAATGCTGTATAGAAACATACTTAAAGATGCACTCAATTTAAGAATGATTAAACTTAAGCATGTGCTTAAAACAAGCTAATGCCTTTGCACAGCCCTGAGTTGAAGCCCTGTGGGTATAGAATTAGCATGCTTTGATTTAATGAAGTTGTGTTGGGAACTTTGCCTTCTGGACAACTTATTTGAAATTTGGTAAGGACAAAACCTCTAAAATGCCATTGGTGGTATCATTAAATCGGGTTCACTTGAAGCTGTCTTAGCCTATCAACTATAATAGGAAGTAGGCGGTGAGGTTTTTTAGCAGTTTTTCTTTAAAGAGCCAGTGGAATTTAATGAGATTTTAAACTGACCTATGCAACTAGGAATTAGCAGCCATGTTCTATAGCAGGATGGCAGTTTTCTCTCTGGGCTCCACAGTACTTTTCCATTTGCTTTGTGAAAGGTACAGCACGTAGGCTGGTAGCCATTAAAATACGCGTTGTCTTGGAGGCTGCCAAGCTCTTCCATCTGTGAGAATGTGGTTGTTTGGGTTTTTTTGTTTGTTTGTTTTGTTTTGTTTTTGGTGTTTTTTCAGTCATATATGTTTTGCAATTGTTTTGCAGATTTTCTGCTGGCCACTTATGCCACTAAAAGGGGCATTAAGGCACCTTCTCAGACTTAAGAGTTTTGCTTTTGCAGAGATATCAGAGAAAGCAGCACACCCTCCCTATCAGTAGTCACCATGTGAAAAGTTCACAGTGTCTGGGTCTGTGAAAGGACTTTCACCAAACTCTCAGTGTGTTGGTCTATCTTAACAGAGCACAGGTGGGACATACCTCCAGCTGAGCAAAAGATTTAGTAGGCAATAGTCAGCCATGTCAGAAGGACCAGTTCTGCAAGGTGATGAACCCTTCCTGCTCTTCCATTAGCTCCCTATGCCCTCTTGCTCTAGCTCCAGCCTGTTTTTCCATTGCTTTCTAAGGTTTCAAAAGCTGCTTATGTTTTTCTTAAGACATTTTTCAATAGTGCGTGGCTGGAAGCCATTTATTCTTATTAGCCACTTCAGTGATAAAAGCAAGGCTTCGTTCTGCTCCCTTGTGGGGACACCGTGTGTGCCCGTAGATGTTTTTCATGGCCATCCTTTTTGCTTTGAAAGGTAACTTGCCTTTGCCCTGTCAGCTTGCAATGGTTACATTTTTAGTTAGGATACCTCCAACCTGGCTTGAACTGAAATGAGGGGAAACAGCAAAAGAAGAGCTGTAGCTAGGAGGAAAGGTAACTTTTTTGTAGAGAAAACATTGAATTTTATCTTTTGGCTTTATGAGTGTGTATGTGACAGCACCAGGACAGCTCTGCTATCTTTGTGGAGGTGAGCTTTTAGGAAGTTACATACTGTATTCTTGTGTGGGGTGCGGTGGTCGGGGGTGGTGGGTGGTAGGTGAGAGAGGCCCTTTAAACCATGGCTTGTTTGAGGTTTTTTTAATGGTACTTAGAAGTACTTCATAGCACAGTCATAAAGTAGCTATAAATTCCACTTCCAGTGTCTTTGTGTGTCCTTTACTGAACCAGCTGACAGCCTGCATAGAACGCTTAGGTGAGCAAGGCTTTGCAGGAACTTTATATAATTCTTTATTACCTGAGTCACTGGGAAGGTAAGTGATAAAGCTTAAATCTCCAATTCTCAGGGGAATCCCAAGGCAAGACAATGAATATCCCCACTTCCTGCTAAATCCTTGTTTGCTTTCTAGTGAGTGTTTTAAGCTTAAAAGGCTATTACAGAATAACCAAGGACCTCAGTTCTAGTGGTTTTGTCTGGCATTTGTCATTTTGTTCTCACTGTTGCAGGCTTTATAGTTCAGTTTCTTCCCCTGTGTGCTTCCAATTAGCTGTGCTGTTGAACCAGGTCAGATCCTCTGCCAAACATCAAGAGGACTCCCATCTGGAGTCCTCTGGAACATCCTTCAGCTTCCAATGGGACACCCCTTTAAGTCCTCTTTTTGTCCTTGATTCACTGTCTTGGCTAAAAGCGTAGGATTCCTGAGCTTTCTTCCTGGCCTTTATTCAGAGGTATAATCATAAGTCTTTAATTAAAAAAAGGTTTGAAAATGTCTTACTTCAGTATTTGATCTAGTATTATGCTATTATGAATGAAGAGGAAACTTTCTCAAATGATAGATGAGAGTGGTCATGTGATTGTGTACTTACCCAACTCTTACATCTCAGTGTATTAAAGCCCTTACTGAGGTACAAAGTTCTTACTCCAGGGAGCATTTCCAAGAGCTGGATACCCTTCCTGACAAATGTGCCTCACGCTGCTTTCATGTTGTTTTCCTTCCCATTTTGGAGAGAACTGGTGATTTTTGATGTTCCAAGAACCACGTGCATTTCCTGAGGGGGGAAAAAAGCCATCAGAGGGCTAGGTGAGTATCTTGAAATTTAATAACTGGGATGCAAGAGCTGCTTTTGGAGTGTGTTCAGCTTGTACATTGATTTGAGTCCATTAGATACTGGCTACACATAGCAGCAGCAGAGAGAACTTTCTTCCAAAGGAACTAGTCTAGCAAATAATTATTATGCCGATTAAAGTGGAACTTAGCATAGAAGTTTCCATCCTTAACCATGATTCCTCAGCTGTTTTCAATCATGTACAGTTGAAGCTTGAGAAGCACGATGTTAGGTTAAATGTTTTAATTGTGTATGTATCTAAAATACACGAGTGGTAGATGTTATAAAGATATCTTTTGATTCAAAAAAATAAATACGGATGCATTTAAAGTTGTGGAATCCTTCCCAGCACCAATGAAAGATGGAACAGGTGCTGGGGTTTTGAAGTTTCAAACCTGCTGTGCTTTGACACAATGTTAGTCTTGTCCTGCAAGCAGAGTTATTGCAATTAACCTTGAAATCTGAATGTGATTTACCTTTGCTAATGGAAGTGCTGGAAAGTCAAAGCCTGTCACATTTAATAGGAGTCCAGACAAAACCTTGAGCAGGGAATACTTGGTCTCTCCTGCCTCTAACTTTTCTTGAATTCCCACAGCAAACCACTGCTTCATCAGAGCAAATCAGGATGTTGGTATTTGCTTTTTTTCCATTTGATACTGTTTGGAAAAGAGCTACCAGGTTGGCTCAAAGAATGTGAACATCTGTGACAGATGAACTTGATGCTGAGCTATGCGTTTTGGGAGAAGCTGTCTTTACCCACATTAGCATTTTGTAAAAGTGCGGAGTGAGGGAAGGAAATAAATGTGAATGTTGAAAGCAAAATTGATTGGAGAGGCTGCATTTGTAAGTAAAGTGGGTTATAAAACTGGAGCTGACAGAGGCTTTTAAAAAGCTTGTGTTAACTTCTGATTTAGTGTTCTGTGTCTTGGAGGATCAGAGCCGGAGAGCTGAATGTATAGCCTGTCACAGTGTTGTATGTGTTTAAAAATAGCCATAGACCAGCCTCAGAGATGCCAATACATAATGGGCAGAAATCCATGTTTTTCAAAACCTCCTGAGTGAGGCTGCATAAAAACCATAAAAAGGGTACTGTGCCCCACACAAGCCATGAAACTGGAGATGGGGAAATGCTACATGACTTGGCTATTGATTGTCTCAGGCAGCAACAGTAGTACAGGTAGCCAAGAAACACAGAGAAATTGGTCTGCCGGTGGAATGAACACACTCCAAACGCTGCTAGGTGAGACTAGTCCTAGGTTGGCACGCATGCTGAAAAAAGGCAGGGCTTTGTACCTTACCAAGGTTTGGCACTGTCCCACGCTAGACAGTAAGGACTCTCATCCTAAATTTTGACATTTTCAATGTTGAAGACAGGTTCACGTCTAAGTAGGAAAGAATTTTCCCTTCTGGCAGATGTATCAAACCCATCCTTTGAGCAGAGCTGTAGCTCTAAGTCTTGTTTTGTTTCGTATGGTAATACCAAAGGGCAGAGGTGGCAGTGCATGGTTACCAGTCATGTCAGCTTGGCTGTTTTGCAAGGGAAACTTCTTTCTTTCTACACAGTAACTTTCTGCAGGCATGAAGGACTAAGGGAATGTGTTGTTCCCCACTGCTGCCTTCGCTCTGAACATACTGTTTGCTTTACCCATCTGCCTGCAGCTTTAATATCATGCTCATTAAAGAAGACCCAGATCAATTGCATGAAGTGGGATAGGTTGCCCTTAGCTTCTGGAGCTGTAATAATGTGCAGGCCCACAATGGCCCCAGTGTTCTTTTGACTGATGATTAAATACTTGGCTCATAAATACCAATATTATGTAATTCTGAAATCAAGTTAGCAAATTGTGACCATATGCGAGACTTTCTGGTTAGGAAGATGCGAGTCTTCCAAAGTCAGTCTGAGGAACAAAACAGGCTTCTCATCAAGAGTTGGTGAGAGCAGCAGTAGTGGCTTAATCCTCTGTCTCTCCTGATGCCCATCACCTCCTAGTTTGAGATTAACAGCATGATCCAAAGGCTGTGGGGTTGGGTGACTAGGCCCAGGACTGCTCTGTTTGCTTGAGCCCTGGCAGTCAGCTGTGCTGCCTCTTTGGAGATTATTTCCCTATTGATGTAATGGGCAATGACTGCAGGTGGGGACCAGCAGGAGGTCTTCTTACCGAGAGGCCTAATTTTAACAGGTGCTCAGTACATCCAACCATCCACATCTTAGTGAGTAGTGGTATGCTCCTTGCACTGTGTGTCCCTGCCCCACCTGGGGGTAAAACCATGCCAAAACTACAGCATTTAGAGGGAACCTGGGCCTTCTTTCCATACCCTCTACTCTAAAGGAGCCCTGACAAATATTTTGATGTCCCTGCATGAGATGGCAGGAGGTTTAGTTAGTGGTAAGAGCTGTGAAGAGTTACAGTTGTAATTATGGGTACTAAAAACTTTTAATTTTCTGGTTAAATTGAAATCTGGCTCCCACTGACACAGCACCTACTGTTGTTGGTGGATGCAGGGGATATCTTGCTCCTTGCTAGTCATGTTCCTTCCAAGGAGTCTGCTGGTTTGTCACAATCTGGGAATGAAACACTTGGTGCTGGATATCTCCATATGTTCTGCAAGACTGCAGCAGTTCACAACCTGCTGCATTTAATTTGCAGGCAGTTTTTTTTTGTCTCTTTGCTAAGAGCTGATGAAATTGAATACCCAGTAGATCCTTTTTCCTGGGACAGGATTCCAGCCACCTAAGAAGCTGACTTCAGAGGTATTTTCCATCAGTGAACACTTTGATCTCATGATCTGATATCTGAGTTAGCCATAAATGGTTTCTCAGGCATTTGTTTTTGTTTGTATTGACATACTCTGGAAACTCTTAATGCATTTATACGTTTCTCTGTGTGTACCTCACAGATTCTGGGGAGGCCTACCAAAAATCAGCTAGTAGGAGGAGACTGTGCTTGCTCATTACAGGTGCGGTTGATTTGATACATCCACACCTGTTGTTCAGAGAGGCTAACAATGGGCAGTGCCTTCGAGTGTATAGAAAGAACCTTGTATGTGTTGAGGCATACGATGTCTTTCTCCAGCAGTCACATGTGCTCCAGGAGAGCTATCAGCATTTTGCCCAAAGGCTCCCCTTGCTCTTGTAATATCAACATTTACTGCTTTCCTATCATTACCAGTTTAAATAACTCTTGGCATTTTATCATCCAGGTGTGGCCAGAAACAACCAATATAGAACACCTTGTAAAAATAATGGGGTGTGAGAACAGGTAGTTGAGAGAACAAAGCTGTGACTGTTTTTCATCATTCCTTGGAGGAAATCATGCTGTCATGAGTTTTCATCTTAGCCTCTATGTGGGGTGTGGAAGATCCTGTGGTTGATTTTCCTCTGTTGGAGGAGGAAGGCAGAGCTTTCTGCTGAACAGAAGGACTTGAAAGCAGTGCAGCCTAGTGATAAGAGAAATTGTGCAACTTAGATTCTTCTAACTCTAGTGTATGGCCTTGGGCAAATCACTTAGTGTTGTGAGGTCCAGCTTCCCACCTCCCCAGGAGAGCCAGATACTTTTGTTCATCTGGGGTGCAGCTTCCACAGCGATGCTGCAATATCCCACTCTTAATAAAACTAAGACAACCTTTCCCTTCTGTTTTGTTTTTAGTCTGTTGAGGAACACCCTCAGAAACATCATGCTGATGAATTTGTACTGCCCTGGCTGTTATTTGGGCTCTTTGGGCAGCATTAGCAGTAATGCAGAGCAGGCACTGGACTGATGGGGCTGTGCTGAATTTGGGTGATTGAACTGAGCCAGACCCTTTTTGCAATGCTCAGCAATAACAAACGGGTTCAGTGGTGCCTGCATTAGGATCCTCTGCCGAACAAATGCAAGGAAATTTCTGTTATGAGCCTAGCACAGACATGATTGTTGGCAGCCTTTGGAGTTTCCTGCCCATCTCTGCAGCAATAAGGTGATCATCTTCTGAGGGTGGTCAGCACTTGATGCTGAACTGCAATGATAGTTTTCTCTGATTGACTCTGGAAACGATTGTATTTTCCACTGAAGTGCTGCAGCAAGGAAAAGCAGACTGCTTTGTGGTAGGCAGGAAAATCACATGTATTACAAATTAGAATAAGCGTATCAGCAGCTTCAGTCAGCTGTCCAGTATCTTCATCTGTAGCAGGCAAATATATGGTTTCAGTCTGGATTTATTCTTGTCCACAAGAGGAGCAAAGCCAGAGAGGCGAGAACAGGATGAACTCTGTGAAGGAGCACATACAGTACGTCTCTGACAGGCTGCTCTGAACAAGCCTGGAGCAAAGTTTTCTTCTGTGGACAAAGTGAGGTCATTAGGTGGCTAAAGCTACCTTTTGAAATGGGGGTATGTCTGTCACCTACCAAAAATCATCTCGCAAATGCTGAGGAAAGCCTTACACCTGGTGGATGTTCCTCTATGAAAATACTGTCTTTCAGTGTAAGCAGGCTTTCTTAATGCAGCAGCAGATCACCAACTATTTTTTTCCCCTCATCTTTCCTTGCTTTAGATAAAAGCTTGTGAATGATAGACTTGAGAAAACTGGAAGAAAGATTTTTTTTTTTCTTCTTTGCCTTTTCTGCTTTTGCCAGAAGTGTTCTTTTACAAGTGTTTTTATGAATGAGTGAATGAAAGAGACAGCAAAGGAGAAATACCAAGAAAGGAGAAAAAGGTTTTAGGGCAGACCTGTTTCTTACTAAAACAACTCAAAAAGAATGACAACAAATTTTTTGCCAGTTCTAAAAAACCTGAAAGGGATCAACTGCCTGTCACTGTTGCTCATGTCAGTGAATTTCTGCATCGGAGGTACAGGCTGTAAAGGGAAGGTTAAGGAGGAATGGGCAGCTGCTGGGAGAAGGGGTTGCAGTGCCATCACCTCAGATGGCCCCTTCGCCTTCCTCCAGTGATTAACAGGAGGTGGCTCCCTGCAGTGATTACTGTGTTTTAAGCAGCTTGGTCCAGCTTGGAACAATTACTCAGCTGCCTGGGCACTGAGTGCACAAGCTCTGGGGTTTGCTGTCTTTGGGTATCAGCTGAAACCAGTGTGATCCAACCCAACTAGAAGCCAACGCTGTTGAATGTCATCTCTTACTTGGTTCCGGGAGACTGAAGATGCCAGTGATTTCTGAGATCAGTTAGCGGTTCCTTCAGAGGAAAGACCAGGCTGTCACTTTTGCTTTGCTGCCTTTTACTGTAAAATGGCCCCCCTGCAGTGGTCTTTATACGTAGTTAGCCTTTTATGCCTTCCTGCCAAAGATTCAGCCAGTACAGACAGTGACTCTAATGCAGTAAGTTTGTTTCACATCAGGGCTAATGAGCAATTATCCAAATCTTGGAGCAAGCTCTTTCAGACCTGGTTGTTTGGGTTTTTTTTCTGGTTGGTTTGTTTTTGGTTGTGTTTGGGTTTTTTTCTTTTTCCCCAAGCAGCCTCGGTGTAAAATTCTATCTGCCTAATTTACAAGTGCAGTTGCTTTAATTACGCATCCAAATTGAGAAAGTGTATGTGCAAAAAGATAGACAGCTAATTCTATGCATGTCAGATGATAATGTATATACACATTATCTGTATCCTCTAAAGCCTGCACTATCTCAAAACCTGCCCCCTCTGAGGATAGCTGTTTTAAAAGAAATTGTCTTCTCTTGTAAGTTTACAGCAGCTAAGAACAGCCTGTACACCGGTTTTGTTTGTTGTTTTGTTGCTGCTCCTCATGCAGTTTTGTTTTACACAAAGGGATATTTTCTTTGCCATGAACCAGCTCCTGCCAACAAGGACCAGAACACAAGGGTTAGATGCTGTGAATGTACCTGCTGCTACATTGAAGAAATTTTCTGCCCCACGAGCTGGCAGGTGCAAGGAAGTGTGACAGAGCAGGAGCTGAGGGAAGGAGGACATGGGAATGTGGATCATGATAACCAGTGGAGAATACAGTGGATGGAAGGCTGGGGAATGGGCCAGAGGGCTCAGCCAGGTGCATCAGCCACCTCTGCTGTGCCTTGCCAGTGTTCTGCCCTGACCTCGTTTATGGGCATCCTCATAGCAGACTGTGGTGCTAGTTTTCCTTGCACCCCACGTAGGTCACCCTGTGATCATTCTGAGACTCGGTTCCTAAAGCTCCAGCCTGGTGGTATTCTCCTGCCTGACTGGATCTGGTGCTGCCAAACTGGCACTAATCTTCCTGGATGGTTGTGGCAGGCCTTGCTTTGTCCTCATGGTTTATTCCTTTTCTTTTTACCCAGATGAGCAACAAAAGGTCAAATAGTTTCCGCCAAGCCATCCTTCAGGGGAACAGGAGGCTGTGCAGCAAGGCGCTGCTGGAGGAAACGGGGCTGAGCCTTTCGCAGAGGCTGATCCGGCACGTTGCGTATGAAACCCTGCCACGAGAGATAGATCGCAAGTGGTACTACGACAGCTATACCTGCTGCCCTCCGCCCTGGTTCATGATTACCATCACTATTGTAGAGGCAAGTACCTTATTCTCTCTCTGGGAACCCACTTTAGACTGCCAAAAGCTTTACTGGGACATGAACGAGGGCTAGAGTGGGACTCCTTTAGACCCAAACAAGGACAAGAACAAAGCTGATAATGATTTTGGCTTACCTGTATGTGTGTGTGTAAGTGGAGACTGTGATCCTATCTGTCTCCAAGCATGGTTTAGTCATTGATACAATTTGTAGATAAAACTACAGAATTTGGAAAACTAGCAAAACTTTTTGAGGAGTGAAAATCTGGACAGTTCTAGGGAAACTGCTAATTCAAGTAATGGAATTAGAAGAAAAATTCATATACGGTTGCCTCTGTTCTGTGAGTGGAGAGGAAAAGGATTGAAAAGGTTAAATATTCTGACCTGTTCATCTGTTGCCCAAATGAGATCTTTGCACAGTTGCTGAGTAATGTGCTCAAATAAGCACAGAGAAGGATATGATATGGTACTTACTATCAGTAGGGTGCTGAGTTCCTCTGACTCAGTGGCTGATCTGTTACAGAAAGCTGCATATAGACTTATACCAATGTGTTGCAGGTTCCTCAAAACAGGGAGCTTTAATGCTATGTGAAGCTGTCAAATGGAAGAAAAATTATTGTACGTTTAACTTTTTTCCTCCATGACTTTGAGCTACAAAATGCTTTTCAGTGAGGGAAAGTGTTGCTAACCAAGGACTCTCCCTGCTCTTCTAGGTTGCCTTTTTTCTTTACAACGGAGTGGTATTAGACAGGTTTGTGCTGCAAGTCAGCCACCCCTTATACCTGAAGAACACATTGCTTTACCATCCTCAGCTCCGTGCTCAGGCTTGGAGGTACCTAACCTACATATTCATGCATGCAGGGTGAGTACTTACAAGCTCCAGAGATTCCCCCCAGTTAAGGTTCCCCAGAGAGAAGGAGGAGGATGAAGAGACAGAATTAGCTCAGAAATAAGCTTTTAAAAATCAATTCTAAATTGCTTGTAAGAATCTGAAGCTGTTGTGGAGTTCTGGTCAGTGAGGGGGAAACCTTCGCAGCTCTCTGAAGAGAGGAGACAACATAAAGATCTTAACAGACGCTGCTCTTCTCCCTGACAGTGTTGGACCACACCTTCCTCTTACTGTGCACTTCCCAGTGTGTGCTTCCTAAAACTCAGCATATCAAAGCTCAGTGTTCCTCTAGAGGAGCTGTGCAAGTGGTAGAACAAGTCTGCAAAGATGCTGGACTGGTATTTAGAAGCTACATGGTGTATTCCTGCTAGACTTCCTAGTTGAGGTTGGAAAAGTCAATTTAATTCCCTGTGCCTATGGTATGTCATTATTCAGTAACATTGTCCCTTCTGTAGGGACTGAGATAAAGCCTGAGTCAAGACTGAACTCCCATTTTGTACACATTGTACAAAACCAGTGTTTCTGAAGAGTTGAAAATCTCGACTGACCAGATGGACAGAGAATGGTCCATCTAACACAAAATGCAAAATGAAGGTACACAGTAAAATGAATCCTCCTTCATCCTGTGGGAGGTATGTAGCAGACTTGGGAAGAGAATACAAGGCATGGGGATTCTAACTCTGTGCTGCTTAACTATAGTAGTCTCTCCAAGACTCAAAGAAACTTAATTGTGTGATGTTTGTGATGCCATGGTGATGAGTGAGTGTCACAAGAAAGTTCATCCCTGTACAAAGCGCTCTACCCCCTCTGAGTAGTTTCTCAGATCATTATCTTCACACATTCCTGGCAGATAATTGCAATTTTCTTTAGTTCTGTCACAGCAACCAGCTTTTTAGCAGTAGTTTATAGTTTGAAACTAGATAAAGACCCTTTGTCTTAAATAGAAAGCCCATATTACCATCAGGCAATGTCCTATGAAAGGCCAAAAAGATCAAGTTGATCTTTTCCTTTTTCCACATCTCTGATGGAAGATATGCTGATGTCTCTTCTCTGCCGTGGAATAAGTTAGCGTGTGATTGCCCCTAAGCACAAGATGTGCCCCAGATCTCTGGATAAAAACTGTGGGAAGAACAGACTACTCCCAGGGGGAGAGTAGGAAAAAATTTATAGATGAAACTGCTGAACATGGCAGCATCTGTACTCTGTGTGCTAAATCCTTCCAAAAAGTCCATTGTATATAGGTTTCAATCTGCAAATGGAGACTATTGGCCTTAGATTTGAGGCTGGATATATAAAATGAGAATTGGAAATTTCCATCACTGAGGACATGGGGGAAACCAGGCTTGTAAAAGGAGCAAACACTTGATTTTGACTGTTAGCTAATTTTTATGTGGGTTTTTCTTCTGATGGTGGTGGTCTTATCACTTACGTAACCACAGATTGCTTTGGGATACATTGGAAGAAAAGCACCTGCACAAGGACAATTTTTGCAGCCTTTAAGAGTCTTCCTGTATCACCTGTGACATGCTTTCCCAACATGTGCAAGGTCACCTTTTCCTGTAGCAGGCAGTACTCTGGCATTCTTCACACTTGCTGGCTGAAAAATATCTCAGGTTTATTTCACATCAGTGGCTGGGGATGTGGTGTGGGGAAGGTGGTGTGCAGGAGACTTGTCATTTTTGTGATGGATTCCAGATTCTTTAGCTACGTAGCCTTCAAAACAATGGAGAGTCCCGCTGGAACAATAAACCCCGTGATTTATCTGCAGTATCTGGAGTTTAGCTAAATGTTTCTTTATTGCTAACTTCAGAGTGTTAAGCTCCTTTCATATCAGGAGAACAGATAAATCTTGGAAAGGTAATAACATTTGTTAGTGGAAGCCCATCATTCTCCTCTCATTTTCAAATGAGAGTTCAACACAATGCCATGGGTTCTATTGTTATCCTGCTTCCAGCTGAGACTTTAAAATGGTAATGTGGACTGCTCCTTAATTTAGTGTGCTCAGTCGGTTTTTTTGAAGAGCAAGTGACAACCGGAAGGTGTCCAAGAAGACAGCAGTTGCTAAGGTTCAGCTGGCTGTGCCTCTAGAAAGATTCCAAAAATGCATGGAGTGTGTGTTGGTCCTGATGGAAGAAGCTTTGTCAAGGGCTGAAAAGGCAGGCAAAGTTGTAAATTCTGCCCTTCTGCTTTCATGGAAAGCAGACGTTAATTATCTGGGGCCCACGCATTTGCAACACTGCCATAACTAATGACTTGCATTGATGCTTAGTCCCATTTGTTGGGTCTCAGGGAAGGAGAAAGTCTTTAATAAATCAATGAAATTGTCATTTCAAGAATGACGCATTCAGCACTGGCAAAGGCTAATTGTATTTTATGGGTGCTTATTGACTGTGGAGCCTTCAAAGCTCTTAGCGTGATGGGGAGGAGAAGTGAATGGGATTGGTCCTGGAAAGTCTTGTTAAGAACAGCTGTGAATCAGAGCAGTCACTTTAGAGTCTAGGATAAACTTTGCTGAGCTCTTACAAAAGCTTCCTGTGAAAAATAAGACCCAGTGCTTTGTGTGAAAATGTCAGGTGCCGCCTCATGACGTTGACTGTGTGCCAGCCAAAGCTGCTTTCCTCCCCTCTGTAAAAGGGCACTTGGATGCTTTGACTCTACTGTGATCTCGGTTTGACCCTTGCTGGTTGTTCCAAAATTCTGTGAACGTGCGGGATCAGAACAAGTGCAAAAATATGCCCATGCCTAGTGGCTTCAAAAGTCTTGAGCAAGGTAATAAAATAACCCTCAAGTTACATGCAGCAGTTTCCCATGATGACAAATTGCCTGCTGAGTGTATCATACAGGAGAGACATTTATCCTTGGAGAGAAATTCAGTGGAAACAAACCTATTAAGATATCTGGAAAAGGACCATTTCCTGCAGTATCATTTCTAGCAGTTTTTTCTGGTCCAACTTTAAATTCTCATTTGTGAGACTGTTCTGTCATTACTGCATCTCACCATCAGTGTTTTTCTCTGATGTATATGGGAAATTGCTATGGTAACACACAGACCAAACCAGGGAAAATGCATGGAACTTAAAACAAAGATTGGTAGTGTCTGTCTGTGAGCAATCCTTTTCTTGTAAAATAGGATGTAGATTTTCAGTGCATTAGCTGCTTTCCCCCAAAAGATGCTAGCCTTCTGTGTTAAGGGTACTGCTGTGTGGTTTAGGTTCACCTGCTTTTCAAGCAGACTCAGGTGCTCTTCATACACAAAACAGCATACCCCTGGGTCCGGTGTGAAGTTGCCATTCAGCAGGGTCACAGCCCTGTGACCCCAGGGTAAATCTCAGACACTAGCACAGTTCAGGGGCCTGGTGCTGTTGTTACCTCACTGGAAGATCCTGCAGATGGCAAAGGCATGGGTAAATATTTGTAGAAAGCTTTGAAAAGTGGTGAGACGGTTTTGTTAAGTACTATTGATTAGAGCAAGAAAGAACTGGGTTTGAAACAATTGATTGAGCATAGGAGAAAACTGCTGCAGTGGAGTCTTTATCAAATACGTACATCTTGGCTGTCCCACTCTCTACCTCTAGGCTCGAAGTTGTCCTGCACCATGTGAACAGCAGGGTTTTCTACAAGACTAATCTCAGCCCAGCTTTTCCCATTGTGTTCAGGAGTTTTGCTGTTGACTGTGATGGGAACAAGGGTCAGTGAATAAAGAGCTTCAGTGAATGCACCTTGTGTCTCACTAGGCACCTAACCAGAGATAAAAATGCCCTCTGCTTCCCATTCTGACCACGATCAGCTGCCTGGAGGAAAAGGACCTCTGGGGGTGCTGGTTGATGGCCAGCTGAACATGGGCCAGCAGTGTGCCCAGGTGGCCAAGAAGGCCAGTAGCATCCTGGCTTGTATCTGAAACAGCGTGGCCAGCAGGACCAGGGCAGCAGTCGTCCCTCTGTACTTGGCACTGGTGAGGCCACATCTCAAGTCCTCTGTTCAGTTTTGGGCCCCTTGCTAGAAGAAAGATGTTGAGGTGCTGGAGCGTGTTCAGATAAGGGCAACAAAGCTGGGGAAGGGTCTGAAGCACAACTCTTCTGAGGAGCAGCTGAGGGAACTGGGGATGTTTAGCCTGGAGAAAAGGAGGCTCAGGGGGTACCTTATTGCTCTCTTCAACTATCTGAAAGGAGGCTGTAGACAGGTGGGGGTTGGTCTCTTGTCCCAGATAACAAGCAACAGGAGAAGAAGAAATGCCTCAAGTTGCACTAGGGGAGGTTTAGATTGGATATTAAGAAAAATTTCTTCATGGAAAGGGTGGTGAAGCATTGGAACAGACTGCCCAGGGAGGTGGTAGAATCACCACCCTGGAGGTATTTAAAAAGCACGTAGATGTGGTGCTTAGGGACATGGTTCAGTGGTGGCCTTGGGAGTGCTGGTATAATGTTGGACTTGATCTCAAAGGTCTTTTCCAACCTATGTGATTCTCTGATTCTATGATCATATTGGAGTAGGCATAGTGTAAAGGGAGAGGGTCAAATAGCACAAACAGTGAAGTGGCATTGTGTCACAAGGAAATGGCAGGTCTCTTGGGACAGCTAGGCTTACTGTGCGCTTGACTTAATATCCTCTCCCCATCATGGCAGTGTAATATGTGCAGGGAAAGGCTGTTTCATTAGGAGCAGAGAAGGGGCAGGTCAAGTTTCTAGCTTCTATTCCAGGCTCTGCTGCCATCTTGCTGCTTTTTTGGACAAGTCATTTAACTTCTTCAAACGAATAAACAGAGAAAAAAAAAAAAAGAAGAAAAAAGAAAAAAAAAAAGCTTCACTAAGAACCAAACCTGCTATGTGGTCTTTGGCGAACGGGACCTGGGTGATATGAAAAAGATAATGAAAAAGCAGCAAGAAGGAAAGAAACATCACAGCTCTCAGTCTGATTTTTTTCAGGAACTGTTGTTCCTGAACCCAGTGTTACAATCTACTTTCATGAAGCAGGTGCCACTTGATTTCCTTTCCAAGATATCTGTCTCAAGGGTAGAAAAGGGAGACAAAGCGTTAGAAAAGAGGACAACTGTTGTTTTTCCTTGTCGCAGGATAGAACACCTTGGACTCAATGTTGTCCTTCAGCTCTTGGTTGGGGTTCCCCTGGAAATGGTGCATGGAGCTGCGAGGATCAGTTTTGTGTACGTTGCTGGAGTTGTGGCAGGTAGGTGACATCTCTGGATGCCCCAGATGGAGAAGCATCTGAAAATGGTCTGTGGCTGACTTGTGTAGGAGAAATGTTTTGTGATATTTGGGTGTAGAAGAGCAGTCGCTGATCTGTCTGTTGAAATTCTTTTGGAGGCTGGAAGTGGGAAATACGCTACAGATTGACATTTCTAACTAGCCATGGGCTCTGTGTTTCAGAGACCTGCTAAAAAAGCACCAAGAACCTGTTACGTTAAAATAGCCTTTCTTTAGATGGTCTTTCTGAATGTGGAGGTCATGCTGTTCCTTTCCTATTGTGTCCCACAGAGACCTAGAGGAAAGGTGGTATCACAGGCATCCCTGCACAAAGAGTGTTGGGGACTTTTTTCTCTGGGTCCTGTGCCAGTTCTTACTGCATTTGTCCTGTGCTGTCTGCCTTCGACAGCCTGAGTAAGCAAGAAGTACTTGGTTGTAAGTTGTGAGCAGTGCACAGAAATCTAGAAATTAATTTAATCATAAAGCCATGGGGTTTGGTTGTTTTTTAGTTTATGCTGTATTGCTTTTATTTATGTTTGGCATTTCCAGCAGTTTGGAGGTGATGGAAGTTAGCTGACAATAGATCAACATCTAATTAAAACAGGAGGAGAGTGTGAGAACAGCTAAGAGCTTCACAGTGGAACTCCGACGACTGACTGCCTTAGATCAAGATTTATGGTGGTGGTTTTTTTTTTCCCAGCTACATAATTTTATTTTGTCTGTAATGAACAGCAAAAGTTTTTGTAAAATGGGCTGCATTAGGTGCTAATAAATCCTACATTCTGGGAGAGAGGCTGTGGAAAGAATAATGGGACTAGGACTCAAGACTAGGCACAGTAAAAACACCATGCTATTTAACGCAGAGAAGGGAGTTAGCAGACAAGCTCCACTGTCCCTTGCCTGTTATTTTAATAAGCACTAACTAAAGAGGTCCCCAGTCTGCAACTTCCCAAACATAAGTTTTTCTACATAGATCCATCTACCAAACCCTGGGGCTTCATTTATATATGTGTAAATACACATAGCATCACATTTGTGCCAGGTAAGTGAAGCAAGTAACCGTTGAATCTGCTGCAGTTGAGCCTAGGCAAGCACTGCAGGTTGCTGGCTGCCTCACAGTCCTGTGGCCGTGGCCTTGCTGGCAGGGTCTGCAGAGCCAGATTTTACTGGGTGTTGGGCTGGGCTGAACGCCTAGAGCTCTGGAGGCTTGTAGCCAGCGCCTGAATGAGGCTTACTAGCCCACCTAGCATTATTGGTTTGTTTTTGCTACACGGATGATCCCATTTTTTTCCTCAGATAAGCTGCCACATCCTCATAGGCTTGCCTTTCACACTTTACGACATATAAATTGTGGAAGACAGTGCCAAATTGAAAGGGAAGACTTCCCTTCTTAATGCAGGATGGAACTACAAATGTGATCAGACAGCCACACACAGAAAAGCATCCCATGATACCTTTACCTGTTTGAATTGTTAGCCAATTATTAAGCATGCTTTATTCTTTGACATGTGTCAGGAGAGAGAGGAAGAGGCATACTTACGCTGAGGATCTGGCAATATAAAGATAACACAGTTCTTAAATCAGGCATGGGCTGCAATGGCCACTCCCTATTTTTATGAGGGTTTTTTTCTTCATTTGTCTGGCTTTACTGAGAAAGCATGTTGATGCTGAGATTGAGAGACTCAGTGCAGTGTCTGGGGACTTAACTGCAAGTGCTCATTGCTTCTTTCTTAACTTCTCATTAGTTTTTTTCCTTAATCGTAGTGTTTAAGGGCTGAGAAGTCTCAGGGCCATACAGTGAAGGAGGGACCTACCAGCAGAGCTGGATGGTGGAACCTTGCACTTTCTTGACCAGAAGCTGAGCAATTAGCAAAGAAGTTTGTTACATTCTGCACTACTGAGGACTCTCAAGATTTGCCATTAGGTCTTTTTCCAATTCACACTCGTCACAAAGATCTTCATTATCCCTGCCTTGTGACACCAAGTCTGCCTTTGTCTCTCTTAAATTCCTCCTAAAGTTTGCAATGAAAGGAGCTTTGAGAAGATCCAAGCCTCCATCTGGGATAAGGAGAAGCAGTGTCTGTTTGGATGTATTGTTATTAGTGGTGCCTTTACGTGATTGACCTGTCATTTTGCTATCTTGTGTTTACTGCCTCCATCCAGGTTATTTTTAGCTAGTATTACTTGGAAGTTTTATAACAGGCTGTGCTTTGATCAGAGGCCTGTGCTAAGTTACAAGTCCCCAGTTCCTTCTCACTGTGCAAATATTTGTCTTGCCAGCATGGGAGCTACTTCCATTTTATCTTCAGGTGAGGAACAAGACACAATTTGTCTCCTGCTTCCTTGTTGTTTTAATCAGGGTGTAATTTTGCAGCGTAGGTTTGAGGATACTGTTGCTGCCTTGCTTGGCTGCTTTTGAAGTTAGGTGCAGAAGAATGGATCAGTCTCTGTCTTGGCAGTTCTACAGGACTGACTTAGCTTCACAAATCAATTGGGCCCCCCCCCCCCCCCCC
>JAVJGJ010000001.1:121848528-121865119 GCA_035590215.1 Microhierax caerulescens
CACCCACCCCCCCCTGCCCCTCCCCCCCACCCCCACCCCCCGGCTTCTCTTTGTGTGTTACTGACCTGCAGCAATTAGCACAAAACAGGCAATAGCAGGGAAGTAGGGTAGGAAAGAGGGTGTTTATTTGGCTGGCAATTGTCACAAACCCTTGTTCTCTCTCCCAGGGTCCTTGGCAGTGTCAGTAGCTGATATGACTGCACCTGTGGTGGGCTCCTCTGGAGGCGTGTATGCTCTTGTCTCAGCTCACTTGGCCAATATAGTCATGGTGAGTACCCAGAGTCTAACCTCTTTGAAAATGAGCCAGGTCTGGTGGCCCAAAGGGACTGGAAATAGGGCCTGACTCCACTGTTGGTCATTCAGAGTTTGCCCCAGTTGAGTCTTGTCTCAGTGGTGTGGTCCTGGAATGGAAATGTGACACTGCAGTTGGTGGCTTGGTACCATGATGAGTGGCAGCTTGCCAGGAGAAGCCAAAGATGCTGGTAATCCAAGACTTACCAGTGTACTCTGCGCTATCAGCTCTCCTTGCGCAGGCTGACAGATGTTTGGAAAACAAGGAGCTGACCGGCTTGGCAGAAGTTGCAGAGTATTTCTGTCTGCCTGTGCTATGTAATGTTAGTGGGTACCTAAGGAAATTTAGTATTTTGTGCATTTGTGTGCAGAATATTCCTTATCTCCTTTTGTAAAACCCAGACTGAAGCTGAGCCCTGGGCATACTACTGATGATCTTTTTGCCTTTTCACCTAATGAAGTACTACTTTATGAAGGTCAGTAAATACCAGCGTGTCATTCCTCTAGGACCTGGAAACAGGAGCTCATCCAAGGTCCTCAGCTAGGTGGTGGCAAAGCCCCACGTATCTGCCTATGTGACCTAAGCTGGCAAAAATGGCTTTGCTGAGTGAAGTGGTACGGGGTTGCATGTCCCTCCTGTACCAGCGATATCAGAGCAGAGTAACCATAAAAATGATGGTAATGCATCCTCCCCTGGATCTGGGTGGGAAGATAATGCAGGTCAGCTTCAGTAGAGACAGAAGATCTGTTATATGGGTGCTGGAAAACCTATGTGTGTGGTGTTACTTGTTTCCAGCCTAAAAGAAAACCTTTTATTTAATGCTTGTATGCAGTGAAGTCAGCAGGGTCCAGCTGTGACGTGGCGCTGCTCCAGGCAGCCTTTGCAGCGGGTGGAAGCAGGGGAAAGTGAGTGATTTCCTGAGCAGAATAGGTCTCCTTTGCTGTCTTCAAGCTTTTTGGAGCATGAATGAGCTGGGTGGGGGCTGTTGTCCAAGTTAAGACACTTGAATGGCTGGCAGAGAGATAGGGAATAAAGGGGCTACCTCTATACCCTTTCTATATATAGGGTATATGTGGGTATATATGGGAAAATGCCTCCTTGTATACAGTTACTTTCAGTATGATTTGTGTTCCCTGCCATTGGGCCAACAGAAGCAGGAGAGTTTCCTCTGTCTTGCAGGGTGGTAATGCAGACACAGGGTTTCATCACACAGGGATTCACAGGGTCAGAGGGGGACAATGAAGGAAATTTTGGTTTGCTTTAGAAGAGGAAGAGGCTCTGGCAGAAGTGTGTGGAGAGTCTTCATCAGTTACTCTCCCAGACTCCTTAAAACATTTCATTACTCTTTGTTCTTAGCATCTATATTTCTCCATTATCTGCAGCCTCCCTTCTTGCCTGAAATTACTGCCTTTTCCATTCTGGTGGAGGTTTTTTCCTTTTCTTTCCCTCTCTTCTCTCTCTGCTCAATTAGTATCTAGATGTGATGCTTCCACATACTGGAAGACATGTTGGCTATTTGCTGGTAAAGCATGGAGTCTTGCACAGCTGCTTTGAGCATGCTGGGAAGAGGGGGGACTGTTGTGGGGAGGGTCCAGAGGAGATGAAAACATTCCTGCTTGTACAAATAAATACTATTGGAAATAAATACATAAAATAACCAACAGGGGGAAGCAATAAAGCACATTACCCTAAGGAAAAGCGTGAGGGGAAGAATTCAAAACAGCTACATAGAAATTAAAACGGAAGGAAGCAGCACAGTATTAATCGAGTTCAGAGCCTTCTGACTGGGTTAGGTGTCTCTGTGGAGAGAGAAAATGAGTTGCTTATTGTGTAGAGATTGCATTTTTGCAGTCACAGAAGTGATTTACAGACAGATCCCACATAAAACTTGAGTATATGTAATATGTATTGCAGAATATTTCTTCAGCAGGCTGGAAAGATACTGGGTGCCATTAAAGATAGGTTGAAGAGTTTACAAGCATTTTTTATTACTTCAGTGTGAGGAACAGGGAATTCTTCACAAGACACTTGGCTGGCTTGGTATCTCATACTGCTTTCAACAGGCAAAATTTCATTTAGTCACCTAATAATAATGTCATACATCTGAGTTCCCCAGAATATAATCTCTTTCTTTTTCTGCTTGGAAATCTTGTGCAAGTGGAAAAGGAAGAATTTAAACATTTCTCCCAGGATTTCTGACTATCATTCAGAGATTCTTATTCCACTGTATGGATTAATGACCAAGCCTGAAGACAGACAAGTCCAAATCCAGGCTTTCTTGCGCACTGTTTCCTTGGTATGCTTTTATTGAGATCTTTATTATCTGTGTGTGTTCTGCCAATCAGATCTGAGTTGCAGAATTTCAGGGAGCCTGAGGTAGCAGGCAGTAGCATGGGAAAAGCACAGTAGGGCTTGAATGCACTGAAAAATTGCCTGACAGGCGGCAGTGTTTGGCCTCCAAGTGAATCATGGTGAGCTCTGTGATGTTAACCAGAATGCTTCTTGTGTTGAATGCCAGGTACTAGTTAAGATACTTTTATTTGATGTGGCCTAATACAACAGGGTTTTTCAGGGTAGGTAAATTCACATATTTTCAAAAGTTAGAATTTAAGGTGAAACATCATGCTAACATGTTACAAATTAGTCTATCTGAAGAACAGAGAATGGCAAGGCCAGCCAAGGACCACACCGCACCAGCTGGGGCTCAGGCAAGGAAAGTCAGTAAGACTGCCAGGCAAAGAAGTTATGGATTGTCTGTAACTTGAACATGTCTGCAATATGTCCTCTATGGTTATGTCCTCTGGGATTGACAGATCTGGGTTTGGTGTGATGAGTGGAGAGTTTGCAGCCAAGTGGCAATGAAAGGGGTTTGTTTCAAGGGATGGTTGTTCTTGATGCTTTTCCAGAATAGACCTGAATGTAAAATCCCTCCTGGTTTGCATGCAGCATCACTTTGTTTTCCTTGTCTCTTTTTCCAGAACTGGTCTGGAATGAAGTGCCAATTCAAACTGCTGCGCATGGCTGTTGCCTTGATCTGTAGTAAGTATGATGCACACACAATCCTATTTTGTTTGTCCTTGTCATAAGAGTTTGTGCTGATTCAGAGAGTTCTGACTTTGCAGCAGGTTTGGTAGGAACTTGCAGCTGGACCTTCTGGCAGCAGAAACCACATTGTTGTCAAATGCAGATTTTGGCTTTCAACACAGGCATTTGTAAATGGTGATTTGTTGTTAGCCAACATCTGTAGCTTGTGGTGTTTGTGAAGATCTGGGACTTAAATGTCTTGTCTTTGAATTTGCAAACAAGCAATGCTTCTGTAATGATAATACTTAGGTTTCCCAGAGCTCTTCCTATCTGGGATGGCAATGGCATTATACACACATTAATGAATTATCTTCCAGCCATATCCCTAGGGTGGTGTGATAAGGGAAAATAAGCCATGTATATATCACAGAGAATTGTCTTCAAAGTGTAACTCTTCTTTTAAAATTTATTTTTATTTTATGGGTTTGGTATAAATTTTGGTAGAATATTCCCCCACCTACCTGCACTCCCACAAACTAGACCACTTACCAACCACTGCAAAGGCCTCATCTTGTGTCTGTGCACCACAACCCTCACATAGCTGTGGCTTCCCAGCTTCCCTGTGCTCACCATACAAGGCAGTTTTTCCCTCTTGATTTATTCAGGGATGCAGCACTGCCTGCAAGATGGACTTAAGAAGGGGAAGACCTAGGCAATTAATTTATTTTTCCTTCTTTGTTCCAGTGAGCTTTGAATTTGGAAGAGCTGTGTGGCTGCGATTCCACCCCTCTGCTTACCCACCATGCCCACACCCCAGCTTCATGGCTCACCTTGGAGGGGTGATGGTTGGAATTACCCTTGGTGTCATCATCCTGAGGAACTATGAGCAGAGACTCCAAGATCAGACTTTATGGTGGATCTTCCTTTCTATTTATGTCATTTTTGTCTTGTTTGCCATCTTCTGGAACATTTTTGCCTACAGCCTGTTGGATCTAAAGCTACCTCCCCCTCCTTGAAAACACAGGACAGAAAACACAAGAGTGGAAGTCAGTCAGCTATGTTAAATGAATGAAGATGGAGGATCTATTTTTATATTTAACTTAGGGGAGGATGATTCCTTTGAACAAAAGTGTATGCTGGAGGAGATGCTTAAAGATCTCATGAAAGAATGAGCTGATCAGTTTGTTCACAAATCTAGCAGGTACTGTAATACTGGCTGGCCCGGACCCTGCAGTTTCACCACTGCCAGGGCTCCCACTGGGCAGCTTGTACCTGGGCACTTATCACTTGGTTTGTTAGCACACATCAATATTTTGTATGAAATATTTGTATTTTGCAGGTCAGTGCTGGAATTATGGCCAGTTGTTGAACAAATGTCCTCAATGTTACTGAACACTGAAAGGGAAAAAGAGCAGATATTTGCTAATTAGAGACTCGCATGGTACTCAACAGGCAGCTTGGGTTTGGTTTCTATGGACACACCTGACTGTTCAGCCATACCAGTGCCACTGTTTAATTACTTGAATGGTTCCTAAGATATTTTAGCCTACAGTGAAACCTGTCTTATGCACCTTTCAAAGCAATCAGCAGAACTTAATCACCCAAAGTGGTGGAGACTGGTCTTCAACTTATAGGTCAAATGTATTGCACTATAAACCTTGGGAATCTTAGAGTGTTGTGGACACCCAGCCAGAGGTGACTTTTACTGTGCATGTTTCACTTGATTTTAATTAATCTACACAACACCCCTCAAGCCTGCTGTGGCTAGAGATTGTGGCTGGGGTTTCTTTTTGGAGGGATGGAGAAAAGGAGGGCAAATGTTCAACTGTGTTTATCAGCTGACAATCAGGTGCTGTTTTCTTCTTACTTTGTTTCTGGCCACATTGATCTAACACCTGGCCTGCAATGAGCTCCTAGCAAGGTTCTCAACTCTTCCAGCAGGTTCTTACTAGAAAAGTAGGACCAGGATCACCTGTAGCAGCACAGGGGTAGTACTATCTAGTCTTTACAGCCATACAGTACATTTGGGGCCAAATCTGTCCACTGAAGCCAGTGGAGTTAAATCAGGTTGTATGTAGCACTGTTTTCCCACTGAAGTGGAAAGAGTGTTACTGTGTTACAGTGATCATTGTGAAACTTGGTAAAACTGGTTTTAAAGTGACTGCTAATTCAAGGATGCCTCTTCCAGAGGCAGTGGATGTTCAGGGGCTCCAAGCAACAGTTAGTTGCAATGATGCCTTTTTCTTTAGCGTTGGCCAAGCCCAGGTTCAGCAATCTGTAAATGGTCTGTAGTACAGTCCATACAGTTGTCTGTGTGGACCTGGGGACCAGACTAGAACATCTGTAGCACAAGCAGTGCTTATAGGTACTCTTCTCTGTAAGGTGCTTGTTGTTTTGCCTCTCACTTTAGAGAGCTGCCAAACTACAGTTCAGGAATGTGGATGCCTTCCTTTTCTCTCCCCTTTACCCACCTAGTTTGATGGCCTGGATAAAGCAGCCCTAGGAGTCTCTTATAGATTAGCTCCTCTCTTCCTTTTTTCCATTTGCATACTGGTGCCCAGGCACCAGCCACCACAGCCTTCCACAGTACATCTCACAGGCACTGTAGCAGTTGTGTTTGCTCTGTAGCAAAGTGTCTCTGTATTGTAGGCTTTATTCTCTCAGCTGTGTAATTGGTGCTGCCAGATGATACCACAAACTAGCAGGAGTCTGTCTTTCTAGAGGGGACATTCACAAGTGCTTATCAGCTGCTCCCTTCTTTGCCTCTTAGGGGAAAAATCTCTCTAGTGTGGAATGGTGAAGTTCTGCTCCCAGAGCAGAACTAGTGCTATGCACTAGTAAAACTCCTGTTGCCTCGGGGAGGGGAAGTGGGGGAGAAAATAAATGTTTCTACAGCCTGGAATAAGCCTTACCTGCAAAAGAAACAGTTTTTGCCACCTTTGTGCACAGGGATGGGATCTCTGAGGGCAACTGCACCCTCGTTGTTCTGCATGGCTAGTACAGTGCTCATGGGCCCTGGGATCAAGGGACAAGAGGAAGGGGTAAGGGTCAGAGTACTGTTCATTTTGGAGAAGGGGATGGGTTCTCTGTGCCATTTTACCTCTGCACTTTGGGTCCAGATCAAAGCAGTCATGAGAGTCTATATGCATCATTTCAGGTGCTGGTCCAGTGAGTTTCGTAGCTGTGGAGATCATCTCCCTGGGGAGCAGCAGGCAAGCAGGAGAGCAGGGAGCTGGGAAAACACTGACAGAAGCATGGTTAACATGTAAGGAGGACATTCCTTTCCTTAACTATTGCTAAGCCTTTCTGATTACAGATGCCTTTAAAACAGAGGTGAGCAGAAATGGGAGTTCCTCTGAAGTTTTAGGAAAGCTTGGAAAATTTTGGTAGAAAATTTCAATTGCAACAAAACCCAGATTATTTTGCCTATAATTTACCATGGGATAGTATGTACCCACTGCATTTTATTTTTTGGTTTCTCAACTGAAAACTACTTAATGCCCATCAGTTTCTCCTCAGGAGAGGTGCCTGTCAGTGGTGTGCTCTGAGGTGAAGCAGCAAGCTACAAGTTCAAGGGCCACCAATTTCTTCTTCAGCCTGACCCTGGGCAACATATCTTTGCCTCTGTTCAGGAGCAGAAGGGAGCTGAACAGAGTAGTCCAGGCACCCTTCTTTGGTCCTTTATCCATAGTTGAACATAGTTTACATGAACTGGTTGAAAACAGCTCTGAGGATGAGCTTATGACTTGTTCTTTTACAGCGTTGTTCATCTTTCTGACTTTCATTGTGTCCCCATGCCCTGTCTGAGCAAGTCCAGGGGCAGCCCTGGGGATCAGAAAGGCCGGACATTAAAGCAGTACTAGTTTTATTGTAGCTGAAGAAATTAAACTCTCTCATGTTCCTGCTCATCAGAGCTGAAATCTCTCCCTGTGCATAGAGCAGGCTGTACACAGAGCCTGTCGTCTGCTAAGAATCTGTCAGCTCATGGAGTCAGGAACAGCACAAAGTGTTTAAGCTTTTATAATTATTTTTTTAATCACTAAAATTGCACTGTGAAAACTCGTTATGTTTTTACAGAGTATCAGGAAATCTAGTTATGTTTTCTAGTGCACCCAGGAGTGCCAGAGTGCTGCAGCACCGGAGAGCTAATAGCAACCAGGCTTTTCTTTTACCTCCAGACGTCCTTGAAGCTGCTGGCTTATGTCAGAGATGTAATATTCTCCATTCTGCTCATTTGTGGTTCCAACTTGTCACAGTCAACAATGTGTTCCTAAAGGAGTTGTCCACCGAGGGACTGGCTTTGGTAATTATTTTGGGTTTTTTTCAGCTGCTGCCAGGATTTTACATCAGTTGGGTAAAATGTGAATCTATTGAACCTCATGGATGTGCAGTGCTAGAGCAAAAGGCAAGGAGCGTTACCAATGTACAGATCTGAACAGTGCACGTTAGAGGAAGTTATTTCATGGCTGTGTCTTTGAGTGAGGACACAACACCTGGGGGGAAAAAAAAAACATTTTTGTGCTGGGCTTAGTAAGTATATTGCAGCACTGGTCCAGTGAGGATGGGTTAGGGAGCAGTAATGCAGACTGGGGGAGCCTGAGATGCTGGCTCCTTCAGGGACACCTGTGGGCAGCACAGTGATAGCACAGGTGGAGTCCAGCTCCGAGCCTCTTGCTGATCCCTAGTCCTGGAGGAGAGATGGGAGAAGTGGCTCAGCCAGCCAAGGGGAGGAAAGAGGAGGAGGAGACCAGGTAGATCAAAGTCTATGGGGCTTGCAAATTGCACCTTTTATTCTTAGATGCTTGGAGACCTGTAGAGATTAATTAATAATATAGGAAGGAGGAGGGGGAGGGTTGTAATGGAGTGATGGGAAAGGAGGTTACCAGAAACAATCTCTGAGTGAGGTGTAGAGAAGTCATAAAAATGCTGTTGAATTTACTTTTGGTGAGTTCTTAAGACAACATCTCATGTCGCTTTTCCTCCATCAGTTGATGAGGAATCTTAGCACTTATGTGGCGTGTTGTGATTCTTCACTGCTCGCTCCTTTAGCAGTTGGAAGTATTTTATCAATGGGGAAGGGGGAGGCCAGAGAAATGATGGTTGTCTGAGGGTTGCTGGATTAGAAATAAAGCTCAGGGATACTGTATCCCAAGACCTTGCTCCTTCTGATGGATTATACTGCCCATGTGTTTTAAATCATATTAGATAGTTTCAATTTGAACTGGGGTGTGAAGGATGGAATCTGACACATTTAGAGCTGGTACTAAAATAACAGCTATCTGCTGACCTCAGAAGGCAGCTGCTGGTTTGTGCCAATATTTAGTCTCACAGGATCGTGGGTAGGACTTTCACACATACTCCAGTGAGTAAAGAGCTCAGAATCTATCTGTTTACATAGGCTCAAGCTCAGCTCAGTTGCTTTGGAACCCACATCCACTGGCTTTACTTGAAGTGGAACTGGAGAATATGGATGCAGTTCAACACCAGCAACCTCTGGAGGTAAACTGGGATGTAGAAAACAAAGGCCAGCACCTCTGGGGTTTTAGCCTCTTTGAATATTGCTGCTGTCTGCTTCTTTTATAGTAGTGGCTGCTCTACAGCGCTCTGTGATACGACTCAAAAACTCCTGCAATCACTGATGCTGAGAGCTGGTTATAAAGGAAAACAGTGCATTTGCAGCTCTATAAAGAAAGAATCACACATAAGACAGAAGCCAAGCTTGTCTAAAGGTAAATGTATTTTTAATGTCACCATTAATCTTTGGCTTTTAATCAGAAAAATCTTTCTAATGAGGTATTTCTGAAATGCCAGTAGTAGTACAGAAAATCTATGTTTCAGGGTACTTTACAACACAGAGCACAAAATATCCCCTAGGCCTGATTTAAGTAGCAAAAGTACCTTAATTTCTAGTGAGCTTAATAGCTACGTTAGTCACTGACTGTCTCCTGACTCCCCCACAGTGTCTGTTTAGTTTGCAAATAAAGCTAGATTTATGCAGCTTTTCTTTTGCTTATACTACTAATGCTAACAACACATCCAAGTGTTAAACACTAAGCACTAAACAATGTAATTTTCTGCCTTAAAATCCTGAACAAATGATACTTTCCCGTTAAGGGCTAGTAAAACAAAATAATATTTACAAGGTAAGATGCTATGGTACATTTCCAAATATTTTTGTATTGTGTATATTCTGTATATTTTTGTTGTAACAATATTATTTGAGCGCAGAATCCATTAAATTTTTTTTGTTGGTGTTTTTTTCTCTCTCTCTTTTTTTTTTAATAAATCGAGCTGTTCTACATTGTATGCCAAAAAACAACCAAGAAAAAACTTTCAAAGACAGTTTTGTACGTTTGTCTACAGTTAACAGAGTATTTAACAAAAGAGCAATTGCTTTTGAGCTCTGCAATGTAATCTTTTAATAATGGCATTGATAATTCATTTTTATGTCTTTCTAAAAGTGTCTGTCTAAAAGATAAAGGGGAGAGCAAACTGCTGCTTTATTTCTCCATGAGATAATACAGGGATCCAGAACCAGGTTGGGACTTGTATTGAAATACAGGTCTCGTCCCGCCATTTGACAGCTGACGCTTTAGTGCAATAATGACCTCAGAACTGTGGGGAAGCTGATAGCCAAGTACACTAGAGCATTTACAGTTTTTTATTGGAGTGGAGGGTTGTTCTTTTTTAACATCAGTCTCTACTGAATGTCTAAACATTTCAGAGGAAATAAGTTCTTGCCTCTTCAATCAGTAGCGGGAACAACATATTCAGGAAGTTCTGCAGCAAACCTCCAACTGATTTAGTTATTTTGAGATAACTAAAATAAAACTCCTTCCATCAATGTGGAAGGGGGAGGCTTATTCTGAAAAATATTTTTGTGGTTTTGTTGGGCAACAACGGGTTAAAGCGTAATTTAAAGAAATGAAGATGTAACTAGCAGCAGTTCCTGTGGGATGTTACTCCTAAGGGGAAGCAGATTACTGCTGCCTATGTGGGACTTGGCTCTTGCTTGTTTTCTGCACTTAACTGAGCTTTCAGAGACATTTAAATCTCTTTATTTACTAGCTGAGGACTTTCAGCAAGAAGGTAAGGTGGGTTTTGTCAGTTTTTGTCAGTGTTATACAGGCACTGTTACTGTCTGCTACCACCATACATTTTTCTTGCTAGGTAAAATAATTCTAGAAAGGCAAACTGAACAACAGAAATACTGCCACTTCCAGCATATCTTTTGCAGAGGAGTCAAAAGCTGGCAGCCTTGATCACAAAAACTCATAAAACTCATTATAACTTTATTCCCGTAACTCAAATCATATTCTGTATAGTAAGTATTGCTCCTAAGTGTCGGAAAGAGAAACACTAGTTTCTCTTTAGTAGTTTATATGCCACTTCTCTTGGGGGTAAAGAGGGAGGGAACCCCCAAAGTGTAAACTAGACCCTGATCTTTCAGACTGCAGGTCTGTAGCAGTTAAATCTAAACTTGCATTCTTAACATAGGCCTGGGGGATTGTTGTGTTGGTTGGGTTTGGGGAGTTTGGTTTGTTGTTTCGGTTTGCTGTTTGCTTTTTTTCCTCTGAAAGTTTTTAAATCAGACCCTTAAAAGTACAGTAAAAAATCTTCCAGGTTTGCAAATTAAGTGCACATCTCAGCATCTTCTGACCTTTTGTATGCTTCATCCTGAGCACTGAATAGCTAATGGCTGGAGGAAGTCGTGTGTAATACTCTCCAGGCATTCAAGTAGCTAAACAGCTGCTTCTGCATTATTTATTATGCTTTTGTTTAATTTCCTTTAGTTTTGTTTTTAAAAATAGAATTTATAATGGGAAGATGCCAGTAAAACCTGGAAATTAATGAACTACCAGAATGTATTTCAATGTGTTTGTGTGTGTACTTGTCAGCATCTTGAGTTTAATGGTTAGGAAACTGAATGGCAAAGTCACTGCAAAGCTGGCAGAAATGGGATGATTTTAAAACAGAGGCTGCAGAAAGTAAGAAATCATGTTTTTTATAATGCTAGCCACCTTCAGTGCTGGGAGAATTCAGGAAAAGGAACTTTCACCAGAAGCAGCTATGACTGAAGGTGTAACAATACAAATTCAGCAGGACTGATACTGAAAAACGTATTACATTACGTTGGAGAGGAGAAGCCCCAGCAAGACTAAGCAAAGTTTTACAGTTAAGGTTAAAAATACCTGATTTTGAAGAGTGATTTATGATAACTAGCAAACAAAACAAAAATCTTAGTTGAAGTGTAGTACAGGTCACAGGATAATAGGATAATTCAGGTTATGAGGGACCTCAGATCTCTAGTCTACCCTCCTGCCCAGGGTAGCTAAGGTGTAGTGCACACTGTTCAGTGCTTCAGCTGGTTTATTCCTGAAAACCTCCAGGGATGAACACTGCGCAAAGCAACTGCAGTTACATCTCAGGAAGTTTATCACCACCGGCACTGCCGTGCCTGGGACTGACCTACTCTGATGTACTGAGGCCAGTGCACAGAACACCCAGCCCAACTCCTGCCTAGGTGTGGGAACAAGGAACACAACAGGTTAGTGGAATGACTTCCTATGCTCCTACCAGATCACAGCTACCTCTTCTTCACATCCAACTTCTGTTTTAGTTTATTTTTTTGAGCACTGACCTATTCCCTACCTCCTGATCAGGCAAAATACTAAACGATCAGTGCTCTAACTTCATTAAAAATATAGAAGAGTGACAAAGGGTGACATGTTTAATTGAATGGCGCTGCTTTGCTTGCTCACAAATATCCTGAAGGAAAGCACTGTTACTCCTTAGAGCTCCTGAAAATGAGAAAATAAGGGTTTTTTTTTCTTTCAGATGACTTTTATTTTCTTCTCTGACCTGCCTGTATATGTTACATGTCACCTTGGCTGTCAATATGACACTTGCAAGCTCCTGCACATTACACTAGCAGCTCCCCTGTGTTGTGTGAATAAAGGATTTTAAACAGGAGACATTGAGGACAACACTTATTTGTAATTTAATGTAGGCACGCTATTACAGATCTGAATGTGTTTTATTGTAAACCTTATTATAGGTTCAACACCGCGGTGTCACAGGAAAGCACTCAACTTTTATCATCACAGTACAGAGCACTGGCAGAACAGTCAGTCAAATTAACTGCATTAGTAAGACACTGTTAGTGTTTCAGGGAGAGTTGTTCTAACACACCCAAAGTTCGGCATTCAAACACCCGCAGATGTAAAGGAAAGAAACAGTTTTGCATATCAAGTTTACAGAAATAGTCCTCCTTTAAGGGTCAGTCAGAGGCTCATAGGTTTTGATTCCAGCTGTAGCCAAAGATTTTCTTCAAGTATTCTGCTGTCTAAATGTCTTATGATATGGGTAAGAACTCATTGCTGAAATACAATGAAATGTTTTAAAGCCTTGAATAATTAATTTGGGAACTTAGTTTACTTCAATTTCTGAAGAAGTTTCTATTAATTTAAAGTTAGTATTTAATCTGTAAAACTTCCAGGTTTAATTCTTCATGACTGAAAACCAGATGATTATTTACAGTTATGCAAAATGGGTACCAGAACATACAAAGAAGGTATTGATCACAATGCAAACTAATGAAGAAGGGGATTCATCAAGTAGCCTGGGAATTTAACAAGTCTGTCCAGTGTTCGTACATACATACATACAAACTGATTCCCAAAACTGTTCAGTCTTAAGGCCATTCTGTTTCATACCAATCAACAACTTGTTTATCTAATAACAGCAGAACAAACTGCCAATTTGAAAGTAGAATGTGGAAACTAGCTACAGACTTATTATCTATGTTCTCCTATATAAACAAATATGATTAATTCATTTACTATGATTTATCCACATGTTTGTGCTTCTTTATATATTAAAACAAAAGTAACCATACCTTAATGATTAGACATGACCATTGTAAAGATATTTAAAATACTTAAAACACTGAAATGCTTGCCAGGTAAGGGATCGGGTGGTTGGATTTTTTTTGCGTGCAATGACTGTAAAAACCAAATGGCATGATTTCCTCAGAAAAGGAACAAGTTATTTCGAGAATCTGCTAAGCACTGAAAATTATGTAGGAATTTGTATGATCTGATATTTACGCATTAAAAAGGCTCACACTGCTTTGTCTAAAAAAGAGAAAAGGCAGATGAAACTGCAACTCAGGTTTGACTTAGGTAATACTTTTAAATATAAATTAAAAATCCTGCAATAGTGAAACTAAGCTGCGCAGAAGAAATTAATGATTTATACAACACCCTCAAATGAGTACAGAAAAATTAAGATCATTTTAAGCCAGTGATGTTTCTCTCATGAATTCCTCAAGGACGGTCACTACATTTCTGGCTTCTGGCATTTCTGCATGTTCTACTTTAACAATCTTCAAAAGGATGTCTCCACTGCCACAGTTCTTTAAAAACATGTAACACTTGAACAAGGCATAGTGGTTCATTTCAGCCTGGCGGATATACCTCTTCAGGTTGTTAATGTCTTGTATAGCCTGGGAAAAGAGCAACAGTGTTTCCTTATCCTTCTACAAGGACAGAAAATGTTCTATCAAGCGGAAACGTGAAGGAAGAATAGTAGGAGAAGCAGAAGCGTTGCCTGTAGGAATTTTATATTACTACTCAGGCGTGATGTAAGAATTGAGTACTGTCTTTGATGCATATTACCAGTACTGCTGTAACAATGCAAAATGTGTGGACACCACAACTTGGTACATCCAAACTTGAAGCAAGAGTTCTCCTATTACAACAGATCACCTAAGAACTGTTAACTACTGAATGTTACCAATCACATGATATTGTGTATGCACAGCTCAAATTTACAGTATTTTAAGAAAAAAAAGTGTGCTTATTTTAAATACGAGAAAATGCCTTTGAAGCACTCACTAAAGCAACTTCTACACTACTTTACATTCTGGTCTTGTCAACTACAGTAAGCCAGTTCTCAGAGATATCATAAATAATCTAAAACCTTTCCTTGCTGCAAAAAGAGTATTTGCTCCCTCTTTATTTTACTTCTCTTTAACATATATGAATACGTACCTTCAATTTAAAGTTTTCCAAAATCTGCCGGAAGAGAAATGGATTTCCACCTTCAGCACCATTCACAAAAGCTTGCATCCAGTCCTCACAGAATCTGTTGCTTGCTGTTACATGTTCAGGAACACAAAGAAGAGATGAGGAAAAGGTAAATGAGCTCAACATAAACATATAGCTGCACTCACCTGGTTTAAACCCCCTTACATAACAACTGATAATAGCATACTTGAGCCAGGCTGTAAGTCTTAAGAAAAAAAAAAAAGTGGAAAAGAAAAGGAAACACAGCTACAGTGGTTATATGAAATTCTGTCCTGATTGTTGAATTTCATTTGTTAAAAATACATGGGGAAAAAAACCCACAACATTTTGCAGCTTCCCTGAGGCATACAAGTCACTAG
This sequence comes from Microhierax caerulescens, assembly GCA_035590215.1. Lineage (NCBI taxonomy): Eukaryota > Metazoa > Chordata > Aves > Falconiformes > Falconidae > Microhierax > Microhierax caerulescens. Next base: position 121,863,294 of record JAVJGJ010000001.1, read on the forward strand.
TTTCATGGTCTGCAACCTCAATGCACTGTGGATTTTATTATCACAATTTTCAAACCATAGTTCCAGCACATCTGGTGAAACAAACTACTCTGCTACCTCATAGGAAAACAGCTGTTCTAGTTTCCAGCTAGAATCCAAACTTTCCGGGCATCAACTTTTGGGCTTCTGAACATCCTTAGCTACCTCTGGTGTCCACAACTCGGCAGTTGATGGATACAAGTAACAGGAAGAAGTATTCACAGCTGTAATCTCACCTGCATTATGCAACTGAGGCTGAGATCCACTATAGTCTATAATCATTGACTTGTGCTGTTCCTCAGTCATGGCAATACACAAGGAGGTCATTGTACCTTCCTGAACAAGTCCTTGGAGGCTGGCAGCTGCCAGAAACCTGACACAAAAAGCTCTTGTGAACTGCTTGCTTCTTCACAATTCCTGAACAGCAAGAACAGGAGGCTGTCATACACAAAAGCCGTTACTCACAGGTTCCTTGGTCTCAAAGTATCTTTACCTGCTGATATCTTTTTCTGTTCTTTCATCTGCATTTTTAACTTCTACAGGAGTATAACTCAAAGCCTTAAAACAAAAAAAGAAGGAAAAAGCTGATACAACTTTGCTATTCTGTTGCTATACTGCAGTTACTAGTAATACATACATAATGTGGTACTTAAAAAATGTTTCTTTTCAGAGAAAGAGCAGAAGCTAAGGGAATACTCCACATTATAGTCACCACAGCTGGCTTTGCACTCAGAAGAAATGCAGCAGTTATACTTTCTTAGCAATTCCATCCAAAGCCTCCTCAAACTCAGGGACTAGAGCTAGGATTGATTTCTTTCACGTTTCCAGTGAATTACATGAGGCACATAGGCAATATAACATCCCTTTTGGTTCAGAGAAATTTTAGCAGGGACAGCTTTCTCATGCTGTTTCTAATTTCTTCATTCTAATTTCAATTTGGACACTACTATGTAATTTAAAATTAGTTAATTATAAAATTGATAGAAGAAATTGCTATGTGCTTCCTTAGCAATAGAGCAGGGGAAAACTACTTGCCCTGGATTAAGAAAAGGAGGGGGGAAAAAAGTTGTTCCTCATTTACTCCTTGCTGGGAAAGCAAATATCAGAAACATTTTAAACATGTTGGAATCGCCGAGACACCTTCTGAAACTTTTTTAGTTATGCAATTTGGAATACACTTACAGCATGCAACAAAAAGGCAAGTTTCTCCTGGAAGAGCTGTACCACCCTCTGAATAGGGCATATAGCATTCTCAAACCAGCTTCGCAAGTAGGGGTTAACGTAGGTCTCCCAGGGGTTTTGCTGTAACAAGTTGAAACAATAAAACTTTAACTACAAGTTACATTTCTATGCAAATAGAAGCCTATTAATAATCTATTAAATCTAAGATATTTGGATGTCAGAGCCTTCTTAATTTCAAACCAAAGTGAACTATGATGAATTTGACATTTAAAGCCATGCTTTATCAGCAATGAAGGGCTTCATATTTTAAGAAACAGAACTGTAATATTATGGTGTATACTGAGCAAAGACCATGCAACAGCAGACGGGATGAGGAGATGCAAACCACATAGTTTCCATTAGAAAAACTGTGACAAGAAACCCATGAAAAATCTTTCCTTAATATTCAGAAGTGGTAAGAATCTATGTTGATGTCGACAACTCTCCTGGAGACCTATTACTTTTTATTAGTCATTCTCCTCTATGAATCTAATGGCAAGTAACCTTTAACAGATTTATGACTGGCACAAGAAAAGTCCCATTCCTGGGGGGGGGGGGGGGGGGGGGGGGGGGGGGGGGGGGGGGGG
>JAVJGJ010000001.1:121873898-121905886 GCA_035590215.1 Microhierax caerulescens
CCCCCCCCCCCCCCCCCCCCCCCCCCCCCCCATGGTTGTCAGCATGAGTGGTAAGACTGTCTTTGCCTTCTCCAACCATTAACCTGGAAAAGGGGTGATGGTACTATGTTCCCAGTCATTACTGCTTCTGCTTTGTTTTTCTTTTGTAGCAGTGGTAGACAAGTTGAGAATAAAAGACTGGGTAGCCATTTGCTTTGCAGAATGAATGCCTACCTGCTCATGATGATTTCTTTTAATTTTTGAAACAGGAATGGTGAAGGTATCTTGACTTTGTCATACAAATAGAAACTACTTCTTAGTGGGGTTTTGGTGTGCATTTGGCTACTACATAACTGCTTATTTTGCTAACTAAAGTAATAAGTATTCCTTTATTTTGTTTCCCTGATCTGGCTTTGAGTGTTTGGGAAACTTAAGCAACCCTGGTTTGTTCTCTGTGAAGGAATTGTACATATTCATCTATAGCTTCCCAATGTAAAAGCACTTAGTATTATAGACAGCTTAATTTTTATGGAGTTGCAGTCCTGTGTGGGAGGAATTTAATTACATTAAGGGTTGTATTTATAGTTTAGGTGAGGGAACATGTATTAATTTGTAGTACGGTTTAGTAGATAGGATAAGAGGAGTCGTTTAGATGCTACCTTTCTGTTAGGAAATACAGAGCATTTTTTTTCTCCAAGAATCAGCAGCAAGGAAAGAAAAAACCCAAGAACTTGTTTTTAGTAATAAAGAAAAATATGCCATAATGAGGATTTGTCATTAAAAAATAAATAAAATAAAATCCCACTTTTCTATCCTTAGTGTAGGGAATATTTACTGTAATTAAAACTCCAGAGGCTTTCCTATGTTTTGGTCTCTGCTCTTATCACTATTTTCTGGATACTTTTATAGATTTGGGTTGTCTGCCATTGACTAGAGGAAGGAGAAAATGTTAAAATAGCAGGAGGGTGCTATAACCACAAATGGACTTGTGGTGTCAGAAAGGCGTAACAGCAGATGTACAGTGGTTTAATGTGATTGGAGTTAGCTGTTTTTCCCAAATTTTCTGAGAGTATACTGAAATCAGATTCTTGTAACACTGCTGAAACTAGATTTCAAGAGAGACACCAGTTTTGGACCTCTAATAATAGTGGAAGTGAAAGCTTTAGGAATTAAAAATACAAATAAAGTGTTTGGTGAGGGGTGTTCTTGGTTTTGGTTGGTTTGGGGCGGGGCGGAGGGTTGGCTTTTTTTGGGTTTTTTTCCCTTGTTGTGCAAAAACATTTCCAACTGTGGAGTAAGCTGGTTTTCAGTTGCCTCTGGAGGTTCTTGAAATTCTTTACCATATTTTTTTTTATCTAACACAGGTATGTGCCAGTTGTCTTAACAGTTTATCATGAATGTTCATACCAGTGCTCGTGTTCTATTTCATAGGATGATGCCAATGGGTGGAATGATGCCTCCTGGGCCAGGAATACCACCTCTTATGCCTGGTATGCCACCAGGTAGGTCAGGGTTGTCGAACTCGTACTATGGTGAGAGCTATTTTTTTTTTATTTATTTACTTATTTATTTATTTGCGCTTATATCTAGGATTTATTTAAAGAATATACAGACTTATGCCACCACCTTGGTGTGGATTGATTGCCACAGAAGCCACTCTTCTGTGCATAGGTGAAGGGCTTGATTTATGGCTTTTGATTATTAAGAATTATCTGTGTTTTATACCATTGTGAAGGTAAAAGCCAGAATGTAGTTATCTCTTCCTGTTGCACTTTCTCTGGCTTTTGTATTGCCAAGTCTCACTCAGTCCCTTTTTTTTTTTTAATGTCTGTGGCTGCAGCTGAAAAAATTGTAATGATTAAAAATGTAGGAAATGAGAAGTAATGTTGGTGGTATACCCAAGTAATGAACCTGCTGTGTGAAGAAACTGATTGAAATGTTGGTGTCTTAACCATGGCTGGAAGAGATGTTTATTGATAAGCAGCCTTCAGTTGTCAGGGTGTTCCACCTGAGCAGCAGCTGTGCTGTGACAGCTTGAGGTTTGCAGGTTTCCCTGTATTTCTTACTGGAGGAGGAGGCAAACCACTAGGACAGTTACAGCCTAGTTATCCTGCACAGTAATATGATGGGAACCCACGCGAGCTGTTAACTTCCCATCTCTGAACCTCTCCTAGAGCCTCACGCATAACAGGTGCATGTATTGTGATGATAGGCTACAAAAAGTAGCCCTTTGTCACTGTTGCACTGTGCTAAAGACTGACAGCAAAGCTAATCTGTATTGTTATGGTCAAAGTTCTGGTACAGTTCACAATGGCTGCATCTTATCAGTCTTACCCATGCACTTGGAAGCATAGGCACAGTGTGTTGGAAAGGGTTACTGTATTAATTGTGTTGATTTATTGAGAGTATAAACTTCATCATTGAAGCTGTACTATAAAATACAACTTAATTCGGTATTGCTCTGAAGTGTTTGAGGTTGCTGCCTATGCATGGACATGTATTGGTGACTGCTGGTGATACCCTTTGTCATGTTTTATTTTCCTGTTGTCTTAAAAATCCATCTTCCTTTGGGGAGACTTTGTTTTAAGAAACGCTGTGAACAGAATCCTCTAAAGAAAGACTCTTACTTCCTTCAGCCTGATTTGTAACCAGTTCTTTGTGGTTTGTAGGTATGCCACCGCCTGTTGGTCCTCGTCCTGGAATGCCTCCAATGACACAAGCACAGCCTGTTACAGCACCAGGCATTCTTAACAGGCCTCCAGCTCCTGCTGCATCAGCACCTACCCCCCAGCCTCCAGTTACTAAACCGCTCTTCCCAAGTGCAGGGCAGGTAAGATATCTCATAACCTGGAATCTGTTATATTCTTCAAATTGCCACTGTGTCAGCAGTGCCTATTTATTATCAAGGAGACCCAAGAAATGACCAGTTAAGTTTCTTACTTGTGTTGATTCTGAAGTTTAATTCAGTGTAGTGCTTGAATTAATTTTGAAAGGTTGTTCTGTTTGTCTTACAACAGCTGTGAAACCAGACAGAAGTTCTGTAAGCATGGGGGGAAGAAAGGAGTAGGCAAAACTCTTCTTTAATCCCTTTAGTTTGTAATTTATTAAGGGTGCCTTGGGTGGGTGAAGCGATCTGTTAGCTACAGGAATCTGATTGCCTAGAACTTTACCCAAAATTTCCAAAGTGTAAATCTTGACATGACTTGTTCTCTCCTGTTCTTTTCATAATGTTTCTACTGATAGATGGACTAACAGAATTTGTTATGTAGTCCTGTTAAACATTTCCTGAATTAGGAGGTTTTTTACTTTATAAAGTTCAGGAGTAAGTTAGGGTAGTAAAAATTCTAAGTGTTTTGGGGAGGGAAGTGGGGAATGGATAGTGGCTTGTGACCTCTACCTTTTGATTGCTCTAGTGTATAAGCCGTGAAGTTTTTACTTGCTTTCAAGTATGTTGCAGAAAACTTCGTAGTGTACTATTTGCATTTTGGACTTGTGCAGGGAAGATAGTTGTTTACAAAAACATAGTCCTTTCATAAGAAAGGACTTGAGCATAAGAAATCCTTTCATCTGGATACTTTCCACCCATTTGTTTGGAGACTTTTCACTGTTTCCTTTCTTTTATGCTACAGATGGGGACACCTGTCACAAGCTCAAGTACAGCTTCCTCCAATTCAGAAAGTCTGTCAGCATCTTCTAACGCTCTGTTTCCTAGCACAGCACAAGTACGCAGGAAGTCACAGTTAAAAACAAATTGCTTTGCAACTTAACCCTTTGGACCGTTCTGTAAAAGTTAAAATTGACTAAACATCTTCAGATAATTTCTGTTACATTCCTGATTATGTTTAGCTTGTAAAACTGCAGAGTCCTTGATTGTGAGTTGCATCTTACTAGAAATAAGCATGTCAAAGTGCCCAATTTTCTCAGTGTAAAAGAATGAAATGTTACATCCTGGTTCTAAAGGGTTAAAAAAGCATGAAAGCAGTTAAATGCATTTTAGTGGGCAGTGGTTAGCTTGATGCATGGTGAAGGCTTTTTAGTTTGTTGTTTAATATGGTACATCATAATGTAGGGAATTTTGTAATGTGCATTGTGTGCAAAAAATTGAAATACTTTGTTTTAATTGGAAAGTTCAGATAATTGTAAATGTGCAGTGACTAGAAACAAGCATTCTCTCACAATTAAAGCTTGCTGGAGATTGCTGCATCTTCAGAGAAAGCTTGGTGAGGCAAACTTTTCTCGTCTTAACAGTTTTAATTTAAGAAAAAAGCAGGAAAGATGAGATATTGGAATCTAGTGAACCTCATCTGCCTTCAGCTGATTCTTCATTCACAGGCGAGGCTAAAGATTTATAGAGACATAGTACTCTGAAAATATTGTGGTGTTTTCATAGAACACTTAAAAACCCAGACACAGTAGAGGTTTCTTAAATATTGAATGAAAACATTTCTTAAATACCTAATTATAATGAATACTAACACTTTGAGCTGTACTTTAAACTAATGGTTGCTGAAGTATGCTAATAATTTAGTGAGGAACAATGAATTTATACTAATAGGCTCTTAAAAAAAAAAAACCAGTGATTCAGGAAAGATTTAGACATTTACCAAACAGTGTTTGAGAAAAAAATTTTGATAGTGGGGGGTTTTTTGTTGTTGTTCCTTTTTTCTAGTTGTGCCTTTTGACCTGCAAATTGTAGACTTTCCAATGTGTGTGTGTGTGTATGTATGTGTATATACTGGGGTTTATTTTGTCTTGTTTTCAGTTGCTCTAGTATGCAATAAGGCTGAAGTTTACTTTTGTCAAGCTTGTTATAATTAACGTATCTCACTGGAAGCTTTCAGAGGTCTAACAGACATCATTTAAGTTTTCTTATGCTTTGAGAAATAAATATTGATCTATCTCTGTGTTTCACAGGCTGCAGCAGCTGTTCCAGGTCCAGTTGGTACTGATTTCAAACCTTTGAATTCTACACCTGCAACAACAACAGAACCCCCAAAACCTACATTCCCTGCTTACACGCAGTCTACAGCCTCAACCACTAGCACGACAAACAGTACAGCCGCTAAACCAGCTACATCTATAACAAGTAAGCCTGCTACCCTCACAACCACCAGCGCAACCAGTAAGTTGATCCATCCAGATGAGGATATATCACTGGTAAGTTAAAATATTTTCATTGTCTTACTGAAAAATGCAGTTTATGCTAATAGGGCTGATTAAATAGAATTTCTTCTATGCTCTGCGTTATGTGTATCTTAATAACAGTGAAAGTGCAAATTGTGGAGAATTCATGTAACAGAACCACACATCAAGAAAACTTCTCCAGTTGCAAAGCAATGGCTGGCAGGTTGCAGTGATCTTGCTGCAGATCTAAGCCTTATTTCTGTTGGTGAGAGGAAATTACTTCACCTAAAATATAATTTGGACTTCTGTTCAGTGTGTGAGTTAAGCTTGGAAGTTAAATAGATGTAGGTAATGAGTGTAGGACAAAAGGCTTAAGTTTGAAGTGGTTTTGGTGCTTTTACAGCAGTCAGAAGTACGGAATTTATGGATAAAACAAATGAACCTTAACTTCAGTTCAGCTGTCTTTAGGTTTGTATTTTGGCTTTGCTGTTTCAGCTTGTTAATGAGGAAAAAAAAGGCTTTCTTCAGTGGAGGGAGGAAATGCATGCAAAATGCTAAATTGGCCAGTGTTAATACAGTAACTTTGAAGGAAGGGGGGAAAATGCAAATAGGACTGTTTAATGTTACTAGTAGCAGTCTTAGAACTTGTAAGGAAGTTGAAATAACTAATACCTGTGATCTACTTTGTTACACTTTCATTTACTTTGCTTTTAGTCTTGCAATGTGTTATGGTGGTCTGTTCCTGGTTTTAGGAAGAGAGAAGGGCACAGTTGCCTAAATATCAGCGCAATCTTCCTCGGCCGGGACAGGCTTCCTTGGGTAATCCACCAGTTGGACCAATTGGAGGTATGATGCCACCGCAGCCAGGAATTCCTCCACAACAGCAAGGAATGAGACCTCCCATGCCACCTCATGGTAATCATGTTTCCCAGCTTTCTTTTCTTGACAAGACTTGTTTTGGCTATAAACTTTTTTAAAACCCAGTGGCATATACTGGCAGGGGCTTGAAGCTTTTCACAAAATGAAACTTCTGCCCATTATTAAAAAAAAAAAAAAAATCTTTGCATCTTAAATGTTCTGTTTATAGGTCAGTATGGTGCTCATCACCAGGGCATGCCAGGATATCTTCCTGGAGCGATGCCTCCATATGGTCAGGGACCTCCGATGGTGCCCCCTTACCAAAGTGGACCTCCTCGACCTCCAATGGGCATGAGACCTCCTGTAATGTCGCAAGGTGGCCGCTACTGATGCTACTACACACGCTCTAATAGGTTTGGAGATTAAACCTTTTCTCATCTTGTGCTGTTAATATAGCCGAGCTTCCGTCAATTAAGGCTTCATTGTGACTTTTAAAAAAATAAGTATCTTCCCACATGCAAGGAGCTATTGGACATTCTTATTTTACACGGGAAAAATTATTTGGAATAATAACAGGAACTTTTCCTGATGTTGCAATTTATACTGTATGGCTTCTTTTTCATGTTTCATCTAGGTTTTTAGAAGTGAAGTATAGTAAATATGGTTCGTTAAATTGTGAAGGCGCTGGAATTACATGAACATACCATCTTAAAGGCAAGTTCTGTAACATTATGTTGCTATTTGTGAAATGATGCCTTCACAGCACTTCAAGTGCTGTTGGACTTCATGTCCCCAACATAGTTTGGTGAGGGCTGTAACTGTTCCCAACTACTTGTACATTTAAGTCTGAACTTGTAACAATATTTAATGTATTTAGAGTTCTTCCTGTTTCAGGGTTTAAGTAAACTGACCCACTAAGGTCGTGTGACTTTTCTGTACTGTTATAAACTTCATTGTAATAAAAGAAGAGAAAAATTTATATGCCTTTTCATTCATGACCAGCTGTGGACAACTGCCTGAAAGGTTTGTACAGATGCATGCCATGGTAGCTGTTGGTGTAATGAACACAGTTATTGGTGCTGTTTTGATAAAATCTGAACTACTTGTTCTAAAATTGACTCCTTAGCTGCACATCTGAGTAGACAAAGACCTGTACACTTATTAACTGACTCCTCAAAAAATGAGGCTGCAGGAGGCACATCCTAACTCTTGGTTGTAACTTTTCTTAATGCATATGTTTCTTTATTTGTGCTTTCTTGTCCTCAATAAATTTTAAACAGATTTCTAGTCCTGGCACTTGCAGGATGTAAAAGTGATTGCTCTAAGGTACATCCTAATGCCAGATGTGTCCTGTTAGTTCACTCTTCTGACTGACTCTTATTAATGTGCAAATGCATATGAATTTCAGGAGCCTTTTAGATGAAGATTTCTAGAAGCTTAGGTGCATGTCACATGGGTGAGTGACTTCCAGTTGATGTTGTATTGAAGTTGACCTGCAAAAGAGAAAAAGTAGCTTGACCTTCTCGGTGTATAAAAGAGACAGGCAGAGGGCAAGAGTAATATGTTATATGCTTTCTTTTACTTTAAATACTGGGAATTTCAGATCTCAGCAGTCTAAAAGATGAGCCATCTGTATTGTGCTATGATCTGGCTGTTGGCTGAGTTTCTTGAGCCATTTAATGGAAGTGTCTAGAGTAAGAGACCTTTTCATCAGTTCTCCTAATTACAGTTATCAGAGAGGTCTTCCCCTTAGGAATTAGTCGTTTAATAAGTGTAGAGGGATAAATCACTGTCAAGGTTATAATTCTCTGAATGTTTAACAATACTGTATTAGGGTGCTACATTTCTGATGAGAATGAAAATGTAGAGGGAAGCTTTTTGGAGGGAAGTGAGAGTTTCCCTGGTCTCTTCACAACAGGGGGGAAAAAAGGAGTTTTAATTTTTCATTTGCAGGTCAACTTTAAATACATGTTCCAGCCTCAAGCCTTATCTGTGCAATTTAATTTTTGGGGATATCTCTTCTTTTAGGATAATTAGAAAGATTATCAGCATTTTTCTGTCAGTTTGTTCCATAGATGGTGGAGTTTCTTCACTTAATTATAGTACTGAGCATTACGGTTCTTTTTCTTGAAAGTCCTGGGTTTTTTAGTCATACTTAAGTATTTCATGTGGCTTTATTCTGTACTGTCTCTTAATAGCCCAGAAATACAGTACAGCTAAAATAATGTGGTGTGTCTCAGCTTCAAACCTGGGGTCGTGGAATAGCTCATAAAAGCATCCAGTACAGGCTGATTACAGCTGAATGGCCTTAGTTTACACATTAAGGATTGTCGGGCACTTGTTCTGAAGTGTTTAGCAGTTTTAAGACCATAACTCCAAGCCTCTGTTGAGAAGCAGTTTTCTCTGATCACTGGTATCTGCTGATCACCTGTCAGATGTGCAGTACTTGGCTTGCAAATGTGCTGAGTGGGCCTTAATGTCAGATCTTCCGTTAGCTCTTCATCTTGCTTTATACATAAATCTAACAGATGAAACTGTTTTGCTTAGGCAATGCTTTTATACTCTGGTTTTCTTCTGTTTATCTAATAAGGATGATAACAAAACACTGGAGAGATGTTTACAGTGTCTTACATTCATGCTTTTTGTAATACTACACATAAAATTCATATATTATAAATTGATCTTAACTTCTGCTTTTAAAACTACAGAACTTTTTGCTTTTTCTGAAGGTCATATTGCTGCTGTAAGGATGCTTTGCCCTCCTGCCCCTAGTAAAGTAAATACCTTCTTCCTTTGGTGTCTTTCTGTAACTTTCTGTATGTTGTTTTCAGACCCCTACTTTTCCTGGGATAAATACTTGAAAACCTTACTGCATGTACTGTTAACTCGGCATACTCTGCAAGTTGTATTAATTAAGAGTTTCCCTCTTTTAAATAGTGAATGTCTCATTGTTCCAATAGTAGTACCATTTTGTAGCTAATAACTACATAGAGTTTGGATGCATTTTAAGATGGCACTTCCCTTAGTTGTGTTATGATAATCCCTCAACTAAGTACTGCCACATACTAGTAACATGGTATTTTAATAATCTTCAACAAGCAGGTAAACAACTTTTTCCATGATTTTTCCTGTGGATACTTACTTTCCTGCTTCTGTCATTTCTGTGCTGTAAGAGCTGTGATGTGGCTAGCTTTAGTTACTCTTGTGTCTCGTGTGTACTCTTCTGTGAGCAGGCGGGTATTTCAGTGCGTATGTTTCTGTTGGTCCCTGCCTTCATTTCTGTGGATACTGCTTCTTAATGTTCAGAGAGTTGGATTTATGGTGCATTTTTCTAAAAAGAGGAAAACTACTTTGAATGTAGTAATTGCTTGTATAAAGACAAAGGCTTCGTTTACAGTACAAAGTTCAGTCAACATAGTTGTGCCAGCAAAATCCCTAATTAATGCAGCCGTGCAGACAGCTCTGTGCTTTGGTTAATCTCTCCCTGGAAAGAGATTGCAGAAGCCTTTATGATTGCAGAAAAACATCTATATATATTTGTTGCAGGACTCCAGTGATACAATTACGTAGACAGAAGCTTTATTTTTCAGTTGTTGCCTAAATTTGCCATGGCAGATCTTACAATGAAATCAAAACAAGTGGGTTTTGATCAGTCTTTAAATTGGAATGTAATGCAAATGTTGAATACAAAAAAACAGCATGCAAAAAAATGTTGAGGCACAGGTGGGAAAATATGTTTTGCAAAATATTTGGAATTTATGACATCTAGAACTTGTTCAAAAGATTCTAAATTGTTTTATGCTTGGTCTCAATATCATTATCAGGGTGATTTTTTTTTTTTAGAGCCAAAGGGATGAGACTGGCATGAAAGAACCTTGGAAAAGCCTGGGCTAGTTCTTCAAAAGTCTTGATATAACTGTTCCGTACTGCCTTTGGCAAAGGTTGCTTTAAGTAAAATCTTGAAAATTTAGCTGGTTTACATGGACTAAAAATTTCTTCTTCTGGAACTTTTGGATTATTTTTTTCCTTCCACAGATGAGATTCTCAGGTGCTGATAATAAATTTGAGGCTGGGATGTCTATGTAATAATTTCAGTGGTTAACTATTCCTCGCTCTGTGCATGCATGGGAAAATATAACAAGCTTCTAGAAACACATTCAGCTGCATCTGCCTTCTATGGTTTCTGCAATTATTTTAGCATATAGAGCTCTTGAACAGTACTTATATAGAATCTAACTTTCTTAAAACTTGGATAAAATTGAATGGAATATATAACCTGCAGTTATTTTATAGGAATAAAAATTCTGCGTCCAAGATAAAAAATAAAGTATCAAGGTTACTTGAGATTTATAAACAGCAAGAAGGGCATTATGACTCTCCAGTTAAATTGAGACTGATACATCAGTCCATGAGCTGGGGCTGCAATTCAAAATGGTAACTAATGACACTTAAAAGTAATAGTAAATGTCTTAATAATTGTACTGGTCTAGCTTCTACATAAATACTAAGGTGAGGGTGAACACTTTCAGTGGCTGGTGGAATCTTTACTTTTTGTGAACTAGTACAGTAAATACTGTCAGTTATGGGAAAAATGCCCCAAGGCAACTGACTTACGTTCCATTGATCAAGATACAAAGCAAAACAAACTGTCCAATTCAGAAATAGCTACCAACTGTAAAGTTTTGTTTGGGCCTAATAGGATAGGTGCTATAGCAGTCATTTTCTTTTGTTTGCTTGATCACTGGAATTTTGTTAACTTTGAATGCATGTCTTTCACTTAATTGGGTCATGTTTTTTCTAAAATTTAAATTTTTCTTCTTCCTATAGCCCTGCCATAGGACAGGCTGAGGCAGAGTCTCAGTGTTGCCCTGTTCAGTCTGAGGCAAGTGGGATTTATTTTATTCATTCTGGGGGCTTTCACAGCTTTATGGCTGTTGGATATTTATGTCCCCAAACTTGCAGCAAGTTTGGTGAAGGCCCCTAATTTTATTTTAATTTAGGTTTTTTATTCTCTTTTGGTAGATGGGCTCTATATTAATATTTACCTTTTTATTGTTGTTGTGTTTTTAAGAGTCTTAGGGGGAGGGAACATGTTTTAAGATGTTTGTGTACCTTTTCTTTTAATGGAACAAGTTTCCTTCAAGGCTGCTCAGGTAGTCCTTGGTCACACTGCCCCCTCCCTCTCTCCCTGCATTGCATTTGTGCTGTATTTGTTTTTGGTAATGTGACTTTGTGTAGTCTCTGAACTAGTGACGTGTAAATATCAGTTGGTAATGTTTCCTCTTCTGGGGAGATGTATTGAAGTACTTAAAATACTTAGGTTTTAACTAGTAAAGTGACGTTTATAGTCACGAAATTGTGTAGCCTAAACTATAGAGTAGTTTCTTGGGAGGAGGTTGAGATGTTATTACTGCTGCATATGTGAGCTGCACCACAACAAATATTAATGTAGAGCCCTATGAAGAAATAGAGATTCAGGTTGGTAAAGTAGAATAGAAGAATGAGAAACCACAGCTGCAGATCTTTTTGGTTTGTCAGGTTCAGGGAAAACCTTTTCATCAGTGACTTGAATACACTGAAAGACAATATTTTGGCTATTGCAACAATACTGAAAGTAATGGCACTTTTTTGAAACTTTGTGGAATTCTGTCTCATGTTCAAAATTTGCTTAGGTGTATGCTTATCTGAAGTTCCTTCTTTCACACAGAGACTAGCAAAAAATTCCACCCTTTGTGAAGAGAAATGAGCTGTAGCATTGCTGCTCACTCTATTGCAGATACATTGGCTTGGAATGCTTGAGGTTGCTTAAGGACACTTCAGCTTCAGAAGAACAGGTTTTGTCCCAGGAGGTCTTGCAGCCAATCAGCAGTGAAAGAGAAAATTTACAATTGTTGGAGGTTGGGATTTACAGCTTTTTACAATTTTTGAGATCTTTTTAAGATTTGTGGGGTTTTAAGAGTGTAGACTTTGTTTCATTTCTTCAAGTTTTTACTAAAAAACCTCCATGTGGTTTCCAGTAGCTTTAATCAGAGGACAGAGTTGTAATTCTCAAATTAGTTATGAGAGTGGATTTCACATTTCTGTTGTACTCTTCTTTGTTTGTACTCTGCCCTTTGCATATTTCCCCTAAAAGGCCCCCCCGCTAGATAGTCTAGTCTGACTGGAAAATTGACACGTCCTCTGTTAACTGTTTCAAAATTATTACTGAGCATGGTGTTACTTTTCTAATTCTCATTGTGGTGCTGCCCATTATAACAGTGAAGATGAGAACAGCACTTCAAGATATACTACTGCAACCAGTATTTAGTGTTCCACATACTTAGTCTATAGGAGCGTTTGGCTTAGTTCTTGTTTCCTTAGACGTCCTAGAGAAATCATGTAACCAAAAATTATATGCAGTATGGGTATGGCTTATACTTCTTGCTTTAAGTATCTGAATCTCTTAGACTAAAAGTGAAAAATAGGCAAATTTTGACTGCCTGGTACTGAACTTTGTTACCAGTTTCCATTTAAGACCGGTGCAGCACTGGGCAGTTTTTATCCAGCTACTAATACTCTGTCATCAAGCACACAAGGCTACAATTCAGATACGTGTGCTGTCTTGTGACCAGTGGAGTACCCTACTTACATCCACACCTGGGTTCTGTCTTACAGATTGATACCCATTTTGATTTCAGAGAAATTGCTTTGATCTGTTATTGTTGAAGATAACTAGATGGAAAAAAGGTCTCAAATGCAGTTCGTGTTTTTACTGTGTCATTGTTTAAGCTCTGTGTACTAATACCTTGGAGCAAATGAACAGTTTGTTTCGGCATGTTTTGTGAACAAAACAGGATTTCTCAGTGCCACATCACTATAGATTTTTTTTTTTCCTTGAAGCTGCTCTTAGACAATTCCAAGAAGATTAATTTCACGCTGTCTATTTCTGAAAGATGCATTTGACATTAAGACAATCCTGCAGGGTGTTACTGTGTGAATTAAAGGTTTTTTTCCCTCTGGGTTTTCCTGCTACACCTGAAATACTACTTGTAATCTCTGATGGGTGGTTCACACATCCTTCACTTCCATCCTTTTGCATTCCTGTCCTTTCTTTAAGTCTCTAAAGGACTGGACAGGACAGCTCTTTTTTGTTCCCTCTTTGAAAGGCGGTAGCTTTAGCAGGCTATGCCTGTGTTACTGTGCTATGTTACTGATGTTTGTCCTTACATTTGCAGCAAGTAATGATGTGCATTTTTCTTTTGTTTTGTCCTTGAAGATCCACATTCATGTGCTGCTGTGTTTCTGGTTGCAAGGATGGCATAATGGCTTTATGGGTTTTTTTGCTGGGAGTATTTCCTCAGCTATTAAACCAGTTGGTCTGTTATTTCTTTAAAACAACCTGTTAAGCTTCCATCTGGTGCAAATCGTTCCTATTTTGCTCTTTTTGTGAAGTTCTGTTAGTGATGTTTTTATCCCTGCCTCCTCGTGTGGATCTAAGGTGGATAGTTATAAAAAAAAATTTACGCTGCAAATGAGATCTCTTTAGAGAGATGGAGTGAGTTTTTACTGATGCTCCGATATTGCAGCTCTCAGTATTGCAGCAGTCCGTCTGTCACAGTCGTACATCTCATTGTTTGTGGAATTTCTTTTCTAATGATGATAGTATTTTAGTGATGTGACTTTATTTATAGATATTAATGGAAGTAGGTATTGGGGAGTTTGGGTTTTTTAAGCTTAAGTAGAGGTACATGCCTTTTCTTTTTTAAAGGGCAAGAATAATTGATACTCTGCTAAATTGGGTGAATTTGCACCCGCTGTTTTTAACAAGAGAAGTAAAAGATGTGGCAAATAAAGTACGTACAACGCATGAAGTTTTTGGCTTGCTTTAGAGTTGTGTAATGAGATTGTAACGTTTCCTGTGCTTTGCCTAATAAAGGTTGTAGCCCTTAAATACTTTGAGGAATAGGCTGGTTACCTGCAGTAGAATTTGTTTTTTAAGTGCATGTACTTGCAATTAAAGTAATCAGACCAATGAAATAATGGTAGTAACTGGGTTCTATAATAATGCAGCTATTGGTGGCTGCCATGTTTTCCTGTACTAGTTGGGGGTGGGTAAATACTAGTTGAGAGTAAGAGAAATTTTGAGGCAGCTGTTGGAGGGCTCAGGATAGAATTGAAGTGACTCTGAAGTGTAATATATATAGCAAACTTTTTGAAGTTCTGAAAAACTGAGTTTTCTTCCGCACTCTCACCAGCAGCTTTATGCAGCCTCTTGATTGTCAGAGCACAGATTCTCATGAAGGCTGTCAGAAGAAAATACAGTTCAAGTACAGTGTTTGTAGATTCTGTTGTATAGTGAATGCATTTTTAGTTTTGTCTTGTGAAGGTCTCTGAGGGAGCCAGGCCCAAGCTAGAAGCTTGTTGCTTTTTTGGACAGCCACATCCTGCCTTGAACCACAGGGTGCAGGGTGTTACCCTCAGTCTTGTGTTCTTAGCATCCTGGTGAGTCAGTGCTGACTGTCAGGGCGGGTGTTTATACCTGTTTGCTGCTGTGAATGTGAGGTGCTTCTGAGCAAGTGTGCAACAGCTCGTTTTATTCTTATGAGCTTTCTTGCAGTAGGAACAATCGGCAGCACTGCTGTTTTAATGCTGGGGGGTTTAACATCTCCATAAATACTGTCACAAGCTTGGGTTTTTTTTCCTTAGGGATTAAAAGAAGTTTAACAGTTTTGAGAAAATAGTGGAATTTTAATGCCAGTATAATCTTAACTAAAGAAATGAAGGCACAGCTCTTAAGAGCTTGAAAGCTTCCTTAAAAATTCTCATGTTGGCAGTTAAAGCTTATATCTCTGTTAGCTAGCTGTCTTATACCAGATTCAGCTTCTGACATCTCAAGTTTTATTCCTTAAATTTTGTTGTAAGTCTTAACGATGTTCCCAGGTGCTGTTCAGAAAGAGTGCGTGTACAGAATTTCAGCTTCTGCTGCCCTTAGTAGCCAATCTGTATAAATGGTTTCTGCTGGCAGCAATTTTGAATTACTAGGAATTACTGCTATACAATGAAAGGAAGCTATTTCACTGTATCCCAGCTTAGGACATTACATAATGCTTTGAGATGAAGTTCATGCAGAGCTTTTTTCTTTCTCTTTTTTCTTTTTTTTTTCTTTTTTTTGTTGAGTTATTTGCATATGTTACTTGCACTGAATTCTTCAGCTTCTTTCCCATAAATTTTAGTGGAAGAAAATACCTTTTGCTCTTTCATTTGTAAAGTCTAGAATAAGAAAACACACTTAATGAGACTGTTTAATGAAGGAACCTGGCAATGTAAGTATTGTAATTTCATTTATGTTTGTGGTAGGCAGCAGGATTGCCTTGTTAAACTTCTGGCTTATGTATGCAAAATACCAGAAAATAAGGGCAAATTAAAAGTAGTTTTATAGTTGCCTTTACTTCATATGCTTTTCTTAAGCAACAAATTGCAGTAATTGAAGTTTGGCAGCTTTTTTAATGAAAAACTAAATTACGGGTTAAACTCCTTGGTTTAATACAATTTGTGTTTCTGTTAACTAGCAGCAGAATTTCAGCATTTGCTACTTACTGGTAGAGAAGAAAAATTCCACAGCACTGCCAGTACAGGTTAGTTTAATCTGTAAGTACCTGATGTTCCTATTTGAAATAATTTGTTCAAATGATACCACTTAAATACATGAGGGGAATTTTGGTCTCTGAAATGTGAATGTATCTGTTATCTACTACTGTTTTCAGTAGTGAGTGAACGTCTAGATTTTTTTTTTTAAGATCTAAATGGTTTTAACTACAATTATGGGCAAGCACTTTTAAGGAAAATTTAATATGGAACCTTAACAAATAGCCATCAGTTACTGAAAAGTGTGAAGATCTAAACTTGAAGTAACTTCTTCAGTAACATGCCTGTTATAAAGGGGCTGTTTTATCAGTGAACTAATTACAGGATACTATATTTCTTGTGTTGGGGAATAAGCATTTCTGTTTGTAAGAATCTGTAGCAGTAATGTAATCTTTCTTTTGATTTTCTTTAGCTATTGCTGATTACTTTCTCCTACCAACAGATTTTTATTTTGTTAGGCCTGTAAGCCAGGACCTTGTTCTTCTCTGCTTTTTTCTTTTTTTTCTTAGCCCATTTCAGTACTTCAGGGGCTGCCTACAAATGTGGTTTTGCCCAGCTGGTTTACCATATTCCAGAGTTACTGCTCTGCCTCTGTTCTTTTTTCTTATGCTGTATTCCATATGCCTGGAAATTCCGGTATTTTGTTTTACAGAATATTTTACACTTTAAAAGAAAATAAGGGGGATTTTTTTGTGATTGGATAAAACATACAACCTTCTCAAGAATAGCAGCATATGTTCATTTTTATTTAAGCTTTGTGTACCTCATCTTGACATTATCCGCACGGGAGATGAAAACTTTCTGTGCAGCAGCACATAGCATAGTTTCCCAGCTGGATGAGCTGTAAAGCGTGGATGTTATCACATGGTCAATTTGAGGGGCTGTTGACATCATCAGTGGGTAATTACACAGGGGCTGGGTGCTGGGAAGGTCATACCAGTGTGGTGGCTGAACAGACACTTCAGTTTTGCCAGCTCATCTGAATGGTCTAGAGTAGTTTCGTGAGTGACTTGATGCTTCCAGCAATATTGCTTATTTTAGAATTTTGAAATCTTCTGTGACACTGCAGAATTCACTTGTACTAACAGAAGAGTTCCAACGGGGTTGTATCTTTCCAGATTTTAGAATAGTTACACTTGAAGCCCATCTCCTGGCATCTTCTCTACATTGGTTCTGTCATTCACTCAACATTCCTTTGTATGCAAAACTACCTACATGCAGGTTTTTTAATTATGTTCCACAGGTGTTTCTCCTTAGAATTTAAAAAAAAAAAAAAAGGAAAGTTGTGTAACAAAATTTGTAACTCACCTTTACCTATATTTCCTAAATCTTAATGGCAGATGTGCATGAATAACAGGGATACCTTGCTGTGGGGCCATTATCCTATTAATAGAATGTGTGCATCTTTCTTTTAGCTTCTGTGGTTCGCCTTAGTTGGTACTTGATGCAGCGCTCAGTAATAAGTTGGAATGAGCAACTGACTGCTTTTGGCTGCTCAGTTACTTTGTGAAATCTTAGTTTTGACAGGGGTTTTGCACTACCTGTACACCAGCTTGGCTACCAGTGGGGATAAATAAAGGGTAGTGGTGGTTTCTAGTGTCTTATGAACAAAAGGATTATTTGTCCAGGATAGATGAACTCTGGTAGAACATCATCTCTTTCTGAAACCTTTTTATGGCAATTAATTACAGTACTTTTAATTCTACCAGAATTTTATTTTCTTTTGAGACAAGACCAAAATAATACTAGGAATGTGAGCTTTCAGAACCATGTGAGCAGTCTGAAATTGTAGCTCAGCTTCTGATAACACCGTTGCAGCAGCGGTCCAGCAGTCCTCCTTCCCGTTTGGTATGGCATATATGGAACAGTGAGTTGTTTCACACTATTTCCTTTAGACTTCTGCTTAATGACTCCAACTCACCTCTTCACAGGTTCTGGTCACTGTGCAACAAACCCGGACTCGAAACTGGTTTTAGAACCTTCTTAAAAGTACCTTAAAGCACGTGACTGAATTATGTCCCCTCTTGGTAGCAGTACAGCCACAGAAGTTAGTGTGTCGTGAAGGTTTTTGCTGTAACTTGATACTGCTTGTGTGCAAGTATTATGGAAGGGATGAGACCATTGATCTTTTTCAAAAGACAGGTGGCAAAATACTGATGTTGAATTTAATTCCAGAAAGTGAGAGACTGGTAAGTATGTGCATCACTTTAATGCATGCAAATAATAGCAACTAGCTTAATTTTATAGCATTTGATTTACAAAGAAGATACAAAGACAGTATGGAGCTGACATCATTTGCATCTGTTGGGAACCTTCTGTGAACTGTATGCTTCAGGAATGGATCGCTGCACATATACACATCTGTAATGTGTGTCTGCCGCTTTGTAACAGCCTCTGATTAAAGAGAAGTGAACTGCTGTTTTTGTCTATTTTTTTCTCTTCTTGAGGACCTATTTAAATTATTGCAACGAATGTTAACTGTTGCAAAGTGTGCGTAAGTATAAAGTCCACCTTTGCTCATGTTACGGTTTGAGTAAGTTTGTGCTAGCTCTTGGGTTGTGTATAAACTACAAAACCTCATTTGTGTGAGCTGTAGCTGGAGATGAGCAAATGAATCCTGACTTCTTAACCTATAACTTCCTTTTGCTGCTGATCTGCTGTCCTGCTGCTGAACTGACTACACAAAAAATTTGACAAAATTGGAAGATAAGCTGGAATAGTCGGGGGAATTGTGGAGGGAAAGTGTCTACTAACATTTTTGTGAAAGCTGGTAGAGCGAGCGTGCTGTTGAGTGGTCTGCCTTCAACTGTTTTAAAGCAGAATGCTGGAGAGATGCGTGTCCTTGCAACTCCTGTCTACAGGATGAGAATGGATTACTGTGCTGGACCACTTGGTCTCACCGTTTACATGTAGATTGTTTTGTAAGAGGTGGTAAAAGGAAGATAAATCCATTATTTTAATGCTGTACTACCTGGAACAACTCATGCCGGTTGGAATTGGGTATGTGTAATGAAGAGGAACTTAACACGAAGTAGAGGACTCTTTAGGAGACTCCTGCTTCACGTGACCTCTTCACTGCAGTTTGTCCTCTGGCCCTTCTGGCTCTAGGGAGAGCGAAGGGGGCATTTGAGAAGTGGGACTGCTTGGTCCTCAGCAGGAGCTGGGCGAGTTGTGTGTTGCCTGGCCAGTTAAGGTGCTTCCCAGTTTGATTTATTGGACTCCTGGTGAATTGGAATACGGGTCAAGAGTAAAGAGCGGTGCTGCATGTTCTGCCCTGCGAGCTGAGCCTCAGAGCGTGTTGTGCAGTGTGGGACCCCACGTGTTGGTCTGGAGGCTCAGGCTTTTTCTCTAAATGTTTTTTCTGCAAGGCATAAAGGAAGGACTGTGTTTGTAATACCCTGATGAGATAAAGAGTTTGGATCCAAGCCTTTCTAAGAGTTAGAGATGGGAGGTTTTGGACAGCAGGAGCCCTTCTCTAGCCCTCGGAGGCAAGAGGGGAGTGCAGTGGTGTGTGCAGGGCAGTATCGCAATTCTTGACAGGTAGGAAGGAAACTAAGGTGCAGGATTTGCCTTGGCCCAGTGGTCTGGCTTTTAGTAACTGTTTCTTTTTGAAAACGAAAGTGTCCTTTTGCATTGGAGGCATTGATACAAACTGTTACCAGTCAGTGTTTTCTTTCAGCTCCCTTTTGTAAGGGTGTATCCTGTTTCTGCTGGGGGTTGAAGCCATCCTTCACAGGTTGAAGCCTGTGCTAGGCTTAAGGCTGCCTTTGCCCAATTAACTTCAAACATACCCCACCCCCCGTCAAGGGTGGGGGGACAGGGGGCTTTCTCTAGCACTTTGTCTCTTGTTCCTAGCAGTTCAGATGCCAGGTTTGCTCCTCCCTGTGCCCTGCCTAGGTAATCTTGGGGAAAGCTGCCTGAGGTCTGCTTAACCCCTTAGGGTTAAGCTTAACCCTTGGGCATTCCCTTAACCCTGGTGCAATCTGCCAGCCGGGATTTCCCCAGCACAAGGTGCAGCCCTCTGGGAATATTTTGCTGTTGTCCTCCAGGCTGAAGGCCAGGGAAGGAGGCGAGTGTTGCCAGGCCAGCTGCCGCAAGCTTTGTGCTTCCCAAGGCCGGGCAGTTGGGGCTGGAGGGAATAACCTGTGGTGCCATCCTGTTCTAAATTCACAGCACCTTGCACTTCCTTTTACAGTTTTTGGCTGTGCCCAGATCTCTGCTGAAGCTGGAAAGGCAAATGACACCTTGCTACTGTTAGAACTACAGCTTCAGGTAGGGTAATTAAGCTTGTGTAGAAATGGTAATTCTTCATAAAGGTTGTTAAGATTAAAACTTAAGCTGTATGGCAGGTTTTCTAGAAATTCTAGTGATACCAGTGTCAATGTGAAACTCCAAGAATAACATCCAGCTTTATTATGAGAAGCATCATGTGATGGGAGGGCTGCAGATAAGCGCTGATGACAGACCCCTTGATGTGTTTCACATCAGTAAGCCAGGTGAGGCAGCGCTGTCGAGCTCTGGGTATATGCAGTAGAGAAATCTGAGTCCTGTACAGTGTGGACATTTCCTGGATAATGCTGTAAAAACACTCTTGCCAAGTGCAAGAATTGTTTGGACTATGAAATAGAAGATTTGTAAGCACTTAACGAACTGCTCACATCTCTGCACCCCTCCGCAGCTGCTCTCCAGTGTGTCTAGTACTTCCTTACACAGGGAAGCAGTGGGTGCTGTACCCCTTGAGACCTGCTCGTTACCAGTCCTGATGCTTGCAAAGGCAGCTTAACAATTCTGTGCTTCTATCCTGAGTATCGGCTTGCAGTTGATGGGTAGCTGTTTCCTACACGGTTTATGTTGGTGAGCAAAGTACACTACAGCCAGCGTAGTAGTAATGGTTTTGGTTCACTTCAGCTTTTTGTTGCTGTCTCAGAACAAAAAAGAGCAGCGTGTGCCCACTCCAGCCAGTTTTGCCCTGTGGCTGTACTCACTGAGGCTCCCGGGCCTTTGGGGGGGCTCAGCGCTCACCCCCAAACAGCGTGTCCTGCCTCAGCACCGCAGCTCTGCCTGGCAGGAGGCCAGCAGGCCTGAGCAAGCCCCTGCCTGCCAGAGGCTGGGGGGGCAGGAGGTGCTGCTGCAGCTGTGCTGCCCTCTGCCCCTGTTCACCGTCCCGTTTGGCAGCGCTGCAGCGTATGCCCAGGCACACATCACCAGTGGAAGGTATGGAAATTTTTTTTAAAATCTGAGTACAAGTCTTTATTTAGTAGATTTATAAAACAACTTTACATGAGAAGTATAAAAATATGAAATAGGCTTTGAATCTTCTTAGCTAAAACTACTGTTACTTTTTTTTTTTTTTTCAAGCTTTAGAAACAACTTGCACAGTTGGCATCTTAGGTAAATTGCTCTCAGACATTTTAAGACTAGGAAAAAAAAAAGTTCTGTAAAGTAGCTCCAGAAAAGTAGCTGTACATACCCAATCATACAATCACCATCAATAATTTATTAGTTTAAGACACAATGGCACAGTCATTCCCACATAATTTCTCCTGTAATGAGCGCCATTGAAAGGTGCAGTATCACTTTCCTCTTCCAGTTGTTACAGTATTATTAACTATAAACACAAAACTGATTAAGGATGATTTGGCATGCTTTATACTTGTACCACTTGGATTTGATACCACTTTGTAGTAAAAATTAAATAAATATAAATACGTTAAATAAATATATTGTATAAGAACCCCTCACTTTAAATATCAGAATTCAGCATTTCTTCATCCTGCGCACACTGAATGCTCTGTCACAGCTTTAGGGCCAATGAAAAGCCATGCTGCATCTTTGAGAGCGCAGGCGAGCCTGGACGCAGGCAGCAGCCCCTACCCACAGAAACAGGGGTGGTTCTTTTACAGCTTTATCACACCCATTAAAACCGCTGCCCCCAACTGCACTGCTCGGTGCAGCTCCTGTTTCCTGTTCAGCTCCCTTTCCCCCAGGACTTGCCTCACCTCTGGCTCTGCAGCTGGTGCCCCGTGGACAAGGGACACTCGCAGATCTGACAGCAGCCTCACAAGCTGCTCACAGCTGACACCGGTGCATTTCTCTGCAGTTCCTGGTGTAGATCTAGTCTGACACTAATTTCAGTTCTTGACTGTCACATTCTTCTGTGAATACTGGTTGATAGTTAAAAAAATGAGGTTTATTTTCAAAGTAGGTAAACCTTTACCTGATTTTTCAAGTCCGTATTCATTAGAACCTCACTGTATCTGCTGAAGTCTGAGAGACTAATTTTCCAGGGTAGTACTGATGAAACAAATTGACTCTCTATGTTTTTTTTTTGATAATCATGAAGTAATTTCCTTCACAATCACTGTGGTGCCCCTAATGCATAATGTGGCAGTAGTGCAATGGCAGGTTCTCAGGATTTGCTACAACTGAAAAGCTCCATTTGCAGCTCCCAGTCCCTAGTAATTATATGATTTCAATCACTGTATTTTGATTCTCTGTAGTAAATAAAACATCAGTTATAAAATCACATATGGTACAGGGATATTGGGTGACAGTTATATCCAGCTTTTACTCCATTTTCACCATCTTGGAGTAACTCCCAGGGTTCGCTGCTTTTCTGAAGTTACCGCTCACTCCATCGGCTCCTACAATCTCCTGATCCGGCGCAGGCAGAGGTACAAGGCACTTTTTGGAAGCTTGGCTTCTTCAAAGAGAGCGATTTCAGCTCTTCGATCCCACTTTTCCCTGCTAAAGGTAGGCCTGTTTCACAGCCCTGTGCTTGGAATGTTTGTCCCAGAGAAGAAAGTTCCATCCCTCTCCTCTCAAACAGCGTCTCCTGCCAGGCTTAGCTCTGCAGCGTCCTGATGATAGTAATGCTGAAAGAGTCTTTCTCGGCAGCAGATGTGCATAGCGCCGTAGGTGTGCAGGAGCAGGCGAGGGAAACGAGCTGTAAAGTAACGTACAAAATCGTCCGGGATGGAGCCCAGCGTCTCCTGCACCTCAGGAGGCAGTTCTCTGTAGTGGTGCTTCTGTAAAGGGAAAAATTGGGGAAAGCTCAGTCAGGGGCCATGTGTTCAAGGAGCCTCTTTTAAACAGCGCTGTCTTGTTCGTGGACAGAGTAACCTCGGGTCAGTGTGTCGTGAAGGAGCTCAGTCCCTGGACAGACACGGACAAGGAACAGCAGATGGAGGCAGAGCCCCAGCGAGCACGTTGCTGGGGGGAAGAAGGGCTTTACCTTATTTCTCATTGCCCTCAGAAGATCCCGTACTGAGCCTCCTTTATAGGACCTGAATTTTCGGAGGTCTGCAAAAGAGATTACAAGAATTCTTTTGTGTTTTGACGCAGTTTCAGTTGCTGGCCTCAAAATAGGCACACAGTATGTATGTCAATTCAGAATACTTTGATTTGAAGAAAAGACTTCGCTGACAAACGCTGAGGCAGTGTTAGCCGTACTTTCCTGTCCCAGCAAACTGGAAACAGCATGTGACTTCCTTCCCCGTTACCTGTCTGAAGAGGAACAGTGATGTGCTCCCTCCAGTCCATCTTCACCACCTCTCTTCCACCTCTTTCTAATTGCTTGACTATTGGACCGTCTAAAGATTCCTTCTCTATCCGGTCACTAACATCCTGGAAGAGACAGTCGGGTTAATTCCTAGTTTTAGTTCCACGCTCTTCCCAACAATTTAAAATTGCTGCTTCTGGCTAGTTGCAGCTAATGGAGTTACGATTCTACTTCACGCCATGACAAAGTGCCATACACTGCATCATGCTTGGGACCAGGA
The DNA here is from genome assembly GCA_035590215.1 of Microhierax caerulescens. Lineage (NCBI taxonomy): Eukaryota > Metazoa > Chordata > Aves > Falconiformes > Falconidae > Microhierax > Microhierax caerulescens. The sequence continues at coordinate 121,897,265 of JAVJGJ010000001.1, forward strand.
TAGAGAAGTTTGAGACAGCAAGTTCTTTCACCATCTGCCAAAGCCTTTTACCCCAGAGCAGAAGGTAAGGCTGGGAAGAACATCAGCCCCTCAGCCAGTTCCCAGCCCACACCAGGACTAAGTGCAGATACTCACTACAGGGGGCTGCCTACCCTGTTCTTGCCAAAGCTGCCTGGGAACAATCATTTCTGTTGGAAAAGACCTTTGAGATCACAGAGTCCAACCATTAACCCAGCACTGCCAAGGCCACCACAGGACCATGTCCCTAAGCAGCACATCTACGCACTTCCTGAAACCTCCAGGGGTGGTGACCCCCCCGCCTCCCTGGGCAGCCTGCCCCACCACTGGGCCACCCTTCCAGGGAAGGAATTTGGGCTCAGCTGTCCAACCAGCTTTTGACCCAGCATAGAGGACACCCACCCAAGCCCTGAGCAGGCACGTTCCCCAGGGAATGCTGTGGGGGATGGTATCAAAGGCTTTGCTAAGGTCCAGGTAGATACCACCCCCAGCCTTTCCCTCATCCGTTCAGTGGGTCAGCTGGTCCTAGGAGGAGATTGGGTTCATCAAGCAGGACCTGCCTGTCATAACCCCACGCTGGCTGGACCTGATCCCCTGGCTGTCCTGCACATGCCGTGTGATGGCACTCAGGGTCACCGGCTCCATCACCTCCCCTGGCACCGAGGTCAGGCCAGCAGGGCTGTAGTTCCCTGGATCCTCCATCCTGCCCTTGCAGATGGGCAGCACCCTGGCTAACCTCTAGTCTGCTGGGGCCTCCCGGTGAGCCAGGGCTGCTGATAAATCATGGAGAGTGGCTTGGTGAGCTCCTTCACCAGCTCCCTCAGCACCCTTCGGGAGCATGTTATCCTACTGTAGCTACTCAATACTTCCTCACTCCACTTTGATAATGTCACATTCTAGCCCTCCTATGAACAATCTTCTAGAAGACTTAAGCCAATTTGTTACGAGATACCACCTAGGTACTACAAACCTGGCTTTTTCATTCCTTGCAGTAAGGTCAGGGATTCTATCACCTCAAACACCCACACAGCTAGGAGAGACTGAATTCAGGATTTGAAGAATGGCTACAGGAGTCCTTAGAACTGAAAGGACAGAAAAGGTCAACACACCTGAAAAAACTGGAGCTCTTTTTCTAAACTCCAAAAGAATGGGTGTTTTAGCACACAGCTGGCAGACGGACGTTTCTGAGGGTCCATGTTTATCATTTGCTCTATTAAATCACGAGCAACTATGTCTTCTGCAAAGAAAAGGGTGACAATTCTTAGGCTGTAGGGAGATCTAATGTTTTGTGCTGCAGAAAATAGTGTTCTCCTTCCTCCAACGTGGTCCTAAACACTACCCTGCTAGCTCAAGTGCCCGCCTCACAGACACGCTGGACCACCCACAGTCAGTCAGTGGTGTTGAACTGGTGTGATTATGAAGATCAAAGCTCAGCTCTGTTCTACCCTTTACATACATGAAATAACTGTACAATCAAGCTTGCAGGGTTCCAAACCGCGTACCCCAGAGACACTTTGGGGCACTAACTCTTTAGGAACGTTACTTCAGGAGTACAGGGTGTGGCTTTCACCACTGCCAGGTTGGGCATCACTGTGGGCCACAGTTCCATCACTGTCGTCGGCCTTTTACCACCCATGGAAAGTTCACTGAACTCTGTAGTGCTTTACGTTCCCCGAGCTTTTCTTACCATGCCTCCCTGCATTTAAAGACTCCAGGCTGTATGCACCCAGCAGAATGTTGGCTTGCCGCTGCAGAGATTTGCCAAAGGGATGGCTGCCTTCAGATACCACATAATAAAAGACACAGCCAGCTGAAAAGATGTCCACGGTATATGTCTGCAAATAAACAACCTTTAATAGCAATAACACATTTTTCCCCCCTGAAGACTTTGATCATCACAGGGTAGTTCATTTTGCATTTAAGAGCAGAAGAAAACTTCTCAGCATATTCAGCTGCAAGCCAGCATGAATGCCCAGGTACCAAGTATTGTGTATCTTAAAAGTCTGACTGCAACTACGTGCCACCCACAGGTTGTGCTGCCTTCGCCGGGGAGCCTGGCGGGAAGGTGCAGACTTACAGGGTTCTCTTTGCAGTCTTCACTCAGCATCTCGGGGGCGATCCACCCTTCGGTGCCTGGCACGCCCGACCGGCGGCTGAAGCTGTGCCGGCCCACTGCCAGCTTCTTGCACAGTCCAAAGTCTGAAATCATAGCTTTGACCTTCCCATGGGCGTTAGGCATGGAGATGAGGATGTTATGGGGCTTCAGGTCCCTGTGGACTATGAGAAACACCCATTTATCCACTCCAGGCCATTCCAACGATATTTGTACATTTTTAATATATTTGCATTGCAAACCCGTCAGAAGGCCGAACCACCATTCATTAAACCAAAGTCCTAACCTCAAACTGGCGTCTTTCGTAGAGGCTCATCACATCACCACTAGTCAACATGGTTTATATGCCTTCTATCCAAAAAGCAGCACCCTGAATAAATGGTAAGGCCTAGCCTGACTACTCCGGTGCAGCAGAGTGCTAGAGGGACAAGGCCGATGTCAGAGGACAGGCACCACTGCTGCCAGCACTAGGTGGAGCTTCCACAACTCCCTTTGGGACTGATTAAACGAGCTCCCAGCACCTGGAGGGTTTCTCTTCCTTTTTTCATTTAAGAAAACGTACCACTGTCCATCCCATACTGAGACAAGAGCCATTCTTACCAATACTGAGGGAGTGCAGGTAAGCAAGACCAGATGTCGTCTGTTGCAGGAGAGTGATGGGTTGCAAGCCATGGTGACTGAAGGCCTTCTGCTCAACGTACTGTAAATGGCAAGAAAAACAGAAGATTCAGCCACAGCATTGCTTAACATCACCCTCTGCATAAACAGTGAGTCTATCCCCTTCATCACCACCCCTCCCCACCAAAAAAAAGGTTAGACTGGGTAAATTGTACCAGCTGGTAACACACATGAGCCTTTTGTTTTTTGGTTGAAGCTCATGGTCTCTAAAACATCACTCAGAGCTGGAATTCTACATAGTGCTGTGCTCCAGAGGCAATAGTAGAGGGTCTCCAACGTTCAGATAGGTGGGACGCAGAGGATGAATAGAAGGGAGCCCTTCACAAGAAGGAAAAAAAGGGATGACAGCTTCTGTCTGTAGATCAGTAGAGGGTCAGGGATGTCCTTCTAAAGGTCTGAAAACAACCCTGTTGCAGGAATATCTAATTGTCACAGAGGTGACGGGGGAGTAACTAGAACATCTGCAGCAGTCACTTCAGCAACTTAAACTAAAGGAAATGGAAGGCTTCCAGGCAGAAGACTTCCACAGATTCTGTAGGTTTGCAAGTGACCCATCACCTCCTGTAAAGTGGCAGCACAGAGCTCAATGGCTATGTACTGAAACTGCCGGTCCTTCTCTGTGCAGAAGTAGCGGATCACATTAGGATGTTCATCTGACTCTCGCAGCAACTGTACTTCACGGTCTGCAAAGCTGAAGCACTCAGGAAGAATTCTTTTCACTGCAACATCACGGTTATCAAATGTGCCCCTACAGATAGGAAGGAAAATCACATCGGCCTTTTACACTCTGCAGACAGACTGTAGAAAGCAAGTGACAATAGAAGACATTTTACAGAGGCGTAATAAAGCATTTCTTATGCTGGAAACAGGTATGTTTGGTCATTAAACATTTCTAAGGGAAGTAAAGTAGCTTTTGCTAGTGGAGAAAACACTGCATGAAAATGTTCCAGACATACACAAAATACTTTTTCAAAAGTTTCAATTCTGTTCATATTAGATACCTGGGTAATTTTCTAATAAATAAATAAATAAATACTGAATGCAAATAACACATTCATTGGTCTAATAAATGCTGAATGCACATATTGTTTTCTACCTGTAAACAATTGTCCCTTCAGCTCCATGTCCCAATACATCTTTTGGGTTAAACGAAATCTTGCCAACCATCACCCTGTTCGCATCTTCATCTGAACGAAAAACAAGAAGGGCTGGTTTAGGGGGGGGTCCACTGGCCCTTCAAGCTGCACATCCTGCTGGGCCACATGCAGAAGTCTTTTTGCTCATGCTTAAAACAACAACACATGATCAAAACTTTTGATCATCTCCATTTGGTACTCACACTGTGTAGGCAAGTACCCTCTGGTGACCAGGTGATGCAACGTACAGAGTCAAACACATTCTGGAATAACACCTGAGCTAAGGTCCGGAAAGATCACATTCTCCAGCCAGTGCAAGAGACTAATGGTTCTCAACACACAAACTCTTTCTAGAAAGTTTTGTAGATGTTGAATTTAGGAAATGGTGCCTGCCCGTTACAGAGGTGGGTTTACTAGCAATTCCCCTGCATAGCCTTTGGAAGGACAAGAGTGCACAGTAAGATCAGGCAGGGAGCACTGCATAGCCCTTATTTCTTGATTCCACTTAATCATAACACACATTTTTATTTAAATGATCCTCTCCCTAGAATGGCTACAGGTTATAAGATTATACCGCCATGGACCACATAATGCCTCAGATGGCAGTTACAAACTGGATGTTTTCTTAAAGCAAATCAATCATCCTGCTCGAAGTCAGGGCATGGCACACCCGCACCGTGTTCTGCAAACGGTCAGGCTAAATGAGAACGATCGTCGTCCTCAGCCTTCTGCTCTGGGATGTATCATCAATAAGTATTTTAATTGTTGTGCTGTATTGTCATACAGACTAACAATACAAGATACCGATCAACTTTACCTCCCTCCTCTTGCTCGGTGGAGAGGCAGCTCCCAGCATCAGATGTGGAGATGCTGGAATATGCAGAATGGTTTGATGCTCTGGGGGACACGTTTGGCGTGCTGGCAGCCGAGCTCTCTGTCCGTCCACAGGAGGCATCCAAGAAATCTGCTTCGGGAGGGAGATCACTGGGAGCACGGAAGGGCAGCTTCTGTTGCTGCAGGAGCTGTATCTTCTCTTCCAGCTGATGCTGCCTCTGTTGCTGCTGGTGTACGCTCTGTGAGAAAGGACCACAGTTCCGTAAGTGGGGTAAGGACTTCACAGTCCTGTCACAAAAGGGAACCCTCTAGCTACTGGGGTAGCCGCACCCAAAAGGTGGGAGGAAAACTCTCTTGTTACGACAGTACTGGCCAAGTAGGCTGGGGAGCTTTCCCTCACACGCTTTTGATTTCGTCCTGAACTTCCACCACAAAGCTGAGAAATCCCACTGGATGGTTAAGATGGCCAAAGCTAACTGTTACTAGGTGTCGTTAAACCACAGAAGGATGAAGGCTCTGATCCAAAAGCTAGAAAACCTGACCGTGGTTCAGGTGAGGAAGAGAGGAGTGAAGCCAACAGTATTAAGATCATGTCCGTGAAAAGAGTAACATATACAAAAAACAAAATGGGTGGGATGAGAAAAAATATCTATGGAGTTGGCACGTATGCCCAGAGAAATTACTGCTATGTCAGATTTGTAGCCTTTGCTACAAAAAGCAGCCGACTGCACACCTCTGAGGAGGGGAAAAGCCCTGTAGTACATTACTTTCTACCTCCTGTATCATTTCTTGGGCTGCAAAATGTTACTGACTCTCCCAAAACTGAAAAGCACATCAAGCTAAGTCAGCATTACCATTGGGTAAGTGATGATAAAAGCCACCCAGCCCACAAGCAGGAAAGTGCTGAGGATGATCGTGGCCATGTCTTTCAACATGGAGTCCACAGGAGCCTCGGGCCGAGTGACGGGCTGAGCAGGTTTCTCCTCAATATCCTTAGGAACAGCAGGTGGCACTTCTGCTGAAGAACCTTCAACGATGTCAATAACCTAAGAGGCAAAGAAAGAGCTCAATATTCTTCAGGGGTAATGGAGCACTTATGCACTAGCCTTTCTGCTAAATAATTTTTAATAACCTCTAACCCTACCAAAGTCAAAGAAAGCTTTGCATGTGGGGGAAAAAAAAAAAAAAAAAAAAAAAAAGCAGCTGAAAGCCCCAATTCTGAAATAAGGAACAACACATCATCATACCAGTGATTCCGCATGCAAACTACACAAAAATCTGACACAACAAATGTGAAGCATGTAGCTTTCCTTCTGAGTCATTCCCCAGCTTCTACTCCTTTCTATTCTTCTATCATCCAGTAAGTACATTATTCACATCACAAACCTCTTCAATAGTGGCTTTGTCAGAGTCAGCTGGAATCACGTTTTCAGGCCTCTTAGGTAAGTTGCTTGGGAATTTCTCCAGGATCTTCGTAGGAGCAGATAATGGTGTTTCATGGTGCCCTTTAAATAAAACACATTTGTTGAAATAAAACATTATCCCTTTTTAGGAAAGACACCCTTATTTCAGCATCTTTGCCGAAGAGCGTATATAAAGTTGATTTACAAAGGCTTGAGAACATCACAGAGCAAAAGCTCAAATAAAAAACAGTTTTTCCCTCTGTCCTCCTCAAGCAGTCACAGGTATAATGATCAGAATCCTGAAGAACACCATGTTCAAGCACTGGCTGCAGATTTGGTTCCTGACCATCAGGGGAACACACATTATGCCTCCCAGCTCACTTTGTGACCTTGAGGTGAAGACCACGTTGTAGATATGAAATGGTTCTGAAGGGAATGGCTCATGCTGCACAAGAAGGAAGCAAGAATCTATCCAGCACTCAGGTACTTGGCATGCTCTTCACACTCCTTTGGCTCATGCTAGCCAAGAAAGTGAGAAGAGGGAGATGCTACTGTGCTGCCGGCTTCGGCAGTTGGAGGGCACAGAGGAAGACTCCGCTCAGGTGTACAGCAGGAAAGAAACAAAAAAGAGGCAAAAACTTGAGGGTACAGGTTGTTCAGCCCAGCGGGTTGCAGAGGAATACCAACTGTTTCAAGGGAGCTGCCCGACACTGCAAGAGCAGGATGGTATTAACAAGGAAGGGGATCCCTGGCAGAGAAAGGTGGCAGTTAAGCTGAAAGTTACATACCGTCCCTGCCACAGAGATCCTAGGGAATACATCAACTTCATTATAAACTTGCATCACTTAAAACTGAACTTAAGGCAGCTACTTGGTTTTGAAGCAAAATTATAAATGCCTTGAAAAGTCAATTCCAAAATTTGGGGATTTGGGACACACAGGACAGGCTGACACTCTATTATCTTCAGCCTCTATGCCTTAGTCCTCCGTTTGTAAAAAGGGCAAAACGTGATTGTCTGATCCATGATAAGAATGAAAGTAACATTATGCACAATAACGAAAGTCCAAAGGAACCAGGATACAGTATTTACAGTAAATAATGTTACCTATACCCCTCCCTGAAGGAGGGGGGGTAAATAAACAACTTTCCACATACTGAGCTAAGCGCTCTTCACTCTATGCACTGAATAAAGCAGGGGCCTTGAGAAAAACAGCATGCATATATGTAAAGACATTCATTCATACGGAAAAGAGGACAAATTAGAAACGATTACTAGAATTCAGTAATTACTGCCTGAGTTTAGGCAGTGATTGTGATTGATTACAGCAGCTGAACAGCAGCTCTACTGTGTGGACGAGCACCACATCCCGCCCCAGTGGCCTGCACTCGGGTACCTATTAAAAGCCAGTCGTTCCAGTAGTTGAGTTTGTTCTTTTCCTTCAGTCCACTCGAAAACTTCACATCCGTACTGGGGGTGATAACACACTCGCCATTGTCTTCAATTGTGACACCTTCTGTTTTCGGACCCTCTAGTAAGGGTATGGCACTGCCGCGGGGCTATACAGAGAGAGTAACGTTACCGTTAAGGAAGCACTGTGCCCCTGTAATATTTAAATAGGCAACTAAATAAAAAAAACAGGTCAGAACTGGTGGGCAAGCAAAAATTACTGGCAGCAAAGTCACTGTAAAGGAAACACTGCCATTATGCCCTCAGCAACTGCTCCAGCAGCCTTGGACATTAGACTTTCTCAGTTACGTGTTGCCTAGCAGATGAGATTACTCTCTTTTTTCTGAAAAATTAAACAGGATCTTTATTTCCCACCCAGGCAGCCACAGCAAAACAACCCATGATGCAGTTTCCTATCTACGGGGTGTTACTTTGATGAACAAACCAGCAATTTTAACATTAACCACGATGCACCAACGATACCACGTAGCAACCTCAGGTCCACTCCTGCTAAGCTTGCCTGGCACAATTCCTGATGAGCTAGTTACTCTGCAGCATTTGAAATGATTCCTGAACTATGGTCATGCATTCTAAGGCTTACTGTTATATTGTTTTATTAAATATTTAATTTGCTACACATTTCTTGATAGCAATCTGCAATTTAAAACCAAATTTCTGTAGATGAACAGTCTTCACTGGTTTATTCTGTTTTAACCTGATCCCTTTGGTACTTACTATGGCTAAGTTGTCTTTTTTAATATATTCTTATGTATGTTTCCATTTCAACCTTTTTTTTTTTTTAAGCCCAGGACAGTACTAATTCTGTAAAGGCACTTTTCAGCAGGTGTCATCCAGCTCTTGCAGCTCCCAACTTACCACAACAGTTACTCCTTCATGCACCATCGATGGCGATGCATACAAACTTGTGGAATATTTCCCTACATACAGAGTTGGTCTGGAAAAAAAAACAGCAGGTGTTAGAAAGCAGACAAA